>VZTI01001559.1:1278159-1310022 GCA_013397865.1 Struthidea cinerea | reverse complement strand
GGAGGCGGGAGGGGCGCCCCCGCGGGGGCGGGCGGGCGGCGGGGCTGCAGGGCCGGGGCGAGGGCCGCTCTCGCACCGCAGCCCCGGCCCCGCTGTCCGCACACGCATGCACGGCAGCAGCCGGCGCTTCCCCGCCCCGCAAGTTACTTGGGCGCTGCGGGCACCCTCTGCCCCGCGCAAGCAGCGGGGCCGCGTTGATTCTGTGGTGATCCCCCGCCCCCGCCCTGTGCGTACAAAGGAAACTCCGGTAGCATCCTCCGGTACTAGCCCCTAACTGTGGCGGTAAGTAGGAAAATAATCAACGGGATGAGACAGGATTTTGTTCTGCGCTGAGCTTATTGTCTTTGGGTCTGAAATTCAGTAGTGGAAACAGACTTAAGAACACCAACGTGTGTCATTTGAACAAGCCTGAGTACCCGTTCGCAAGGCTAAAGGACCGGAGGACAAGATCTAGAAAGAGTAGATACTACACGAAAAATGAGTGAAATCATGCTCCCACTAGTGTCAGTGGCAAAAGTCCCACTATTCAGTGGCACTAGGCTGTCACCCTAGCAAGCTGCTTCCAGCCTCACATTTTCAAATGGTGTGAAATACGTTTACAGTCAGACAGAAACAATTGCCTT
Source organism: Struthidea cinerea (assembly GCA_013397865.1). Classification (NCBI taxonomy): domain Eukaryota; kingdom Metazoa; phylum Chordata; class Aves; order Passeriformes; family Corcoracidae; genus Struthidea; species Struthidea cinerea. The sequence goes on along the minus strand of VZTI01001559.1, from coordinate 1,309,399 downwards.
TTTTAGTTTACAGCTTTTCCAGATTTATGCTATAAGCCCTATCCAATTACAACAAAACCAGCGCACAACAGTGTGCCACGAGGAGACCTCTGTGTTGTGAAGTTTGTGTTTCTATTTGATCTGACATGCATCAGGGAGAAAATAAATGCAAATCCCACATTGCACAAAGCTTATCTGAATATTCAATAAAACACATTTCCAAACCAGGACAAAATACAAAAGTTATTACTTTGCAACTTTTTCAGCTTAGTCAATCAAGCTTTCGTGTCTTCAGACCACGAAGGGTGTGAGCTGGACATCCAAGACTGCTCTGGTGCAGTCTCTTCACAATTCACCAGAGAGCATCAAACCCATGAACAGGCAGAAGCTGCCCCAGGAGGAATTTCCTCAGCTTTGGAAAATGCCAGCTATAAAAGAAAGCTGGATTTACTGAGAATTCAGTCAACTGGCAGCCAGCGCAGGACTCGGTATACAGGTCTCCCAGACAAGAACTTTTCTTAATGAGCAGATGTGTCCTGCATGAGCAGCTGTTTCAGGATGGGTTATGGCACCACATCCAGGAAAACTGCTTTAGAGGTTTCCAGGGATCCATGAAGGACTTGAAATCATGCAGATAGTCAGTGGCCCTGGTGACATCCACTTCCCTTTTGCTGTACTTGCCAATGTGTACCTTTAGGAGTACCCAACAGTTGCATTCCTGGGCAACAGCACCCCAGGCTGCCATCTGCACAATCGATGGGAAGTGTACTTCCTCCACTCTGCTGCTTGCTTAATTGCTAGTGTTGCTTCCCAAATCCTGTAATCATCATTTTGAACTTGCACAATCTCAGCCAAATGATTCTCATCCAGTCCTCCCTCTTGCTCAGACAATAGATAGCCAATTAGTCTGCTCTAAATATTTAGAGAAAATGAAGATACGGAACTGGCAAACTGAAACACTCACCTCGTCTCTCTCCTAACCAGTCTGGCTGGTTGCACAGCCAGGCAGTCAGGTAGCTGCAGGACTGGGACTTCATAAAACCTAACAAGAGTCCCACAGTGATATGGCTCTATGGAATCATCTGTAGGGGCGCAGGACTGTTGGTTTCATCCACAGCGTAAGTACTTACTTTGTTTGTTTTTCACCCTTTGCAGATGTCATTTTCCAGCCAGCACCTACAGCAGTGGGATAAAGGAGGGTGCAGCTGTAAGGAAAATATACACTCCGAAAGTTCCTGGGAATTAGTTTATTGTCTTAAACTTCTCTGACTTTCAGCAGCTCCCTAAGAATGTGTTAGAGCCTCTGCTCAGTGTCAACTGACTGGCTCGGTGGAGGTTTTCAGTTCAGCTGTATTGGCACAATGGACACCTTACCACATCCTTCTTTCATATAGATTAACAATCTGTTCTGTACAATATGCTTCCATTTTTCAGGAGTAGGAATATAAAGAGTGTTAAAATAATTACCTATAACAAATATTATTTTAAATATCTTTATTAAAGACACTCAATCTAGTCATTTTCCCCAAACATCTTTCATAAGGTTGTAAAATAAACCAGGATGAAATGTTAAAAAGAAACTCTTATCATCTTATTGATATTTAAAATGTATTTTTATTCCTCATTGTTTGCTATAAAGTTGATAGGAAATGAAAAACAGTTCCATCTAATTTTTCACAAAAGAGACATTTTCTGACTAGTTCTAGGCTATGAACTGAATGGTTATTTTAGTATCACATATAGTACTAAACAGCCCATTTTTTCATTTGAGGAATTAAAATTTTTCTTTGTAGGACTTCTCTAAGATTTCTATTGCATATGAAGCTGAGCACAAATTGGGAGGAAGAAATGTAACTAGATTACCCTTAGAAATAATTCCAAATTATTCAGGTTCCAAATAATTCAGGTCAGTAGTGGAGGAAAGTGTGTAGAGAAGGTCTAATAAATGATGGGAAGCCTGTGAGGACACAAGTCTAGTGAAACTCCATAATCATTGTGCAGCTAAACATTTATTCAAAGCTATTTCTGGGGTACACAGACTTTGCCAGTGGGAACATGGAAGGGGACAATGAAGTAGAATCACAAAATCCTTCATCTGAGTTACCAGCAGCAGGGAAAATAGAAGAGAAAGGGATGGATGCTTGTACTTGCTTAGTACAAGCAGCAAAAGACCTGTTTGGTCCATGGAACTAGGGAATAAGTGGTGTTAACCATGTAATCAACACATTTTGAAAAGATAGATCTGTCCATGTCCATTATTGACATGTCTCTGAATTCAGCCTAGAAATTTACACAATATAGTACTTTTCATCAACTGTGCTGCCACTCTGTGCTGTGAGTGCACTCCAGCAATTCCCTGTCCCAATTCTCCAGTTCAGCTGCCAGATAAACTGCGGTGCCTCGCTTTGTCGCTGGGTTGTTGTGCATCACTGGAGTGTGGCCATGCATCTCACTACAGAGGTGGACATCTTCCCATGTTGGGTGAAATGACTTCATGGAAATAGCCAGTATTTGAGGAAACACCCCTAAAAATGCCAAGTCCCAGTCAAAGCTCAAAGCAATGTATGAAAAACACTCAAATTAGTCCCACAAAGTCCATCAAAAGATTAATTCTTTCAGGCATCCCTGTCTGTGGAAGGTTGGAGCCATGGTTTATGGTTCTCTAAAAAAACTTCTAGACCTATAAAGAACTTTAAGTCTTCAGGGAAGTCAGTGAAAAGGGCGATGCCATCTGAATGCCCTGTTTGCACCATATTGTCTTTCAGACCAATCAATCTCTCATCCTCGAGCAGAGCTGTCCCTAAGCAGAAGGTTACACCTTAGTGAACGTAACACAAGCCTGTTTTTTAGTCAGAATAATTTACTCTTTTCATAAATGGTGAGAACACCACTTTTACAGTTTATGAATTTGATCATTACAGGTTTGTTTTTCTACCCAAGATTAGGTAATGCCGAGAAATGTGTCTGTGTCTCTGCTAATAGAGAGGAAACAAATCACATATTTCTAATGTGCTGAAAAAGGATAGGCAATTCGATAGTTGCAGATCCAATTTCTTCTGAATGTCAGTTTCCACTCTAATTTCCTCTCAATTTGATGGGTCACAGCTGCGTGCTTGCCTTCCTCGTGTCTTTCAAGAACATGGTGACATCTCCAAGCAAGGACCTGCACTATATGAAATCAGAATGACAGGATGACACATTTTAGGTCGTCTGTGGCAGTCATCTGCTAGAGCACACTGGCTCTTTACTGTACCTGTAGTGGTCCACTTCTCAGAATGGGGATGAATGTTGCAAACAGGGGAAACATCACTTGTTCTCTCCAGGGAGCAACCTAGTGTGCTCCCCTACCTGGAAAGCTCCTGCACAGGCCTCATTCTGTTATGCTGTTGCAGCTTGTGATCCTTTATTAACATTTCCTTTCTTTTTGCATGGATCTAACTGAGATGGGAGTTTTCACAAAAGCAAAATAGTAGCAAAATAGCAAAAGCAAAATAGCAAAACAAAATAGTAGCAGCAGGACCAAAACTAGAACGCATTGGTGAGAATGAGATACAATGTTTTAAAAATAAACTTGCACTAGCCACTGCGAAGTGTCACAATCACTACTCTGCTTTTTCGTAATAACTCTAGTACAGGAGCTTTAAAAGTGGTCAAAGAAAATACATCAGTGGAAACATTTTCTCTGAAAAATCAGATCCTTTGAGAAGAATACCTTTTGAAATCATGTCAATCCCATGGAAATGTTTTAAGAAAGGCATACAAATGTTCTGACAGCTTCAAAGCATCCCATTTTTTTTTTCAGAGCAAAACATTTTAATTTCTAAATCACCATGGTTTCAATTTAAGTTAACATAGTGTTAGAATATAGTGTAACATAAATGAAAAGGTGCCATCATAAAACATTTCAATCAGCTTCATTTTTCTTGCAGAAGTTTTGGGGTTTTTTTAAGGATTTCAAAATTTTCAGATTGCATTGCTATTTAGACCAAAGACAAATCTCAAAAATATTCATAAAAGTGAAATTTTATCCTCTGAACAGCTTATGTCCTCCCTCATACTCATGGCAGGGGTAAAAGAGATATTAAGAAAAAGACAAAAGAAACAGCCAACCAAAAAAGGAACAAAAGTGTCTGGTTCAGATAACTTCTGAGGGGGTACTAAATTTCAAATATGAGAAGTCCACAGATCCAGGCCCATGCCTAAAATTAATCTTGTGTTTTATTCAGGCCAACATAAAATTCAGTTTTCTACACAAGGATTTAAAGCACCAGAGAGAATAAATCTGTTGGAAACTTGGTGAGATTAGGGCACCTGCCTCCCACAGCTTTCTTGACAAATCTTGAATTTCAAGATAGAGTATTAAAATAAAAAATAAATTATGCCAGAGCTCTTTTGGTACTATTTCATATTCAGTGAAGGAACCTGAACAGAATTAAATTTCTACTCAGCTACTTAGCACTGGGCTAAGTGTCAAGAAGCAGCAATTCTTTTTCCTCAGGCCAACGTGATAACAATGCCTTGCAGTTCACCAAACATTTTGTTGGAAATAAAATCTGCATCATGGTCGGGCTTTTTGTACAGCTAGAGTCACCATCAATCCCAGGCACGGAAGAGAGGACTAAGCACTCAACATCCTCTGTTGATGCCACCTCTGTGGCTCATCCCCACAGCACCAGAGCATCCCTTTCACGGGTGCTAGGAAATACACACCTCTGACTCATCCCAGCGCTCAAGACCGTATAGTCTGGCATGGCTGTTATGTACCAAGGTGTACCAAAAGGAGAATGAAACAAAAATCTTAAACCTCGGCTCACTGCCAGAGACCAGAAGAGGTATTGTTACATGAACAGGATAGAATTTGCAAAAGGAATACCGGCTCCTTCCTGTATTTTGAAACAAAACAAATCCCCCAAAATATCTGGTTCTGGAAAGTAAAAATGGAGTCCGACATGGCATTGGTGAGTTCACTGGGAGAATCACAGTGTTGCTCCACTTGAAACTACCCCAAAACATGTTCCAGGGATGTCACAGTGCTGACAATTGAGTCTTAGTGTTTGATGATATACTTTGACTTTGTTTAGTTTACTAGGATAGATGTCATTATTACAAGGCATTGCAAGGCCTATGTGTTCCAAATTTCATTTTTATTTAGCTGCACTAATTCCAATGCAAATTATTTCCCTTGATGCTTACTAGGAATTATTATTTATTAATGCTGGTAAATCTGGTAATATTTCCCTTTGTGCAAAAAACAACTAACCAACCAAAAAATCCTCCAGCTCTAGATTTATATATGTATGAAAAAATACCTTTTAAATTTCATTTAGTAATATAAATGAATCTGAGCCTAGAACTGACATCTGGATTCTCCCTGGACTTTGATGAAGCCTGGATTCAAGTTTGAATTTTAATGAAGTCTGGACTCCTTTCAACAGGTTCTTTGAATTTGATTCTGGATCTGCTTGACAGACAGAAGCAAGTCCCTAAATTAGTTAGTCTTCTGTAGTCAGTAAGATTCAATTGTAAAGCCAAATGGTGAAACAAACATCTTTCTTGATTTAAGATGTTTCACACATAAAAATGGAGCCACATTTTAACCCACAACAGTTATTCTGCTTCCTAGTGAAATAAAGTCTAGCATCATGTGGAGGTAAGGAATGGTAGTGGATGGGATACTGGGAAATGGGGGTGGAGAACAAGAGAAATGAGTGGGAAGGCAGGCAACCCTGCAGTACCCCCACTCAGTCCTGCTTTAGGACCCAAACCCACCTTGCACTGGGAGGGAAAGATAGGTCCTTCTTTGGCTGTCCTCTTCAACAACTTATCATGTAATCTGCCATGCGGGGAATGCTGGAGGGTGTTAAAAACAGCCCTGAGAACAGAAATCCAGGCTTGGGGAATCTAGCATGTGCAGGGGAGCATGGGCTGTAAGCAGCTCTCTGTGAAGCATTAGAAACTCTTTAGGTGCTAATAGCTTCTAAAAAGCTAATGGTTTAATAGGGCTGGAAGAGAAGAGCATGCTGGAAATTTTCTCAGGCAGGGTTTTGTATATCCTGATAGGAAATGGAGGGGAGGGGGAAGAGACCCATCATTTTCTTCTTAGGTATTTATTGGAATAGAAGTGGAACCACAAATTCTGAGGATTCTCTCATCATGGTTTTGATAACTTTACATGCCAAAGATTTCAGTGAATGGTGACAACTTCCTTCCATATAACAATAGAGAGAACAGGGCTTCAGAGTCACATGTTTATTTAATTTCATTAGTGCTGTTGTTGCAATAGTAACTACAAGCACCTAAAGAACCTCTAAGATCTAAAAAAATATAGTCCTTATTAAAAACATTACTTCACTGGAAAACTTTGCTGACATATAGTAAAGGCTGCTCACTTGCATCCATAAAGTCTATATCAGCATAATTCTAACTTCTGAGAAACCAGGAAATACAGAGGATAATAAATTAATATTCAATTCAACCTTTATAACAATGCTTAATATATCTGTAATGGAAATAATTCACAAGTGAGTGGCTTTCAGAGAACGTAGTCTGTAACTACTATAGTTCAGGCACCCCTTGTCTTTGGAAAAGTGGACTGTATTCAAAGTGACACTTCTTTTACACGCATGCTCTGACCCAATTTCCTAGAAAAAAATTCCATGATAATTAACTTTTATCTTTTCCCCCAACTCACCATTAGTCACACATGTATTATTAAGCCCACAGAATATTTTTCCTACTTTACTTTGCACTTTTGATCCCACCCACAGGAGTGATGAGCACTGTGGGGCTGAGGCCTCATCTGAAGATATGGCCTCCCAATTTCCCTACAATTATAGTTTACTAAGTTTTCTACAATTTGACACAGCAATAATCAACTCCGCAAATACTGCCAGTTCCCTGTTCCCACTGCCAGGTCCCAGGAGGGAAAAATAAAGGTTGCTTGAATGTTGACCTAAACTCTGTATTTCCTGGCTTCCAAAAGTCTGAATTTTGCTGAAGCTGATATTTTATAAGAGCTCCAAATACTGCCAGGAAATCCTAACTCTGCATTAATTAAGGGGTTTTGTCAGTCAGTAAAAAGGAAAGATGCTTTAAAGACCTGATATTCACAATTTCCTTGATTCTTAAAATATATTTGAGAAAGCATCTTTGCAATGTATCAGTCTGTGATTCAGAATGAGAAAAAAATTCTGAGGAGTCCTGAAGTTTCTAGTAAGGACTAGATGCAGTGGTAGACTGGGTTGGGTTTTTTCTGTCTGGGGGATGGTAGTTTGGTTTTGAACACTTTTCTGCTGAATGACTCTTTTATACCAGGTGAATGGTGTTCACCACTATTTTGCTATTTTATTTATTGCTCTCATGGGTTCTGTTTTAAATGAGAGTCAGAAAACACTGAGCTGAGGATGAGCTGGCTTCTTTAGTAGGTATATAGAGAGAAACCAGCTTTTACAAATGTATGCATAATGGTTTGAAGCTACAATCACTGCACCAGTTTTCAACTGAGCTCAGCTTTTATCTCTTCAGGAAAAAAAAAGAAAAATAAAAAGGATAGTTATCACAAAATACTTGGTGGATCTCACTGGCACATTTTACAGCTGGGTTTTCAAAAGAATTTGAGTGAGCTCTTTGTGAGGTACATAAACACCTTTCAAAACTGATCCAAGCTGTCTATGGATGAAAGATAGAGTGAAGCTGAAGTCTTGACCTAGGACTACAGATAATCTAATCCTTTAGTTCAAGCTCTGTCCAAACTCAGCCACAAACTCATTAGTGAATTTTTCAGTTCTAGAGCTCTGTAACAGGACAGAAATGCTGTGGCACAACAGTAATGCTGACAGAAGAGTAGAGAGGAAGGACCAGTGGTGTCAGTGGAAACAGGGGATGAACACCTCTCACCCCTTCCATCCTCTGATGTAAACCTGTATACCACAGCTGTCTCTCAAAGGTAACTGTAAGCTTCTTGACCTTCCATTTCCAGAACCTGAAAACTCTCCTTCCAGGATGGCTGGAAAATGCTGTGGTGGCAAGGGCAAAGAAAAAATGTTTTAAAGTCAATTCAAGCATTTGAAGTTTTCAAAGAATAACATGAAGAAATGTATTTCACTGGAAAACTGGTATTATTGTGCCAACTTAAGAATGGTGAAACACCTCAGGAGGCATTTGTGAATATTCATGAATATGCAGGAGCACACTTACCACCAAACTCACTGCTCCTTCCACCCATTAAACCATCGTCAGAAAGTGGTGGTTGATGCTGGGCAATATCAAGAGCTCAAGGAGATAAAACTGATGTAGACTTCAGCTTATAGTAACAGATTTCGAAAAGAATTCAGCAGTGGCATGAGTCAGCTCAGTTGCATCAGCTCCTGTGATGTCTGAATTTGGTCAGTGGACGAATCCAAACAAAACAAATCTTGCTTTAGAAATAAATTTTACATAGCCTTTGTGCAGTTGAGCAGTGCAGGAGGGGAAAAAAAGGTATTCAAGCACAGACAACTCCAGCACTCTCCCTGAGGAAGATTTCTGTGGCAACCAGTGATTAAGTGTGACTGAAGCCATGCAAAATATTTTCAGAGAGCTGTTTCTTCACAGGTCAAAACGTGCTTGCTTTTGAATTCACAAATTCCTAAATGCAACTGGCCACCTCCTCACATGTTCCAATGTGTGCCGCCTTCCTCTCCCAGAAGTAAGTAATATGATCATCTGTTCACTAGAATGACTGCCAAAATCCTGGGAGTAATGGCTGTAAATATTTTTAATTTCAAGCTGGCTGAGTTGTTCTAGATTTGTATGTTGGCTTCAGACAAATCCCGGTTCCTGTAGTCACCATCCAGCTTCATGTTATCATAAAAGCCAGTAGGAAATTCTCCTTCATGTTTTCAGACAGGGAACTGCACTCTTCGAGTTAGCCTCTAGCTGGAAAAGATAAAGATGCTGCTGCTTCCTGTGTGTGAGTCTCTAGTATCTATCTTACTGACCACAAGAAATCCAAAAAGACAGACACAGGGACATAAGCATTTGCAGAAATAACTGTACATTATAAAGTCATCAGTGGAAAGTAATTTAGGCCATCTTCCCCCTAAGACAGTAACACTGCTGTGTTCATGAACGCCCTTAATTTTGAACAGCCTTATAGAGTACTCTGAAATCAGAGATAACAACAACACCTCAGGTCCTTTCCTGGCAGCAGGGCTGGATGTAGCATAGTTATGTGGAAGTCAGCTTTGTGCGTTTGCATGCAAAGGTGCTGCATTAACACACGGACTGCAAAACCCCTGCTATCTCCATTAATTTACTTCTCTTGCAGCCACGGTCAATCAGTCCTGTTCACTAGGTCATGCCTTTCTCAGATGGCAAACTGCAGTACCTTCCATCTCCTTTGCATCACCTACACAAACATGGACTCACCCCCCAGACAACTCCCAGGTTTGGGACTTGATACACCCATCCTTTCCACAGAGCACAGAAAAAGGCTTAAGTGCTAAAAGCAGAACCAGCAGAAGAGTGCTTATGCTAACGGCGGCTTTTATGCAAGTGCCCTGCCACCTGTATGACTGACTGCAGGATGCCAGCCTTTGCTCTGCTAGGGTATGCCTAGGAACATTTTAATGGGAAGTGGCCTGCTTTTTAAAAATCAGTAATCAGAGGGGAAAATTTTGTTTTAAAATATGGAGACATGTTACAGAATAGCAACTGGACAAAAGCATTTCCAAACTTGATTCAGTCTGTATCTGTGTGTTTTTCCTACACATGGACAGCAAGCACTTTTTTGCAAGAATTGTATTTTTCTGCCATATTGTTTTTATTGAGAGGTTTCTTTTTCCTCAAAATCCGTGCTCTGAAGTCATAATTTCCAAAGTCCTAACTTAGTTTGGTTTTATTAAAAATGCTGCCCTCCTGATTTTGAAAAAGAGGTGGAAAGCTGAACTGTAAAGTTTTAAATACTAGAGATTTTTTCAGCAGGTCCTGATGCTCAGTTTCTGATTGTTGGAGTCAGCAGCGCTATTAGCCTCAAGACCAGAAGGCTTAAAAACATTGGCTTAATGCTCATACAAGGATTTGAGCAGGATGTTTTCTTTCATTCTTCCTTCCCCACCCCTATGCTAGTACCAAATTACATACATCGCTTCAGATTTCCAGCATTTCCCAATCTGGATTAATTTACATTTGGAGAGAGGGTGTGAATAAACTGTTATAAAAGGCTTAGATGCAGTGCCAACTTGTTACTATGCTCTTTCAAGCATCAAATGCTTTTTCTATTAAGGAAGCTCCCAGAGAATTTCTTGCATCTGGAAATCTCTCTCATTGCACAGCTTATTTATCAAATGCAAAATATGACGTATACAAAGGAAGGCATTCACAGTAGCACATCTCCTGCTGCAGTTAGAGGCTCTGTCATACTATGGCCTACAGTAAGATGTTGCTGTCTTCAAGGAGATTTCAGTCTGAGAAACACCTAGCTCCTGCAGGGATGCAGAATGCAAGGGAAGAGTCAGAAGCAACCAGGAGACAAGCAGAGGACAGAGTGCACACCAAACTGTTACAGCTGACACAGTCAGAACTTGCAGCCTTCGGCTTGAACTGCCCCAAATAGTCCAAAGGGAGAAGCTGGGCCTGATAGCACTTCCTAATTCATTAAATACCTAGGAGTGAATATAAAGCCTGCCCTTGTCTTCTACTGGTCTTTTCCCTTGAATTTTCTCATATGTCAAGTTCCTGCAGACATACAATTCCATTTTCTGCCAATGGATGCAATATAATTCCTGTCCCCAGTTGGCTGCAAACACCATGTTCATAGCACGCCTTTTAATTATAACACTAAAGCATGGGATGAGGCTGATTCAAATGTGGGTATGCCTAAAGGATGGTGTCACTCTTGCTGTTATTGATACTTGTGTCAGAGCTGGGTTAGTCACTAAGGATCTTGCTAGCAAATTGCATTCAAGGTCCACGTAACTTCTCCCTTGCCAGCGTTAGCCTCTGCCAATTTTTGGAAGCTCTGTAAAAATTATTCATGGATCCCAAATTTCCCAGAGATTGCAATTTCCATCCTGAAGCATTCTGGGCCAACACATTCTCAGAATGCTTTAGTATGTTCATTTACTTGTGATCTTAAGCCTGCCTTAACCTCACACTCACTGTCACCCGAGTAAGCATCTTCTTCAACTGAGGGAATACAGGCAGGAACATAGAGCTGAGTACCTGGTTTCTTTCTGCAAGGGAACTGCTGGTGAACTTTTTTTCTCTTTTGTTCACATTTTCCAATGAACAGCTACAAGAGGCTTAGAGGTTCTGCATTCCCCCTTTACCAGATTTCTTTAGGGGTATGGGATGGGTTTTGTAGGGTAGCTACAGAGTACAGCTCTTCTCCCACATCACCACTAGCTGTCAGAGACAGCCCAAATACTGCCAGCAAGGACCATAGTCCTTCTTCCCACCAGTTCAATAGCTTGCTTACTTTTCTCTCTGATTCTCTACTGAGTGGGGAGAGAATAATCCATCAGCTTGTAACTCATCAAATGTGACCAGTGGTTTTATGGTGCTTAACAGATGAGATAAATGTGAACTGATGTGAACTGAAAAGTAAGGAAATTGCCAGGCAGCAGGTTTTAAACAATCAGAAAACAATTGCTTTAACATGGTGCTTAATGCTGTTGTGACTCATAGCCACCAGTTTTAGCAGCAAAAATGGGTAAGTGTGCTTTAAAAAGATTGAAAAGATTTGTGAAGGATGATTCCACCCTTGGCTAATAAATATGATGATCCAAATGCAACCTCTGACTCAGGAAACTGTTCAACTTTGCCAAAAAGTGGTACAGTGTTCTAGGAGAAAAAACACTCTTCTGAGAGAAATGTTCCCTAAGCATCAACCTTGGTCTCTGTTGATGTTAAGTTGCTGAGCTAGCTGAACTCTGGCATAATGTTCTTATATTTTTCCTAAAAAATCTGCATTTGGCTAACATAGTGAGTAATCTGTGTCATACAGGGGCTAATCTATAAGGCCTTGTACAGTTCTGATGAATTTACTACTCGCAACAAATACTGTTGGATATTGCTGGATGCTATGCAATTAAATACATCTGTGGTTCTAATAACTGGGAGGTTACCCAGTACACAGTCTGTGTTCGTTCTTCTCTGCCATGGCTCACCAAATAAAAATGGAAACTTGTAAACAATGGGAATGTGTTCACACTGTGCTGGCAATGCTTCTGAGCCTGCAATACAGAAGGCTGGCTGCAGAGAGAGAGAGAGAAAACACTGGTGTGCTGCTGCACCTCCTGACGTAACCCACAACTGATCTGGCTATCCCCGTAGTCATAAAACAGTCACAGAAAAAAAACCCCAAATCCTGAACTACTTTATCCAGTGATTGCATAACCTACACAGCCACACTGCAGCTGAGGTGAGAATCTTGCAGATAGTTTGGAAAAAGGTCTCAAACCCCAGCTGCTCCAGGCAGGAGACTGCATTCACTCCTGCTCAGCCTAACAGGCTCAGAGCTCCCCTGAAACACAGTGGTTAAATTTGCCACTCCAAACAGTCCCACCCAAGAGACTGCCCTGAAGCTTTTTACAGGGAAAGGATTTAATTAGAATGTGATTTTTGTGGTACAATGCAATATTCAGTACAGCAGAACCACCAAAATGTATGCTTTGTGATTCGTTTGCTAAGGCAACTTTTAAGACGATCCCTAGGCAGAGAAAGGGCAAAGGCACCAGAGAGGAGGAGAGACTTTGCTGAGCAGGTTTGAATGTCATAAATGCACAGTTATGGCTTAGTATTTGTATCACAGTTGACAGATGCTGCAGCAGTCACATGACTAGAACATGACCTCATATTTCGGCTCTCTCCCCTCCTCCCCCAGTGATGAGGGCAGCGCTGGCACTTAAATAAGCAGAAGGCATTTCCAGAAGGCTAGTTTGGAAGTTACTTAAAGGAGAAGCCTGAATTTTGGCACAGAGATATACCTTGTACAGTCTATTAACAGCTGCTCAACAGTGGCAGTGAAGCAAAACTCTTTACCTCCACTTGGGAAGTGCACTACAGTTGTTGTTAGGGTAGAAACATTGAATCCCAAATCCCATGGGCTTAGATCATCCCCTCCCAAGGAAAAATCTGCAGGAGGTGCAGTAGAGGGAAGAAATGTCTCCATGACTCTTCACAGGTTTACCCTGCAGACAGTGGAGCTGCTGCAAGCTCTGATGTCCTCAGGGGATCCGTGAGAGATGCTGCAGCCACGAGGAGGCCATCTCTGCCCTGATGCTGTCCCAGAAGCCCCTCTGGATGCTCTGGCAGGGTGATTTCACAAGAGGATTGAGAATCCAGGAAGAATATATAATTTTATGGAGATTTTCCAGGGGTACTGAGTGAACTCCTAAGCCCATCCACTCCTTTTTGCATAGGTTTTGGATTATGCAATTCCCAGAACTGTCCTGGGAGGAAGACACAGTATGATACTCTCACAACAGCTGAACACCACTTCAGCAGGAAGGGGAACCCCACCTTTTCCAAATTTTCAAAGGTGCAAATGGCTCCATGGGGATAATTTTCTATCATAACACTGTTACAGAGGAACCAAAGTTGAGACTGGCTGAGAGGTAAAAGTCCTGAATTAAAATCCCAGCTGTGGCACTGATCCCCATTACAAGTTATACCAATGGGAAGTGTTCTAAAAGTTTTTGTATATTTTAGCGTCTTCTCAGTAATGCAGCTGCATTTTGCAGCTATTCGTGGACTACAGACCTGGAACTTTTCCATACAGCTTCGCAGTTTCCCAAAGGATAAAAGTAAGAATTTTTTGTACAACTACTTGCCTGTAAGCCTTCTCTTCTTTAGCCTGGTGTTCGATTGAAACGTGGCACGATTATTTTTATCTATCAAGAGCAGTAATTCTTTGGAGCCATAATGGCCCACTTAGCCACGTTAATGTTGACAGCACACCAGAACTGGCTGGGATTTCTCTGCTTTTGATACACAGGGGGTTTCAGTCACGTTCGGGTTTCACCATGAAGGTCTCTGCTTGAAAAGTTCTGGCTGCGTACAGCAGTGGTTATTTTGATTATCCCAGCTGAAGCACGCGCATTCCCAGAAGGACCAGCAGCTCAGTGCCCTGCTGCTCGTGCCCTGCTCTGTCGCTGACCTCTTACAAGACTTTGCTGAACATCTTCGTATAATTACTTAGTTTCTTAAAGGAAAGAAAATTAAAAACTGATAATCTGGGGACAAGAAGAGGTCTGCGTGTGTGTGTTACACGTATGTTAGGTATTACTACTAGACCATAAGCGAGGGTCTTCTAGTCCTTTGGAGTGTGCTTGGGTGGCTGAGCCTTCATCCCCAGCAAGCGCAGTGTCTGTCCTCCATCGCACCTGAGGGCAAGGGCAGGGCTATCGCACCCGAGGCTCCGGGTTTTCCCTCAGGAAAACGAGCAGCGACAGCGACAGCGCACCGCCGCCAGCCCCGCTCCCGCCGCCAGCCCCGCTCCCGCCGCCAGCCCCGCTCCCGCCGCCCGCGGCCGCCATGTTGGGAGCCGCTCACGGCGCCATCTTGTGGCCCCTGAGGGCCGGTGGCGGGAGCCGGGCGGGAGGGACGCGGCACCGCCGGCTCCTGGAGCGGCGCCGGCTGAGGACGCCGTTGTCCTTCTTGTCCTGGAGAGAAATACAAGCATTTCAAAGTGTTGTAGGGCCGCCTGGTTCTCGGCACAGCGAGCGAGCAGCAGCAGTTTCAGTAGCCCACCTGTGATGCCTCCCTGTGCTGGGGGGAGATGGGGATTTTCGGGTGTGTCAATGAGCCCCAGCTCCTTCCCAGCGTATCGGAAGGCACCTTCTCAGTGGAAACCACATCAGCAGCAAAGAACTGCTGCTCACACTACAACGCACCGGTTACCGAACATCTGGAAAACCACAGTGAAAAATATACACCATTCCTGTTCACGGTCAGCCTGCACCCAACTCCTCCTAATTGAGAGCTTAAAACTCAGCTCTCAGCATCTCACTGAGATACTCAGGTGCCTTTCTTTCACCTCGCCTGGCCCGTGATAAGGTGTTTTCTGGTAAGACGTTGAATTGAAAGCGAGTATTTGGGAAAAATAACCCGTTGAGCAGCTCCATCGTTCCTCAAATGCTGGAGGCAGTCGGCAGTGTCACCCTGATGCTGGTGGAGCAGGCTGACTTACCCCGGGTTGGAATGGGCTTCCCCCTCTGGAAGGCACCGAGCACCTCAGGAAGTGCTGGACAGAGAGCTCATGCACCTTCTGAGGCCTTACATAGATAGCCTTTGGAGCTGCATTTGAACTGAATGAGATTGCCTGGAGTAGGATAGAGAGCAAAGCGGGATCGGTCATGGTTTTAGGTATTGACCTGTTTGTCACAACATCATCCTTCGGGGAGTCTCGCTTTATCCGCCTTCTTGCTAAAGCGTTCCAAAAAGAGTTATTCAAGCCTGTGTACAGGCTGCTGTCCTATGTCACTGAATGAAAAGTTTTCAGAGACAGTGTATATTCATTATGCTGCAAACATTGATCAAAACATCTAGGTTTCTACAGGTTTATGCCATACACTTAGGTGCCAGTAGACATTTGAACATCTAGCTCTTAGTGTTGATCTCTTTTTTTTTCCCCATTAATTTTCTTAGCACTGGTAAATTAAGTAGATATCAAATTATTGTTGCTATTTAGTAAAATGGTGATAGGGTGAAAGCAACAAGCAACCTTTCACATATTCTATGACATTCACTTGGCATTTTAATCACTTAAAAGTAGTTAAAAATCATTTCTAGGAGGTAAAGCAGTACAAGGTCTGTGTGTGAGCCCCACCTAAGCCATGAACATTCAGGAGCGAAAAGAGATTATTTTCACAAGGTTCTAATAAGCCTACATGGCTTGAGTGCAGGCCATCCATGGTTTGTATCACTTACACACCCGACTCTCCCTTACCAGTCTAGGAAAGGAATTTAATGTATTGGTGAGGGGCCTCAGGATATGCCCCCTTATAAATGTTGTGTATCACTGTAACTGAAATTTTATTCTGGGGGTAAATTAAATCATAGTATCATTGACAATTTTTCTAGGGCTTTCAATTTTCTCTTTTGACTTGAACTGGGATGTAAATTAAGCTTCAGACTCTGCTTTTCTGTTCACAATCTGCCTAATCAAAGGAGGAGATCCTCCTGAACATTTCAATGCCCAAGTTGCTGGTAGGAGTCCCTGATAGATTTCTCTTTTAAATTTAGCATAGCCCAGAATAGTAACTCTTACATAACATATACAGAGCAAATATGGGACTTGCTATAATTTCAGTGAGAGACTGCAGATTTCCTGCTGAATAACTAAGGCAGACAGCGTTAGAGTCATGCCTCAAACACAAATCTTGAGCAAATAAGCTCATTCTTACAAAGCAAGGGATAATGTTTCCTGTAGGTATCAGAATAGAGCTGACAACCAAATGGACTGTGACAGATCCCAGCTCCTCTCATGTGTCTGTGTGTGGCATTGTGGCCTCTGATTATCTCAAAACTTGCAGATGCATTGGACTCCCTGTTCCTGGGACTAGAGAGAGACAGCAAGGCAAGAATTTGCACTCCATTGTCCACAGGCCACTGGGGCTACTCAAGAATGGGAGTTCTCAAACAAATAAGATCTCTGCTTATTGACAGCTAGCTGAGTGTATGTGGAGCATATACTCCTCCACGCAGCCCATGTCTCAGACGGGAAGTCTTGAAGGAGCAAAGGCCAGGAACTAGACCTTTCTGGCATTGTATGTTTAGTAGGCCGTCTAGCAAAATAAATGAAATAGACCTTCAATCAATTTTCACCTCCTCCTGCCTTTTGTTTGCCATAGCTTAACACCTCCCCATAGTGAATTGCAGAGCAATTGCAGAGCCGGCACATTATGTGTGTGTGTGTCACAGCTGGAGCTTGATCCCTGCCATGTTCCAGGGGTTAATCTGTGAAATACTACATGCTCTGGGTGCTCTCTGGCTCTTCAGGCTGACAGCCTTTGAGGCCTGTAGCTTACTGAGCTGAGTAGGAGTCAGCTGTTCCAGTAGGCAGGACACCAGGGTGCTGCAGCATCCCAGAGTTACTCCAGCGCTGTTATACAGGAGGATGCAGCAAGGACCTTCACTGTACTTAGATGGTAGTGTTGTGGACTCTTGAACAAGGTTTCATTTCACTGGGATCCATAGATACAGAGTCCTAGAATTGCTGGCACCTTGCATATAAAGCACAGGCTGGACGGAATTTGTCCCTGTGTCATTTGACAAGATTATTTACACTGAGGAATTTGCTTAGCTAAGAAACCTGATGGAAACACACATGGCAAATAAGCAATTACCTCCATACTCATAGGCTTATGGAGATCAATCATACTGACCTATAGTCCCTGCCATTTCCTGGATTGCTTTATAAATAAAAAACCTAACAGGAAAGGCATTAAGTCATTATTAGATTAGCCTTGATTTTGCCCTGAGAATTTTTGATCTGATAAGAAGTATCCCCCCAGCTGACTTCGTAAGGTACCCTTTTCTTGTCAGTATAAATGATGGTGCAGACAAGGCAGTGGAGTCTGAAAACCAGTTCATTACACAGAGGAAATGTATCAGTTTCATTAGAACGATGATACTGCACCAGTTTAACTGTGTGTTCCCTTTAAACCTTGCTTACCCTGGTGAAGTTTCCCTCAGACTAGTACAGAGTGTGTACATACGCACCCTGCTGCACTGATTGAACTAAAGGAGTGTGATGCAATATTTTTAGCTAAATCATTACAAGTCTTCTATGAATATTTAAGTGTGGCATTTATCTGTCCCTCAGACCGATAGCAATGCACTGATCCTGCTTTCTTGTGTCAGGAGCTAGTCTGTGACTGTTTTCCATGCTGATACAAAAGGCTGGGGATTGAACATGTGTGGTATTTTCCCTCCTGCTTGCTTCCCCACAGACTCTAGGTTTTCTGGACCCATAGAAGTAGAAGGCAGCAGTAACTGGAAGGGTAGCGTGAATGCCCCACATTGTCATTTGTAGCCGTGAGTATGCTTTTTCTGCTCCCTCAGAGTCCCAGGAGTCCCAGCAA
Organism: Struthidea cinerea; assembly: GCA_013397865.1. Classification (NCBI taxonomy): domain Eukaryota; kingdom Metazoa; phylum Chordata; class Aves; order Passeriformes; family Corcoracidae; genus Struthidea; species Struthidea cinerea. The sequence goes on along the minus strand of VZTI01001559.1, from coordinate 1,291,352 downwards.
CCCAGAGCTTCTAGATTCTGTGCCTTTATTCAGTGTCATGATTGCTGCTCAAAATACAATTTCCCTAAGGGGTAAAAAAAATAATCAGAGGAGCTTGCCTTTGTGTATGCAAAGATTGGCAATAAATCCCATGATAAAGTGGGAAGGAAGACTCCAAAAAATTAGAAGTGAGAGATCTAGTGTGTTATGAATATCTGAAACTCTTACTACAATTCCTGCATGTATCTGCATGATTTTAGCAGTGAAGGATAGTTGGGTGTACTGAATTCCCTGTTGTTCATAGTCTCTGTGACAGGAAAGGGTATCTTCCTAGAAGCCTGACTGCTTTTCAAAGGAGAGCTCTGGGCTTTAAATAGGAATTCCTGGGTTACTTTCTTTGGTCAGTCCTTTGGAAAAAGTCAGACTAGAGCATCATAATTGATATGTATGACTTAAACTCTTTGAAACTGAGATTTTGTTTCAATAACACAGGGGAACAGTGCTATTGACCTTAAAAGGAGTTTAATCTCATGTGTCCATGGAAGACTGCTGTTCATATACTGGCAGGTAGGCTCCAGCAGAAACTCCGGCATGCCAGTCTCTGGCAGCCTGGGTCTTATCTTGGAAAACTATAGAAAGCCAATGATTTATGATATAAATCAGCAATAAACTGTATAATCCAAATTTAGAGGTTTAATTTAAAATATAAAGAACTTGATTAAAAGGGTTAGATTAGAAGCAGGATTCAAAAGTAGTCATGTGGAAGACATTTAAATAATACAAATACCTTTTATGAGACACAGTACAGAATTCAATAAATATTTAAATAAAACACTTATGTGGAGGGTTTTGCCAGAAAACCCTTGGAGAATTCTTGGTTCAATCAGGTTCTTGCTGGTGCTGTAAATTTGCCTTTAAGAAGAGTTTCAGTTCTCTCACATTTCCTGGCAGGGGCCAGATAAACACCTTGGGGTACTCCTGCTGTGCTAAGGTCACCTTTATGCAGATACATCACAATGCTCTACTTAGCAGCATCAGAACAGGACTTAAATGATGCATAAATCTTGAGCTATTCAGGAGTTATTTTCACCCTCTCTGTATGAGAAGAAAAGCAAGTAGTTCCTTTAATCCTGTGTGGCTTCTGTATTAAAATAAGCCTTGATACTAATCCCTGGCTATCTGGATTTAAACTGACATATATCCTACAGCTTCAAATACCAGAACATCTGAGTTACCAATGTGCCCTTAAACCCAGAGCAGTTATGTGCTTAATCACACCAAAGTGACCAGAAAAGTCATTATATTCCCAGTGTTTCCCTAATACTGCACTGGGTTCCTTCAAAAACCCGGGCAGTTTTCCTGACATTATTTCCTTCTGCTGCAGTGTTCTCTGTTTCCCCATTGTGACTTGAAAAAACATGATGAGCAAGGTAAATGTCACAGAGCAGCACATCAAGGTTGAGTTGGCATCTTGCGTAAATTCAACTACACAATTTACAAACTGGGGTTTGCACTGAAATTTCACAAAAAGCAGGTGGCTTCACTTGTGTGTGAGCAGATTTTCTTCTTGACAGAAACATCAGGATTCCTAGGTCCTCATCCTAACACAGTTGTCAAACTTGACCAAAAAGAAATATTAGTAAATTATAAGGCATCCATACTTCTGGGTTTTATGAGTATATATGTGATGATAAAGTAGTGGTAACTACAATGCTCCTGTAGTGGTAACTTCAGCAGTGTCACTTCCTAGATGTACTGGGCACATTATATAACATAAATAGGCCACCAACTTGTATCTCCTTGTGTCCCTGAAAGTGCAGAGGTACTTCATAAGATGCTGCTGCTCTGCAGCAGTTCACTTTGTTCTTTACCTTCTTTGTGTTCATGCCTTCCTTTCCAGCTTCTGTTTCTCAGCCCCATCTGTTGATAGGCACAGAAGTGGTTAACAGTGAATGTCCTGCCTCACTCAGTGCTGAAGGGCAGGGTCACTCTCGGGGTTGCCCACAATAAAGAAGTTGCACATGCTAGAGCCACATACGTGCTTTATGCTTCTTGCTCCCCTCTGCCTGTATTGCAGCAGGGTATCAGGTCAGACAAACTCTGTCAGTCAGCAGGAACAGGGGAAAAAATCTCCTTCTTCTCTCTCTGAAGTTTCTGCTTCATAAGCTCTCTGAGGCAAGCACTACCTGACTGTGATTTCTCAGGCATCTTTAGACACTAAAAAAAAGCAGCTAGTGAACATCAGCAAGCTCACAGATATGGGCAGCCAGAGGCAGCCAGAGTTCCTCTCACCTGGCAGATATGAAACCTGTCCTCTAAGTAAATGTAAAAATCCTTGGCAGGAGGCAGCTAACAGAAGAATCCCAGGAAATTAAGTCAAACCATAATGCTTTTTTGGAGATGGATACCAGCACTACATATGCTCTGATGCTAGAGAATCAGCAGATGAACAGCAAAGATTTCAACGTGCTAGAAAACAGTGGCATGACCTCTGCTGGCAGAGGAAAGTTCTCAAGAAATTTTAATGCTCAGGGTAATGAAACTTCAGCTGCAAAGCACTCTGCCATGAGGCCTCTCACTAACTCATGCTAACCAAGAGGACAAAGCATCTGTTTCTGAAATCTCTCATCCTCTTCAGGTTACTGAAGAACCTCAGGCACAGATTTTAAAACCTGATCTAGAGGTACCACATCAAGCCAAAATCACATCAATACCACTATCTTTTTTCCCATCTAAACTACAGCAACAACTGTTAGCCACAGCGAAAAGTGTCTCTGAAGGCAAGCTACAGAAACACAATCTGTAATTTATGTATGGCCATTAATAAAGATGGAAGAGAGTTCCAGCTCCTTTTGGCACAATTTTCCAAAGATACTACTTTTCCAAGAAAGTATCTACACCTCAATCAAAGAAAAATTGCAACAGCTTTTGAAATGCCAGGATCATCTCCTTCCTCTTGTGACAAAGCATGGAGTAGGGAGTCCTTAGGATACTGCCAGGAGAACTGGGTGTTCCTGTCTTCACAAGTGACTCGATCCGAAAGAACCTATCAGGTTCTAGGAGAATGGATGTGGGGGTCCTTACGAAAATCAAGCCGTGCAAGTTTGTTGCAGAGCACAGGCTCACAGTTCAGTGAGCACAGGCTGAACTTCTGAACTTTGGGGGGAAATGTACAGGCTTAAGAGACTTATGAATATTAACTTCTCTGCCCAGGGTCGCTTAAAACAAATTTTAATGGTCATACAATGCATGATGAGCAGGGATACATATTAAAGGGGGAATATGGAATAGTAGGTAGCTGTACCTCAGCCAATGGGGAAGGGAGGAGGGCAACATGTGGTTAGGAATTTAGGATAAAAAGAGGCTGCATCCACCAAAAACTCGAGAGAGACCCCAAGGGGGTATGGCCTAGTGGCCTCTCTCCCTTTATTTGAATAAAGTTGATTCTTGCAGGGCTCCTCTGTCTCCTTTGTGGACACTGGCCTTTCACAGTGTGATTTTCCACACAACAGCATCTCCCACATAGTTAATATTTCTTTTCCAGTGACTAAACAATGCAGCTGCTAAAGCCTACTGTGATGCCTAAAAGGATCTGATTGCTTTGAGCACTGCCTGGCTGAGGAACTCTTGGTCCTTGACAGTGAGCACTCACATAATCACATGAAAAGAGAGATGCACATTTCTTCCAAAGGGTTATTCTGACAATTTTCATTTGTTTTGTTTGCAATTCAAGAATTTTTTTTTGTTTTGAAATAATGGAAACCTTTAAAGGAGTCAAAACAAAGCATGTTTAGAGAAAATTCCATTCTTTTGAGAAAGGAGAGGGTTTTTCTAATAGGTATTTGTTCTCATCTAATTCTTACTTTAGTGACTGGCAGCAACTGAGACCCTCAAAGTAACCAAATATCTTTCCTTAGTTAAATTTTAGTAGGTAAGTTTACATTTGAAAGCTATATGCCAGGGGGAAAAAACCCCAGATAACAAAACCATGAAAATCAGGGACAGTCTGTTACTGTGTCAATTTCAAGAGTGTCCCTTGGGATATACTAGCTGATGATATGCCCAGTGAATACCTGTATGTAAGGTAGAAAGTGACTGATCTCTAAGACTATACTTCTAGTCCTCAGGAGTTTCTGTTTCAATACTCATGTAGTGAATGAGTACAAAGTAAGGAATGTTTCTCCATTGCCTCTTCAAAGATGAAGGCTTGAAAGTTAAAAGTTTTAAACTGTTATAACCAAAACTTTAGAAACAGCTTTATTAGAAAATGAGGTACCATGTTTGAAAGTTATTAAAAGATCTTGTAGTTGGTACATCAGTCCAGAAAGCAGTACACTCTTCGATACATCAGGCAAACTTTGCCTGGATACCAACGAGCCAGCCACGGAACTTTAAGTGAGCAAAGATGAAGTTCCCCACGGACCTGCTGTTGCTATGAGCTGGGTGTGATGTTGCCACTCTCAAAACCCTCTGTAAGCAAGTGCCTAACCTGTCACAGGGGCTGCAAAATCTACAAAGTGTCGGAACCTCTGCTGTCTGTGCTGTCCTTCGCTGTCCTGGTTGGTCCCATGAGACTGCTCGTGCCCCACTCCATTGAGGACTGCACCCACCACATTTAGTGCTACAAAATCAGTGATTTCCCCACCTGTGCTAAATATTCAAAAATCACGACTCAGATTCTAGCATCGTCATTGGCTTAAAAATCATGAGATTTTTCTTTTTAAGGATATAAGAGCCTTAGAGTTTTTAAAATTGTCATCTGGCTTCTTGTTCTGGAGTTTTCATAACTATGAGAGCTGGAAACCTGAAAAGAAAGTGTTTACTGTGTAGTCACCTGACTGGTGGCTGTGACTTACAACAGAATCTTTAAGAGCCAGCAGAACTGGATTTGATTTGTATATCCCATTTTCACAGTGGGAAAAAAAAAAAAAGGAAATTGAAGAAATTTGGCTTCTATATCCTAGTGCTGAAGAGGGGCCTAAAGGGTTTTACACTGTTATTCAGTTTGTGCACTGCAGGCATGGGAACAAAATTGTCAGGTTACCTTTGGGGTCCCACTCTGGACTTTGGAGTCCTGCAGGGGCCCCAACAACACTTAGTGTGAGCTGGAGCCTCCCCAGGGCCGGGGACATTTGTGTTGCCCCTCCTAAGGTGCTGTGAAGGAAGCAGAGACTACCCCAAGCTTAGTGACTACCAGCTGGGCTCCTGATCTTCCCTGGATGCTGGAGCTGGAGAAAAGCCAGTATGTCATTCCTAAACCAGCTCTTCATAACCCAGAGCAGCCCTTGGAGCAGAAAGTACTCTCAGCAGATTACTTACCTCTGTGTGATAATGCCAAAACAGATTTCAAGGCAGGAAATGCCCAAGTAAAATCTGCAGCAGTCTTAAATGAGATGGTTGAAATGTGCTAATTGTTTTGCATTTTCTTTTTTTAATATATTTTCTTAAACAAGTTCCTTTTTGAAATGGAATTAGAAAATTTAAAAAGAAAAGGTTTCCTAAAAGCCAGGAAATTATGATAAGACAGAAAAACCACTTCATATAAAAAACACTTTATTTTAAATTTTGCACACAAATACTCAGAAGTTTTAGCCCACGTACACATTTCACACTCACACATGCACAAAGTCTATAGTTAAAATGACTTAACCTTTTGTTAAGAAAAGAAAGTGGTGATCCAAAAAACATGCTGTTACCTGACTGTATTTTGAGACAAATGAGCTATGAGTTGGGTTCTGTTTTAGAAATGAACATATGTGGATGCTGCATCTGAATGTCCTGATAAAGGTTCACATAAGGAGCCCGTGTACTCTAAGAGTGAAGGCTCAGAGCCCTGCCTGTTAGTTTTCTTACACTGCAGTCTTCACCATTGGCTGCTGCTGTGAGGCAACTGCAGAAAAATACACCACACAAGGTGTGGGGTTGCTGTTCTAGAGCAGCAGGAGGTGCTGAGTCATTTTGGTCTGGTTTAAGAGCAGTGATGCAGGGCAGCAGTATCTAAGGCACAGGTTAGCCCCCAAACTTTTGAAGCAGCCTGTAAGTGTTCCTTCTGGGAAGGCACTGCCCTGCCCTGCCCTGCCCTGCCCTGCCCTGCGGGCCCAGCGCATGTGTTCCCTGGATGGAGGCTTCCTTACTGCCCTCGGCCACAGGGCTTGGTTTTGCCCTCACTCCAGAGCACTGTCTAGCAATTCAAGGGAAACAGCACTCCAGAAAGGGTGAGCCACAGTCATAAATATGGTATTGTGAGACCACTCCAGATGGACAAGATTTATATCCGTGAACTCTAGGTAATAGGGGAATCTGTGCTGCTTAATTCCTAAGTCTGAGGTTCTGCTTTGCAGTCAGCAAGTTTTGAGGTGGAAAAAGAAGGAAGGATTTCTTACAGATTTTTTGTTGAGTGTGTAAATAAGGACATTTTAAGGTACATGAATCTTGTAATTCTTTTTTCAGTTGTATTGGGGACCTTGAGATCCATGACACAAGCGGTTATCTCTTAAACTCAACGACTGACAAAATGACCCAACCAAGGCCACTGCTGTACATCAGGATGTGCACTGTAAGGTATAGTGCAATACATTTATCATCAGTGTGACTTGCTGCTATTTACAATCCAAAAAATGCTGGAATTGAGACTCTTTGGTTCTTCCAGTGCTGGTAAATAAGCTCCATCTACTGGTTGTTGTGCATGACAAAGAGTTAGGACTGAAGACATTATTCATTTATGTAACACTTGCACTAAGACAGTACTCAGTCATCCATGGGATTGTTAGAGTTGTCTTCTTTTAGATTCACTACAGTCAAGCACCTAAGCTTTTCCTTTTGGAATTCTGAGGGACAGCATAGAAAACGCATGCGCAAATTTTCTGGCCAAACTAGGCCAGAATGTTTTTCCAAGGCAAAGGAGGAGATGAATGAGCCTGAGATGACCGAAAAATGGGTGCATGCAGACACGCCTGGATCAGAGTCCTAGGACTAGCAGGCTTAATTCACTGCAATAATGACACAGAGGTCCTGGAGTGATCCTGACTTGCCCTAGGAAGATGGTGGCTGGGAGCGTGGCGGTTGCGTCCCTTCCAGAACTTCCACACTCAATTCGCATTCCTACCACTCTTAGCATTTCTGTTACAGTTGTCTACAACAGTACTATAACTCTACAGAAATCATTTTCGCAGGCCATAAAAATTTCTGAAGTCTTGAAGGTATTTCTTCATTTTGTATCAAATGAAACCATGAACTTTCCAGAAAGCAAGGGTTTATTTTTTTTTTTTTAATAGCTTTCTTAGACTTTCCAACTTTGCCTGCATCTGAGCTTGACCTAGACAATCAAAGTTTTAGGTCTAGTAACTAGGTCAGAGGGAAAACAGGCCATTAGGATGCAGGTGCAGATGAACCAAATCCCCTCTTGCAATATTGCAATATTAATGGGACAGGACAAGTATGTTCCAGGTGGATCTGGTAAGTCTAGGCATGGTAGCTAAAGTACTCACCTGGCTTACAAGAGAGCTTTGTGCAAGATTGCATCCTCAGTCCAGAAGGCCAGAGTCTCATGAGTCTCAGACCACTCTTGTCAGCTGGCTGTAAGGCCAGATTCCTTCTACCTTTCTCAATGCCGTATTTACTCTCTGATTCACAACAGAAGTTGCTACAGAAGGAGAAGCTCCAAACCCAGAATCATCTATTGCCTATGGATTAGGACACTCACCTAAGAGATGGAAGACACTCTTCTTCTCTAAATCAGGCTGTTTCCTCATTTCTCAGGTGAGGTCTCTGTTACTGGATTACAGGTTTTCTCTCTTATTACTAGGCTTTCTGCTGAACTGTGAAGAGGCATCACTTGGCTTTTTCTTCTGAGACCTCATGCCTGAATAACTTGTACACAGAAGCATACCTTTGGTATAGAGATAGATATTTAATGCCTTGGGGGAGCTCCCATTTTCTTCTGCTTCCTGTCAGCTACTTTCAGCTAAGTCATGAGACTTTTAATGTATTTTCAAGCATTTAGCACGTTAACCACAATTTCTACCTTCATAAAATGTTTATATTTCATAGCTGAAAAGAGAAGCACATAAGCTTCTCCCTGTTTGGATAGAGTCTGAATGAGTCAACAGCGCAACACTGAGTTAATGAGTAATGTCACCAAAAGAAAGGGCCCTTAAGAAATAGCTGTTGCCAATTTTAAGTCACGGCTTAACATGGCCCTCATGTCTGAAAACATTGTGTGATCATTTAAAACTTTTGGCTTCAGTTTTTGTGTCTGTTGTTGGCAAACATTCCTTCTTTAATCAAACACTTTGGGACCTTATTGCTCTTACACAAGAAATGCTTAGGCATCAATAACAGTACTCCCTGGACAGTTAAAAAGCACAATTTTCACCTGTGATTAAATGTGCCATAATTCACATCTATGAGCATTTTTATTTGATGGCTCATTTCTCATGGTTTCTCTTACATCTAATGCCAGTGTGGAGATAACGAAAAACCAAGGGCAGCTGCACCACTGTTTTGTTGTTCCCAACCTGTAAGTGTCTGATACCATCTTTCCCCCAGAGCTCTGAAATACTCTTATCCCTCTGACCACTAACAAAGGATACAACCCTGCCAGTCCATAAAAAGCAAACAACTAACCAGTAGTGCCTCTTCTTCCTTCCCAGTGCCACTGCTTAGAGAACAGGGCACTGAACTGCCTGCCAGGCCTCAGTGTGTCATCACCGAAAACCTGAGATGATGTTTGCAAGTCTTCACTGGGACTGAGGGTTGCATCGAGGAGCCAAAGCAGGGCCATTTGCCCCGCTGCTTTCTCAGTTTTCCTCACAAGGGGAAGAGAAAACAGAAGTTTCCACTGCTAAAGGGTGTAGCTATGGTCATTGCAGTCCCATGTCAATACTGAAGAAACAGACTCATAAATTGTGCTCTGTTCTGCTTCAGTGCACACTCACAACTGGAAATCATCAGCTCAAAGGTTAATGTGAAGATGCTCCTTTCCCTGTTACCATTTTACCTTGTTGTCTGGCTTCCTATCACAGCCTAGCACTTACTTTGCTTTCTGTAGGGAGATGCAGCCAGATGAAGTGGTTGTGAACAGACCAATTGTGATGACTGCAGCGTGGCCCTAATGCTACTCTGCCTGGAGAGTACTTTGGAAGTGGGACTATTGGCCAAGACCAGGTAATTTAGAACAGTCATCCTAATACAGTGAGATTGACTATGCAGGAAACTGGAAGACAGAAGAAAGCAAGCTCTTGAAATTGAAATTGAAACAACAGCAAACCAAACAGTTTTTCAGATTTCTTGGGTGAAAAACCCAGTTCCACCAATGAGGGAGACACATGCCTTTTATTTTCTGTGGAAAGATTTCACTGCAGACGTTCTGAGATCCTGCATCTCTCCATAAGCACCATATTCCTGTGCCTCACCTTTTTCACACATGTACTTCCTTTGTGACATGAAGAATCTGCTCAGCTTCATGTTTTTCTCTCCTGCCTCTTCTCTCCCAAGAGGGAGGCTGCCACTTACTGTCTGTATATACTCCAAACCCCATCTCCTTCTCTCAGAACAAGGTACCTTTTCCTTCTCGTAGTACAATGGTCAGAAGACTTCCCTTGGTCAAAGTGTGCTCCTTTGAGTTCCTTGAACTCTTAACATCTTTGTTTTCAAAAGCCACTTCCTGCTCTTTGTTCCTTCTTTTTTTTTGTCTGGGATTTTTCCATGACACATCTCCAGCTCTTACAGACCACTGGGTGCAAGGGCACTCATACATTTTTTTCTAAGACTGTTCTTCAGTCCTTTCTAAATGTAAGACTATTAATGACAGTGACTCACTTAGACATTTTTCCCTTTTCAGGGAGTTATATGATACCAGCTGTGGTAGAAATTGCTGATTCACTATAATATTAACCTTTCCACAGTACAGCAATTTTATAGCTTTACCCGGCATTCATAAATTTGAAATAAATAGGTTTTCCTACCTGTCATTCTTAGTTATTTAGGACAAGCTTTGGCCTCACATGAGTTTATAGAATTGTTTGATGCAGGCATAAATACAAACATAACTACTGCCTAGAAATGTGGGGAAATTATACTGTATGTGGCAAAATGTGAAGCCTAGAACATGTGAGAAAGGATATAATATACAATGCTCCGGTGCTTTGCATTTGGCATAATTTATACAGATCCAGAAGAAGGTTTCCACAACCATTTCACTTGGTGGCTGCTAGCAATGGTGTAAGTGACTCAACAGCAATGCTACAGAGTCCAGACCAGAATTTTTTCTGCTGTATGTGCTGTGTCATGATGAATGCCTCACAGAAAGGAAAAAATGATGTCTGCTGTAGGAAACAGGTTGCTTTAAGACATTTAAAAAAATTTCTTTCATTTCATTTCCCCAGCAAAGGAAGTGTGGAGATTTGTTTGCAGAAACATAAGTAGATAGGATTAAAAATTATGAGCTCAAGCTGTCCAATAATTAACCTGTAATAAAACTCATGTAAACAGACGCCATTCCATGGGAAATGTCTTGTCTCTGGTTGACTGACAGCCTTTCATGACTCAGGAGACACGCAAACATCATTCATGAGATTAAAATGAACCATTATTTTTCCAGTGGAGAAAGCTGACAAAAAGGAATTCACTTGTACAAACACTGTAACAAATCAATGAAAGAACTGGTACAGACTCCCAAGGTTTACCCAGCATCATGGAGGAAGGTCAGGTTCAGCTTCCCACTAAGTGGAGTGCTGTGGGTATTAGAAGTGCTAGAAAGTTAAAGCGCTGGGGCTCTGCTGGGCTCTTCTAATGCTTCAGGGAAGAAGCTGGGTATTCAAGGAACAGAAGTATATATGGGGGGAAAGTGAAAACAGCAGAGAACCTATTTTAGACTGATGCATTATTTGCTCTCTACAAATATTTTTTTCAGCCCAGAATTCAGGTATAATGGGAAAATGTTGGTTTCTAGATGAAAAGATTTGTGTTTTAGCTTTGCCTGAGACCACTGGGTTGGGGTGTGGGACATGAAGGATTGTGTGAGAGCAGGGAGAGACTTCGCCTTTTTCCCTACTGCAGATGTGTATTTTGAGAGCTGGCCTTTGTTATGAGGGCAGTGCCTACACAGGTAGACCAACACTTTTCCTTTGATGAATTCTTAAAAGCCTGTCACTGAGTTTTGCTAGTTGGTTGGTTTTGGTTTGTGTTTTCTTTATGGGCCAAGTTTAGCAAAGGAAAATGTCCGCTTTTTCACTAGATTGCATGTAGTTACAGGCTTGTGCTGAGAACGCGGACAAGTATCTGGAAAGTATGAGCCCGTGAAGAATGGCTGATGCAAAATGATTTTTGTTGCTGGTTGAATGTAAATGAAGACTTGCATTTACTGTGGTAAGAAGAGAATTTAGAGTCACTGTGGTTTCTTTCAGTTCTGTCTCTTACTCACATTTTTTTTTCAGTTACATGGTTCTTTCACTCAGGAGGAACACTGTTCCATTATTGTGATGTGCCCAAGCAAAATACAGAGCCACTTCAAGGCTGCTTTAATTGACAGAGAAGCTTCTGATTATTTTCTATTATCCCCAGGATATAAAGAATACAGTATTACAGTACAACATAGGCCACTCCCGAGAAACTGACAGGGCCCTCATCCCCTCTTAAGCAGTGGATGGTTCCTAGAGCCGGCAGGTATAGACCCCTTTCTTGTTGCTCTAGGAAAGCTTTTTACATGGGTATTTGCACTCCAGAGCTTGTGTGTTGCTAGTTCAGCCCAATGGAGCTTTGTGGTTACTGAAAAGAAAACCTGTGGAATAGACTCATACCAGATACTCAACCTCTCTATACATCAGTGTTCCCAGCTCAACATGAAGCCAATAATACCTGCTTAGCATTTTGCTGAGTGATAGATATGTGTCTGGCATTCACATTTGCACAGCTGTTGGAGGCCCCTGCATAAGTATATTAGGAATGTCATTACTGTTCATGTATTTACTTATTTGCATGATTTATCACTGAGGTATCTAGGCACTCCTGGCCCATCTATCAGAAGATTAGAAATGACACCCTGCTCAAGTCCAGTTCCCCTGCTACTGCAAATATCTATCTATCTATCTATCTATCTATCTATCTATCTATCTATCTATCTATCCATCCATCCATCCATCCATCCATAATTTGTCATGAATAGAGCTCTAGTTAGCTAAGTATTCACTATCTTCTATCTTCCCTCTCCTTTTGTTTTGCAAAAGCTTCCATCCTCCTTATCTTGCTTTTAAATCTTCTCAGCAGGTATGCAAGTCCCAGTTCACCTGTATTTGAATTTGAGTGACCAGAATCACATGACTTAACCAGAGTTGCAGGTAGCATCTCAGCTATGGCCTAGTGAATATTCACACTTCTGCTGTGGCATTGCATACTGGGAGTACCTCGGATCACATTTCACAGAATCAGAGAATTGTTAGAGTTTGAAGGGATCTCTGGAGTTCATCTAGTCCAATGACCCTGCCAACGCAGGGTCACCTAGAGTAGGTTACACAGGAACGCACCCAGGTGGATTTTGAATGTCTCCAGAGAGGGAGACTCCACAGTCTCCCTGGCCAGCTTGTACCAGTGCTTTGACACCCTCAAGGTAAAGAAATTCTTCCTCCTGTTGAGATGGAACTTCCTGTGTTTTAGTTTATGGCCACTGCTCCTCATCCTGTTGCTGTGCACCACCCAAAAGAGTCTGGCACCATCCTTTTGGCACCTGCCTTTGAGATATTTATATACACTTAAAAGATCCCTCCTTAGTCTTCTCTAGACTAAACAGGCCCAGCTTCCAGTCTCTCCTCATAGGAGAGATGATCCAGACACCTCATCATCTTTGTGGCCCTCTGCTGGACCCTCTCTGGGAGCACCATGTCTCTCTTATCCTGAGGAGTCCAGAACTGGACACAGTAACCTTTTTCTCACAGCTGCAACCATAGCAGACCATAGCAGCCCATAGCCCGGATCCCTCCTTCTCAGTCACTTCCAAATTGATGAATCCCCAGTCTCTAGCATAAACTGTGATTCTTCATCCCTAAAATGTACAGACTTGGCACTCATCCCAGTTCTATGACTTCAGCCTCCGCAGGCCAGCATTGCTCCCTGCGCGATGCGCACCTCCTCGCGTACGGACCGCGCCTCCCGGCACCGCGCCGTGCCGCGGTTCCGCCGGCGGGGCCGGGCTGCGTGCGCGGGGTCGCGGCCGAGGGGCC
>VZTI01001559.1:1225797-1278106 GCA_013397865.1 Struthidea cinerea | reverse complement strand
GGCCCCGGGGAGCGGCGGTCGGGGCCGCACGTAGCGGGGCCGCCACCGTGCCGCGCCGGTCACGTCGGCGGGGCCGGGCCGGTGGCGCCTCGGGGGCGATTAAATCGAACTCTGTGTGCCGCCGACTGTCCCTTCTTTGGCTCCGGCCGCCGGCACCCTCCGCCTTCCGCGGCTGCTGTCGGTGCAGCACCTGCACGTGTGAGGGGCCCCCGTCCTGCCCCCCAGCCCGGGGCTTGGCCGCTCCGTCCGGCGACACCCCCCTGCCCCCCTCTCCCGCCACCGGCAGCGGAAAAACTGATCTGCACGTTTCACCGGGAAAGCGGAGTCGTGGCTTTAAAGTCTCTCCTTGCTGTTCCCAAAATTCTTAGGAAACGCACAGAATTTTCACATTAGAGCAGCTGTTTTTTCACCCAGAAGGCCCCGTATTCCACTGAGCTCAAGGAGGCATTTTGAGCAGAATAAGGACGTTTCTAGTGTGTCTCAATGTATAAAATAGGTTCCAAAATGGATTTTGTATCAGACACATTTAGTAAGTCGCTGTTACATGGACTTTATACACAGATAAACAGTTTCCCCATATACCGAGTACGCTCTAAAAAAAAGTGGCATCTGGAAAATACAAAAAATTTAATTTGACTTGAAATGGTGAAAAGTATTTAAAAATGGTTGCCACTTACTTTTCCTGCTTTGTTACCCTTTTATCCCATAGGAAATGCTTCACCTCATAGGCATTCTAGTGATGGCTGTTTCAATTCTCATTTCACTCACTTATGTATGCTGAACTGCATGTTGTTTCCTCTTTTCTTATAGCATCATCATGCCTGTCACCCTAAATCTGCTGCTTAATTCTTTCCTGTCCTCATGGCACTGTTGCATCTTTTCATTTCTTCTTTATTGTAGCAGCTTTCATCCACTTTTCCTGTTCCTACACACACTTCCACTACACATGCCAGCACCTGCCATTTAGCTCATTTCATCACCCAAGAAAATGAATTAACAATAGAAGATTAACAAGCTGGTTTCCTGTCCTGAAAGGAATCCTTAATAATGTGTGTAGGACCTGACTTTCGGGTCTGCTTCAGCTGCCATCAGTCTGCATGGATAATTAACAGTGTTCCCTAAAAAAAGTTTTAAAAAATTGTGCTCTGTTGAGGGAACATAATCAACCTTATTCACCCACAAAGGTGACATCCCTTAGAGTAAAGAAGTAGGACAAGAGACAATTCCACAAAGGCCACTGGCTCAGTGAAGCAGGCTCTGATTGTAAGAAGACAGAAAGTCGCTTTAAATCATGCCAGAGGCCAGACCGGATCCTTTCTGCCCCCAGATCTGAAGAAAATAGGAAGGCCTGTGCCTAACCCTGGTCCTGTTCCTGCTGTATATAGTAGAATGTAAGTTTAGACTTTAACAGATGAATATTTTGCAAATAGTCATCTCAGAGCTCAGACTGAATGGCTGGACAATGTTTTGTGTTTGGGAAAGAATTGTAAAACTGTCACAGTTCATCAGTACTTTAGGGCATGTTAACAATACACTCCAGTAAGACCTGCTTGGAGAGACTAAATTGATTAGTTTCTGGTTTTCTGCAGTGGCAATCATATTGCATATTCTAACTTTTATTTCCAAACAGTTGACGTTCTTCTCCGTGTTGCCAAGATGCTTACAGAAATCCATTGGCTTAAGGCTGGTCAGGCCCTCTCCAATTTTCACCCTGCGAAGAGAAAGGAAGTAGTCTCCATACATCTCACTGTACAAGAAATTCATCTAACAGCTAAGGTGTTTGACAACAGGCAGGTGTTTGCCCAGAAACAGCTTTGGCTTTCTATTACAGCAAAATGTTTAAGCTTTTGTCAGTGTTCTTTACTGTGTCCTCAGAATTTCTGGTCTTGAAAACAGCTAAGAATTCTTGCTACTGCTTGCTGCTCAGTGCAAGATGCCTCTCCTTTATTCCACTGCAAATTGTGTTTCAGCTGTAATTTAGAAGTCATAGGACGGGTATCTGTTTTTAATTGTAGATAGTAGTGTGGTTATTGTGCACACTGAGAAGCATATGCAGGTATGAAGCTTTCCATGGGATAGCTCTGATCACAATTTCTGTGTCAGAACACAATTTTTTCAGTGAGATTATAAAACAAACCCTCATCAGTGGAATTATTCCATGAGAAGTCTGTGTGACAATACATTCATAAAAGGGACTAAGATGGAGATAAGACCACAGGCCATAGCTAAAATTGGCAGCGTATCTCATCACTCTTTAACTGAAGATAAAACTTCCTCACTGCCCTCCATGGTCCTGTAGATCAGCTAGAGTTACTTCTTACACCTGTTAAGAAGTTCTTCAGATTTCAGATCCTGAAGGACCTAGATCTTCAACACAATCAGTAATCTTTAAGGCCTTATATTGAAATTGAGATTATTCTCTCAATAAAGTAAATAATTTGTTTGGGCTTGATTTGGTTTATTTTTTCAAAAGACAATGTGTGTATGGAGATCAGAGTCTGTCCAGGAAACCATGCCTGTAATTCCCTTTTCTTCTAGGTTTTTAAGAGAGATTATGAAATATTTATCCTCATGCGAGGAGGTTTTGTAGACAGTAAACAGTTGGATAGACCAGAAATTGTTGGAGGTGTTGGAAAGAGAAAAAGATTGTAGAGAGCTTATAAGCCACAAAGACTTCCACAAGGGGAGTGAGAGAGACAATTTATGGTGAAAGGGGGTGATACTATTGAACAGTGGGTGTCTAGGTGTCCCCTTGCAATAGAAAATTAGTGGACTGAAACTGCAATATGGCAGTAACTTTCTTCTTCCTGAAGTGAAAAATGCCAACCTAGCTGCAAAGCAACAGCATCGTGCCAGTAATGCAGACGTAAAATCTGCTTCTTCTGCATCAAACTCTAAATCAAACATAACATTCCTAATTCACATTCTAGTGGCTGTAAAAGTTCTTCCTCTTTATTAGTGTGTGTGTGTGAGCTGATAACCAGACTTGCATGGGTGATAAAGTTAAATGGAAAAGAACCAGTCAAGAACATTTGCAGGATTTATGGCTGGTTCTATTTACCAAATTGAGTTTAGAAGAGGGGAATGAGGTTTTGATATATGCTTCTTCTTTTTGCTTGCTCATTTTGAGGCGAAGTCTAAGCTTGCATAATCTAAATAGTTTACAGTCATGCCAAGCTGAGGCTCATAGAGAACTTGTAAAAATGAGCACTATGATTTATTACTGGAGAGAGACATGAATATTCTCTTTCTAAATGGTTTCTAGGCTGACAGTGGGGATTTTGTCTAATTCAGGCTGAATTACAAAGATAGGACTAGAACTGACTTCCTCAGTTTTGTTCTCAGATATTGTGTGCAGCCATGCCTTGTAATCCCTTTTATACCCTTCAGTTGGCTCTAATCAGTATAAAAATAATGGAGAGTGTCTCGGTGAACTGGTTCATCTCTCTGAATAACCGTACCATGCTCTGGTGATCCCAGCAGTACGCTAAGGCTTTACCTGGGAACTTCAGTCTTCCTTTAAACAGATCTTTCCCCGTATTTTCTTCCCATATCTATTCTTTGCTCCCCTATTCTTTTGTTAATTTTTTTCCCCTTGCTTAGCAGTCTGACAGAAATCTCTTTAATGTAACTGATATAACTGGTCAGTGTTGTTTCAAGGGAGCACAGCACAAGATCATGCCAATACTTTTAAAAAGTAATTGTTCCCTTTTTCCTTGGTAGTGTCTTGCTTTTAGAGTAGTAACCCATTAAAAGAAAACATAGAATTATGGAGAGAGAAATGCACCATGTCAGATGTTCCTGGCAGTAGCTGTTGTACTCTAGAATAACCTCTCATGGTAAGTCAGATCGGTCTTGCTTGGGGTATTTAAGATGGTATTTGTGCATAGCATCAGGGAAGACAGTTTGTTAGATCCCAAGAAACTGATAAAATGTTGTGGTAGATATTCACTTCATCCATTCTTATACCATACTCAATTTGTTTTTTTGATTTTTTTTTTTTTTTGTAAAAAACCAGTCTATTATTGGTGAAATATTTTACAGGGCTTATAGGCCATCTGAAGGACAGAATGAGTTCTCCAGAAGTGAAGTACCAGAAAAAAACACATACAGCTCATACCACATGGCTAATCCTCCTCATAAGGTGTGTTCATCCTTACATCTGAACATTGAATTACAATCAGAAATTTCAGTGAAGAATGATACTGGAGAGGAAGAACTAACAGCAAGTAAATAATTCCAGAGATTTTTAAATTATGTATAACAGAGTCAATACAATAACAAACAGCTGATGCTTCTCAATGAAAAAGAACAGCAGTTCCTTTTCTGTGTAGATAAGGATTGTGACGATGGAGCAGTGCAAATAACAAAGCAATCTGCTTTTGGGACACATAAATGTCCTGTGATATTTCAATAGGCTGCAAGGCAAAAAGAGCAGAAATAGATGATACAGGTAGGAGGATTTAATCAGGTGGGGAAAACCAGTGCATTCTTTCTGCCTTTCCCAGCACTGCTCATACAGTGGTGGACAGTTGACCTCCCATCTGAATGACATTCAGCCATGAATATTTCAAGGACAAGCAGTTGTCATGATCCACGGAAAACCATTTGAACTGCATGGGAGAATGTCAATGAATTGCAGGCTAATGGCATTACTTAGAGAAACCATTCAGCTGGTGTTTGATGATGAATATTAAATGTCTCTGAATATTCTGGCACTGAACTCTGCCTTTCTTGTGCATGAAGTTCTTCACCAGTACCAGAAGCAGAAACAGCAACATTCTGTATATTTTTATATCAGCTGCAGATTTTTTTCTTTAAATCCCAGAAGATAAGTTAAATCATAAAATCATAGAATCATTTAGGTTGACAAAGATCTCTAAGATTATTGAGCCCAACCATTAACTCAGTACTGCCAAGTTCACCACTAAACCATGTCTCCAAGTGTCTCATCTACATGTCTTTTAAACACCTCCAGTGATGGGGACTCAACCACTTCTCTGGGCAGCCCCTTCAAATCCTTGACAACCCTTTTGGTGAAGAATTTTTTCCTAATATCCAATCTAAACTTCCCCTGGCACATCTCAAAGCCATTTTCTCTTGTCCTATTGTTTGTAACTTGGGAGACTGACCCCCACCTCACTACGACCTTCTTTCAGGTAATTGTAGAATTTGCACAGTTTCTGGGAACTTGTATGCAAAGTCACTTGAAATCATTGCTACTTCTCATTTTTTACTCCTTTGGAGACTGGTATTTGGTTCTGTAGCCCACTCCCCCAGAAGAGACTTCTGGTACGTACATTCAGCACACTGTTGTTCTAAAACTGAAACACTGCTCCATTTAACTTCTGTAAGAACAGCAGCATGCTGTATATTGAGTAGCAGGTAGCTGCAAAATTCTAGCATGAAAGTTAGTAATTTGAGAGCACTGGTGTCTTTGAAGAACTATTCTGATTCACATGAGAATTGACCTAGACTAGTGTTCTTTGTGGCTTTTATCACTGGTAGACTACAAGCATTCATGGACATCACAGAAATTCCATACTACTACATTTTTCAAACTATTTATGTATTCGTTTTCCTGTTTTCACACTGAGTCATCCACGCTGGTTTTGCACGACCTCAAAAGATTTCCTGGAACTGATGTCAACTGGATAATCCAGTACCAAATAGAGTTATTAGCTGTTGAGTTACTTACAGTGTAAGTTATATTTCTACTTTCTAAAGTGTCTCTAAATCTGTGTCATAGAAAGAAAGAGAGGCTGTGGACATTCTCGTATGGCTCTTCATCTGACGTGCCGTAGCAGATTTCTTACTATCACCTGCTCCACTTTGCTTTCAATTGGGTAATTGTTAACAAACTGCCACTTGCTTGAGACAACCAGAGCTTGTTTTGCAGTCAGTGGCTTGTGTCTGCAGTCAGCAGTCTGAATAACTGAAGACTCATTTCAGAGCTAGCTGAGTTTCCCCACAGCTGTACCGCCATCTGGCCTGTTTCTGTTACATCATGCTCCATGTCTCATTATTCTTTTCCTATGAGCTGTCCTTGTGTCTATTAACCATCACAACTGCTTGTTTTCCCTTGCCTGGGATTTGGTCCTCTAATCTCCTCTTCAGTTTCTTCAGAATTTATTCAGTCACAGAGTATTTTTGAGCTGACTGAATGAGTATTCCCTTGCCTCAGAAAAAAATGTGACCTCTGTAATGTAGGTTCCAATCTCTGCCATGCCTTGCTTATATACCCCTCTAACCAAAGAGATTTGGGGCTGTATACTCTAGGCAGGCAGTTATAGCAAGAAATTCTGGAAAGATGAGTGGCTGTATGTAAATGCTTCAAAGGGAGTGTAGGAGAGAATGGGCTGTGGGCCTCTCCACCTTGCAGAGGGTGTGACAGTATATTCAAGGTACCACACAGCAAGTTAGCTGAAAAGGAAATTGCAGAAGAAGCTGCCTGTTGAAGGACATTGATGAGACATCAGGCATCTGTGAAGAGTGACAGTCTTGGGCAAGGAAGGGAAAAATGGATTTGCTTCCTTTAGTCAGATCTCAGAGCTGAAGATAGTGGTGAGTAACAGGAAACTTCCTCCAGTTCCGCTGGGCTAGAGGGAAAAGGGAGTCTCTGCTTGTCAGGAGGAAGCCATGCTGAGGATCGGAGATGAGCTTCTTCTGGTTTCTCTGCCACTTTGTCTTTTATCCATTCTGTAACTGATCAGGACTAGGATAACTTAACTGAAGACCCAGATTCCTGACATAAAGGTAAAAAAAAGCAGAGGGGATCCAGTAAAGCAAACTGAGAATGAGATTGAAGTTTTTTGTGTTTTTCTTGATATTTTAGCATCTCTAAGGTGAATGAGTTTTGTGAGAGTTTGTCAATGTTAACTAGTTTATTGGCTGTCATTTTCACAAGCTTATTTATCCATTTTGAGAGGCTCGTGTTCCTTCCCTTGCTTGAAATGTCTTCCACTGTCATCTGTGCCAAATGCCAGAGCAGCAGCAATGTGGGACAGAGCTCTAAGTGATGGTACAAACGTCTGTCAGGATGACTGTGGCATGCTTGCCTTTCTTTTCTCAAAGCAAAGGTCACTTGTGCGTATAAGCAGAAAAAAAAGCTAGAGAAAACTAGACTGTTTACTGTCTCACCTCATTTTTTGAAGCTTACCTCACTTCTGAGTCCTGTCATATAACATGGACTCTTCTGCTTTGCATCTCCTTCTGTCTTCTGGGCCCTGTATCATGTTGACTAAACCTTTAAAGCCTTTCTTTTTGTTTTCAGGACTGGAAGTTTCTAGTTAGACTTGCATGTAAAGTTTTAAAGAAAGGACTGTTGAATACCGTCATCATCATGTGTAAACTTGCCTAATTCTGTGCTCTTTCAAATTGATGTCAGTTGAAGTAGGCTGGTGGATGTTGTCCAAAGATCTCTTTATTTAGCAGGTGCAGGAAACCTGGACAAGAACTTCCATAAGAAAAGATGAGAGGAGAAGGAGATAGAAAACTGGGAAGAAGCTTGAATCTTAGACTATAATAACAGGCCTGCAGCAAGCCCTGAAACGTTGTCACCATTAGACAGACATTCACCACCTATCTTTGAGAGTTTCACAATGTGTTTCTAAGGTATTGATTCCTTCGTGCCATTTCTCTCCTCACTCTGAACTGAACAGCTAAGCACAAATGTATTTTTGAAAAATCTGGTTATTCTGCCCCATCCTAGATTCTCCATTTCTTATGAACAGTTTTAATCAAGACAACTGAGAACATCAAAAGAAGAAAAGATGATCTGTGCTTCTTTTGTAGCATATGAAGTGAAACAGGCTTTAGGAACTGAGCAAAAAGGAATAATTATGAGAACTGTTCTTCAAAGGAACTGACACAGGAAAATATCTGACAGGCAGGCAATTTTCTTTTGTAGTAGACATTGGGCAAAAAGAAATAGTGGAAGAGCATGAGTCTACAATGCTAAGTACACAGAAGCGATAGAACTGACGAGGGTGCTCAAACTACTCAAAGCCTGTTGCTTTCCACAGGGAAAACTATAAAAGCTTGGGCTTTGACAGATGTACTCATTGTTGGATAACTTCATGGATCTCCAAAAGAAATTAAACATTAAAAAGAAGAACAAAATTAGTGTCAAAGCTATTTCAGAAGAGCAGATGAAAGTACTCAGTTGCACCATCACAATGTGCATAGAATAGAAATGTGAATATAACCAGCAACCAGACTCACCAAGAAGAAACTTAGGAACTATAGCATTTAACAGTAGCTCAATGGAATTCAAAAGTTGCGGATCAGTATCCTGACCTTCAAGATAATGCTGAAAATGCTAAGTGGAGGAATAGACTTTTTTTTTTGTTTCTTCATAGACAGCTTTTGTTCTCCTCGTAGGATTCACATTTGCTGGAGCTGTGGGTTTCAAGCTGTGACATTCTTTGGAAAACTGAATTGTAGAATTTGGATTTATTTGAATCCTTCATCTGATTTAGAGTGGAGATACCAATTTAGATGTTCACATGTCTCCAAGTGAACAGTTTAATCACTGTGCTAGTCGATGTTAGGATTGTCAAAGTGGAAGGCAGCTTTTATGGCACGATTTTGTGCAAAGTAGACAAACACATAATAGGCCAATGTCCACAGGAATTAAGAGTTTTGATGCCCTGTCAAGCAAGGGGGGATGAGGATCTGAGGATGTAATGGTATAAGGCCTTGAACAGTCTGTGTCAGGTGATCACTTTGCTGGGATAACTTTCCTTAGGACATAGGTAAAAAACTGAAGTCATTCATGAAATGAATTTTTCTCAGCAGTCTGAATGTATTTTTCAGTTCTAATTTTTTTTTTCTTCTGAACTTTTAACCTTCCTTCTTCAGGGCAGAACTCATCATACTTTCATCATACTTTAATAATCTACCTCATCTACTTGAGCTTTCCAAAGAGTGTTTTGGCTTTGTCTGTGAATATGTTTGCACTATTGGCATATTTCCTGATCTAATTTAAAACAGGCTAAGATGATTCTGAAGAGTAATTTCTGAAGGAAGGAGATGTTAGCAAAATGCAGAAGCATTTCACAACTGAGCTGGGGATGATACTTCCTTCTGTGTCTTGCCCAGCCTTCCTTTTCCCATTGTTGCTTACTGATTTATGGGCTGACTATTGACATGATTTCTCCATTTCCTCCTCAGACACCGTTTACATTTAGGGGTTTTGGATTTTTGTTTCTGAATCCCACCACATCCTCCGTAATATTCTGTAAAATTCATGCTTCAAAGATGTTCTAAGTCTTTCAGATTGTTTGGCAGCAAAGCTCTTTAATCAGCTTTGACAAATGTTCATTTAGACATATTTTTCCATATAGTATCCTAATGGGATACCTACAGGTAAATCCAATGACCTATTCACATTGCTTTTCCCCTTTTTGGAAAATATCAGACTATACAGACAAAGGCTGAAAGGCTCTGACACTGTTCATAGCAATGAGCTTATTTGAGCTAATAGAGAATCCATCATCCATTCTGAAGAGCTGGCACAGGTTCCTTTCTCTTTTACAGGTATTTTCTTTTGAGCATTATTTCTTTTCTCTTTCATCTTCCTTCAGATATTGGGTGTGAAACAGACATAACTCTGCTTCAAAATCTCTTCCTTCTATTTTCTTTTTTTGCTTCCTCTTACAACTGCTAGCAGAGAACCTGATGGTCATACACGGTAGCTATTATATATCATTGTGCTGGTATGTATTGACTTGAAACCTTTAACTTCATCTCTACTTTCTGAAAGCTCGAGCATAATGCTAACACATCATAAGTCTATGATCTAAACAGGCATTTAGCACCAAAGTGGTGCTAAAATCAAGAGCTCTCATGCATGCAAAAGATTATTCTCATTCCCAGTTAGCTGATTTCTGGAGAATACCATGGTTTACACAAAAGAAAGCATGTATTGTTGATGGCTCCAATACTATTGATAAAAAACATTTTTGTAGTATTTTCAGAATAGTCTTTAGATTTCCTGATTTTCACAAAAACATAAATGTACTTTCTTCTTCCTCTTTCTCCATGGCAGGTGATTGAAAAAAACCATGAGATTTTAAAATCTGACTCACGAAACACTGAGTTTCTGAGTATGTTTTACTCCTTCCATGAGAGAAAAGGCATATACACAGAAAAAGAAAGCCCTCTTGTATAACCTACTGTATTCTTCACTCCTACAAATTGTCTTCTCAGTGTAATATGTGAACTTGCACCACCAAATCAAATTTCATACTTCTCTCCTTCTCATCACACACCAGCAACCCACATCCTCCCACCTCCTGAGCCAGAAGTGCAGCTCCCAGCACAGCCTGAATTCCTGCACAAGCACTGCAAGTGAAGCAGCCAGTCAGCATGGAGCCACTGGCACACACAGAAACAAGCTGTTATTAATTGGTGGGCTGAAGGTAACTCCCTTCGTAGAGTGATGGCTAATGTTCAGATCAGCTCAATGCTTCCCCACACAAGGAGTTGGAAATTGCTTTTTCCACCTGAAAGTGGCTGTGAGCCCATGATCACAAGGACTGTTTGGCCCCTCTGGGCACCAACACCAGTCCTGGACTGTTCTCACTGTGAAGTTTCACTAGAATTGACCAGAATTTCCCTGGATGTGACTTGTGCTCCATGCCTTCCAGCCTTTCCCAGTGTGTCTCTGAGAAGGATCTGGCTTGGTCTTTTCTACCACCACCCATTTGGTAGTTAATATAGCAGGTAGGTACCTGCACAGACATTTCTCCTGTAGGCTGAACAAGCACAGGTCTCTAATTCGTGTATTGCACTTCTCGAGTCATGTTAGGATACCTCCATTGACCTCCTTCATTTTGACAGCGTCTTTTTGGGCACTGGCGAGCTCAGACTGGGCACAGTACTCTGAATGCCATCTCAAAAGTCCTGAACAGAGAGAATAAGCACCTCCCGTGACCTGCTCTCTACACTTTCACTCGTGCAGCCTAGTACGCCCGTTGACCCTCCTCCCCCATTAAGGCATATTGCTGACTCCTGTTCAGCTTCTCTGCAAACACAAGTTGCAACATGAGTTTGTGGCCATACAGCGCAGGGCTGCAGCAGATGTTCTCTGCTCTCTCACCACAGCTGTTTATTTCTGGTTTTCCTTTTCATGATCTAGATGAGGTACTGCTCCTTTAGCTTCCCCACTGGTGGTGAGGCAAGGGGGTGGTAAATTGTGTCTAAGAGTAAGTTAGTAATGCTGTTGCTTGTTTCTGGATACTGATAATATATTATGAGGCCATCTAGTCAATGTAGGCTATAATTAGGCATAAAATTGGCACACGCACAGAGCACTAGAACTTTTCAATGTAGAGTGCTTTTGCAGCAAGCTCACTAATGGAGGAAAGTCTCTGATAGGCTGTTCCTGTCCAGTTACATATCCATATCTACTCCAAGGCTGCCTAGTTGCTATTTAATTGGAGACACAGATCATGACAGTATTCAGTGTCAGTGTGTGCTCCATCTCCCAACACGACAACTGTTTATACCTGTATTGAGGATGGACACTTCCCCGAAATTTGTTATGTCTTTGTCCATACAGCCTAATCACTTCATGCTGCTACATCTGGCTGTGCAAACCCATTTGTCATTCCTGGACTCACTCCAGAATGGTTTGCCAAGCCTTACAGACTGATGCATTTTCTTTGCTGTTATTATGTTGCCACAGTAGCTTATCTGGCAGCAGGAATGACAACTGCAGCAGGTCACTTTAGGGTCATACAGCACTCTTCTTCTTCATTATATAGGGCTGTCATTGCTTCTAAGTATTGTCTTTTAAACTGGGTGTAAAGGAGGCTTGGCTGTGTTGGGTGGCCAGCACCATTCCTTGGCTTATGCTGTTTAGGTTATGTTACACCATTCCCCTCTGCACTATCCCACAACTGCATGATATTGCCATTTAAAGAGATGGCTGCTTGGGGCAGCAGCAGAGACGCTGAGGAATGGGGCCAGGTGCTTACCAGGTAGAGACCTCCCAGTTAGTATTAGAAGAACATCTGTTAGTTGTCTCAGAGAAGTATTGAAGGGGAAACTCTGTGATCTGCTTCTTGAAAAAGGGAGATGCTTAGGAAGTTTCTCTAGAGATTTTAGCTGACAGAAAATATGTAAGGAAACAGAAGGCTGATAGATAAAGATGAGTTGTGCTGGTGGGAATTATACTAAGGAGTAAGTATGAAGATCTAGAGCCATCTGGAAAGGCTGGGTGGATAATTTGTGTTGCTTGTTAAATTTTTCAGTAAATGAAAATCTCCAAAAGGCAGATGTTCTCTAGGACATTTCTAACTTGCTAGGAGAATGAGGCAAGTAAAGGGAGCTGTGAGACATGATGTTAGCAGGGTTACAGTCTGCCAAGGGGATGCGTGCCATGGGATGGTGCAGTGCTGGCTTCCTCTCCATGCAATACACACAAATGCAGACTGAAGACAGAGACTGCCTTTCACATCAAGAGTGTCTATGTTCAGTTAATATTTCATTGCTCTTTTGCTCCTCTCTGAGTCATCTATTGTTCTTTGTTTCTGGGTCTTCTCCATGAGGGAGTTGAGTCTTGGTGATATTAATTTTCTTTGTTTTTTGGGAGCAAGTGCCATTTAAAGCTATTTGTTAGCTTGCTTTCTTTATTCAGTCCAAGTATTGGACTTGTTTCTTCTTTTGTATCTTTGTCCTACATGGATTTTCATGCCTTCTTTTTTTGCCTTGCTTCTCTAAAATGCCAAGCATCATCTCCCAAATTGCCATCTCCCAAATTGCTCTTAATATGTGTGTCCTGAATTACCAACTTCCACCCTGTGGACTGAGAAGTACTGTTGTGCTTCCATTGCTCTTATTGGAATTCTGCTTTGTTTTCAAGAAAAACAGCTAGATAAATAAGTAATGTGCTCAGTTTACAGAAGTAGAGCTGTGCCAGGAACAATTTGGCTTTTAACTGAATCATCTGACTTGGTTTATTTGGTAATGTTCTGGGAGAAGGGACATATGTGTATCAAAACAGACATATTAGTGTTCAGTAAAGTTAGTCATAAAGAGGAAAGCACCACCCCAAAAGCTTATAGAAATGTCAGATGTGTATATAAATATATATTGGAAAAAAGAGAAGAAATGGAGAATGTTCACAGCATTTCATATCCAAATATAAAGGGATGTTGTAGTCTTGATATCTTGATAAGTGATTCTTTTTTCTCTTTAAAGTAATAACTCTTTTTTTGGAGAAGGATGGCTGATAACTGAGAAACACATCTCAAATGTTAATGTCATCCTGAGACAGTTCTGACCACGTAGTATGAGCTGGAGCAGGCTGAGTAACTAGGCTGACATTTAATGTGAGTAGTATTAGTGTGGGGGTACTTCTAAGTACAGCTGTCATCGTGAGCCAGTTCCCAGAGTAGGAGGATAATAAGAGCAGGTATCCAAATAAATCCTGGTGTCAGCTCTGTGATGGTGTCTCAGGCTTGAGCATGGGTCCAATTGCTAACGGCATGTGTGGTACCGCTCTGTTCTCAGAACACTGGAGACGGCTTCTCAAGTAGCTGCACTGTATATGCTAAGTTTTCTAAACACTAATTTTAGTGAACTGTTTAATCTGAACATAGATATCCTGAATATTAAAAATAAAAAAAAGAGATTTGCCAGCCTCTATGCCTATAACGAATGCAATAAGCTTTGGTTCTAGAGAGAAAAGTATTAAGTACCTCAAATGTGAAGCATCCTCCAACCAACATTTACACAGGAAGAAATGACATTTTGTCAGTTGTCATTCTCTGAAGGGATCCTATATTCCAACAGAGCTGCAGGCAGTTGTGAAACTCTTGTAGGTGTAAGCAATGGGAGAAATAATTTCTATAGTGTTGGCCCACAACCAACAGAAGAAAGGATGTGTTCATCTTTCAGGATTGGCTTTCTCTTGGCCCAGACTCTTTCAATGATCCAGAACCTAAACAAAACTTTGGGCTTAGAACATGGAGCAATACACTTGGAAGCAAAAATTTCATTAATGCTTCAGTGATAGATACACTGACTGCAGTGAAACCAGCAGCAAACGTAGCTCAGGTTTTGCAAATAACTGTATGGTTTTTTCAGAGGTAATTTCTAATATTACCTTGGATAACTGCAGAATTTAGTATAAAATTTCAGGAAAAACAAACTGGTGAGGCTTTTGACCTGGCCGTTGACACATGTTGGCTTTCTTTGCTTTCTCGGAAGAGTCAGACACAACATGCACAGCCTTCTACTCTGGTCTTTTGTGGATGCTGAAAAGCTTTCAGCAAAGAAATTTTCCAGCTTTCTGCAGCATTCTGTGAGAATCCTGCTTTTCTCACGCAAGCTGTGAAAAACAGTGCTATGGTTTTGTAAACAAATTCTCTCTATCTGCACCTGCAAGTTATGTAGTATTGTTATGGTATTGACTAGAGAAATATTTTGGAATAGGTGTTGTAGGTTTCAGCCAACCAGCCTGGGAGGTGGATTGTTAAAGGACCAAGGACCTTATGTCATTTAAGAATACTAAGATATAAAATGAGTCAGTATATTATTAAATAAATCCATTCCATTTGCTTCCTGGACTTGAACTTTTGTGTCGTGATTTCTCTCTGTCCCCGGTACAACAGCACCAGTCTTTCAACTCTCTTTCAAGCTTAGACAGCTTGACAGCATTGTTCCAATACCTGCTGTGGGAGAAGCCACGCTGCACCTTTTCACCAAAGTGAGTGGGGTTGGTCCCAGGCTTCAAATTAGCTTTCCTGAAGAACAGTTAGAATTTTAATGAGTACAGAGTAAAGTGTGAAATTAAGGAAGCTCCAAAATATAGGCGTAATGGAAAAATTCTGTCATTCCATAAACTACTGATATAAGAAGTTACCTGGATTTGGGTATGTCATTATTTTTTGGGTAAAAGGACACTGCTTTATTGATAGTGCCTCAGAATTGTTGTGAAATATTCTAGGTGAAATTCTCAGATTATGAAAAACAGCAGAATATCATGGAAGAAAATAAGGTTTGCTAAACTAGTCTAGATGATAATATGATCCCTGGAGGGTTTTAACAACTTCATAAATTACTAAAACACCAATATCATTCAACCAAACCATCACTCAGAAAATTAATTTTCCCTAATGGGTCACAGTATTATATGTATTTCCTGTTCTGTCCTTCATAACATACAAACATCTTAAAATAATCATATATGTAGATATCTAAGTAGGTTTGTATGTGGTAATTAGATTTTACAGTTTTGCATATACAAATAGTTTTGCACTGTTTGTACAAAATTGAAGAGCTCTTTTCTTGGTGCACAAAGAAAGACAACCGTGATAAATCAGCTCATGAAAGTGAAGTATTCCAGTGCTGGCAAAGGAACAGATCCTGAGTTCATTAGATAAGATGTAGAAAAAACAAAAGAATGTGTTTCATGGTAACATTAGATGACTTTCTCTCAGTACACTTTAAGTAGTATTGTCTTTGTTATCTAGTATGTACAGCCAGGGTGTACGTACATACATTTGTCCTTATCTTCAGGAAATTCAAATGTGTATTCTGAGTGGTCATCAAAATTCACTAAAAGGAACAGTGAAGCAGAGTTGGTTAGGATAATTTTCAAAAATTCATGGGGATTGATCAAAAACTACATAGAGGAGGCATCTTAGCCTTTAAAGGGTTTGGGAATATTGGTCATGGCCATTTTCTGGCCCTTATATTTGATAAGGATTATGTGTACTTCAGTTTTACTGAAATATGTACTATGTCCTTGCATGTAAGTTTTGCCTGACCAAAGGAAGAAGAGCTTGGCATTTGTCTGGAATTTCTAAATGTCTGGCATCCTGGAAGTCCTGTTGATGTTGCCACTATACAGAGATTGACTGTCCAGTGCATGCAGTGTGATCCCAACACGGGAATGATTGTGCATGTAGTTAATGTATCTACTCGGCATTTTCCTGTGCACACAGTTCTTTCTGGTATTAATGCCTCTGTGCATCAGGAACTTTATGTCTGCTTTTAAAAAGCAATGCACGTAGGAGAATTGTGATGCTTGTTTCCTTTCTGAGAGGAATTTTATTTTATCTACTGCTGCAGTTGGAATGAGAAAATAGGAGCAAAGAAGGATGGTTGCACAGGTAAGGTGTAAGACTAAAGATTAGGTTTGGGTATGTCATTTGTTTTAGCCAGTGACTCAATTCCCCATGTGGAAAGAGGAGATAACTCCTCTTACCATACCATAAATTAATGTTATTGATTAATTTGTTAACCACGAATTAACCCAACTGCATAAAAATCTATAGCAATAGTGTGTGTCCTGCAGAGCAGGTAACCATTTATTTCCTAAGAGGTGTTTAAGGAAGACTACCTGGCTACTTTAACAGCCTAAAAGCTGCAGTCTAAGGAAATATTTTGCCAGCCCTATCCCATTTTTCCAAATAACAGCATTTTGATCCAGTGTATTGGAATGTTGCCTGAGCTGAGTGGTCTGAAACAGCTGGTGTCTACATACAACATCATTTGCTGACTTGTCCATTTATTAAATATTATGTAGGAATTCTTCAGTGCCTGACAACCAAAAATTCAACTCCTGGAATTCCTTTGGAATTCTTTGCACCTACTCACAATCTCTTATTACTGACATCCTACTCTAAATTTGGCCTTCAGCGTAGATGCTCATATGAGATGCACTAGGCTTTACAGAGAAATTATCGTCACATATTGAAATACGTAGTGAAGAGACACTTCTTACTCAGGCATGAACATCTCTAACTCCCTAAATATATGCAGTTATCCCAGCTGTTATGTACCCTACTGTGCCCTTGCAACTATGGAAAATTTATATAAAAAAGGAAATGAAAGTAAAAATTGACAATAACTGCAGCAAAGGCAACAGTATATTGTCCTGCTATGTGTTAGCTTCAGCTCTGCTGGCAAAGCGACAGCAACTTTGTAGAGAGAAAAGGAAAGCAAAACAGAGCAATAGAGACCATAATTTGAAAATGGAAGTAGCAGCCTCCTCTTCTTTGGGTGCAAGAAAAAATGGCATTAGCTTCTTCTCTGGTTTGAATATGAAGACATATTTTAAAACAGTAAATCAAGGACAAGAGCATGTTTGAAATTGAAAGGTCTTGGGTATGTGGAGAATGAGTGATTTTTTAAGTACCTATTTACTGTAGGAGGTTTACTGTTATGTCTGCCAACCAGTATCCTATGCCTCCCACTTGCCAATTAAGTCATTCAGCAAAACCAAATTGATTTCCTGACTGCACTACAAGGTTTGATCCCTGGACAGAGATGAAAATCCTTTTTGCAGTTCTTGAAGATTTATGGGGAAAGAAATTCATGAAGATGTCTTGAGACTTGCTGAACAAATACATAATTAGAAAGCATTTAAGGCATTATGATATCTGCATTCTCCATAAGGAATTCAGGGAAGCTAACTAATAAAAGCAAAGGGACTGCCACAGCTCCATTTCAGTGTCTTCTTAGAAAATACACATATGGAAAGCATAAGGTAAATATGCAAATACACATGTACCCTCTATCCCTTCTTGCTCTTTTACTGATTATTCAATAACTAGAACCTGTGTTTAACTATGTAATTGGATCATTAGCAACAAAAGCAATTAAAAACTAATATATTCAGCTAGAACTAATGATGGAATTCTAGAGAACTGTGTATCATTCTGTCTTCAGTGTGCTTTGGGATTTGAAAAATCTGTAAACTGACGAAACACATGATAAATGATTCAACAGGAAGTGGTCTGACTAACTCCATTAGTCTTTCTTATCTTCACTGTATCTGTCATCCAGCTTTCCACACATCACCTACCGAGCACATATACTCGCTTTGCACTAGTGTATATGATAGATGAACAGGGCAAAAAGCAACTGGGGTCCTGTGTTTATTTATACTTTATAATCTGTAATTGATAGATCCTTTTCTGAAAGGTGCTTTATATAGACTAATAACAGTAGAAGAACTTTGTCTCCCTATGCCTGAATAACAAAGAAGAAAGTCTTTTGCAAGATTGTTAAAGGCCTCATGTTACCTTACTACAGGGACATCTTTTACTGTATTCACAAAGTCACTGTGAACTTGTGACCAGTCTCTGCAAGGAATTCCAGTTCATAGCTGGGAAACTGAAATGCCGGCATGTCTACAGTAGGGAACAGAGAACAGTGCAGAGATTCCTGGGTAAATTATATCTATGGGATTCAGTGCAACACCTTGACGAGAAACTATTCAGGAACACTGAAATGGGATAGCCATTTTCATGTTGCTTTATCTGATCCAATAAACCTGCCTCCCAGAAAAAGCTAACCTGCTTGTACACAAGGACATTCTGGGAGCACACAAATTCTGGCAGAAAGCTTTACCACAACATATATATTCACCATGACATATTTATAAGGGAGAAAACAGTGACTGAGTAGGACAGTCTGTGACAGAGGTGGTAAACTCTGTCCCCCTCAAGGAGCCTGGATTCTGCCCCAGGGGTCAAGAAAGAAATGTGACAGAACGTGACCTTGCCAACAACAAGCATCAGTTTGTTGTGGCAACACACCAGTCATGAAGTCAGCCAAGGGCAGAATCTCTGTGGTCGTTGTGTCCTGGCCCTTGAACTGGAACAGCTGGTTACACATTTTCGGTATGGAAAACCTGTGAAGAAGAGTCTGTTGCCTGCTGCCTACCCTGTCCTTGCATATCAGTTAGTAACTTGCTTTACTTTCTTTCTCTTCTGCTCCTCTTCCTCAAACTCAATAACAAACAATTTGATTGACTTACCCAAATCTTTTCTCAGATATGAAATCTATGTCTTATACCCACTTCTATGAATTGCAGCAAGTACTATAAACCTGGAAACAAGGGGTTTGACTTTTAGTTCACATGCTGAAATGTCAGTCTGGTTCTAGTCAGTTAAAAGGATAGGACTGGCTTCTAGCTACTGACTAGACATAGCCTACAAGTTGTGCTCTGACTATACTGGAGGCAGTAAGAAACCTAAGGCAGATTTCCATGAAAGATTTCCTCGTTTGAACTACAGAAGGATATTGATTATGTTACATTTTAAAGAAGTGTGATACATACACTGTTCTTACTTCCTGGTGGCCCCTAGCCAACTCCACAGGGAGTGCTGTACAAGTACACAGCAAATTTTGACAAATTCTCTCTTCAAAAGCCTACAGGTGAGATTTTTGGAAGATTTACCTACAGGCTCATATTCAGTGATCAATTTTTAAATTCATATCTAGGCAAGGAACATGATGAACATAAATGAGAATTAAGCTCCTAGCCACTTTCCTATAGGCTCCAGTATGCC
Organism: Struthidea cinerea; assembly: GCA_013397865.1. Taxonomy (NCBI): domain Eukaryota; kingdom Metazoa; phylum Chordata; class Aves; order Passeriformes; family Corcoracidae; genus Struthidea; species Struthidea cinerea. The sequence continues at coordinate 1,258,790 of VZTI01001559.1, read as the reverse complement.
TTACAAGTATGTGCCTACTTTATTCTCAGTCACTCCTTTCCTTAACCTACATCTTTGTCAGCACATAGATATCCACATTCAGTTCCAGAACATCCTTGAAGATGCTTTAGCATTATTACAAAAATAAGAAAAAATGTTCTTAAAAAAGGCAGCTCCTCTTTGCCCTTCTTTTTCAGCTTTTTAATTTTTTTTTCTCACTACACCAATTATACATGGAGGATTTCAGCTATTATACACACAGTAGCCTAATTATGGAAAATGAACTGATTTCCTCAAGAAAACTGAGGAAACTCAGTGACTGAGTGACATCATTTGGCTTCATGCTGTCTCACTAACATATTTGGCATCATGCAAGGGCATTCATCTATCCAAATAAAGTTATGCACAATAAGAAATAATTTTGGAATGTGTTCTATTTTATCTCCTTAGATTAACACAGTGACTTGGGCTTACCTTTAAAAAATGGTCACGGAGAGATTTCAGAGCTGAGTTTATTAGCCTGAAAGGAGGTGCTCAGGAGAATTTAACATTCTGCTGTGTGTTCACTCCCTTGTGCTGGGCAGACACCTTGCATTGCAACAGGGCTGTCTGTGCCCCGGGACAGAAGCATTGTCCTCTGCTGTGCCACCCTCTGCAGTTACACGTGGTGTCTATCACCAACAGACCAGCAAGTACTGGGAGTGCATGCATTCTTTGTAGCTGAAGTATTGTGATTTCCGAGGTTTCCATACTGATAAGGAAAGATATCAAATACAGCCCAAATAAAAGGTATTTTGTCTAGTGAGAATATGACTGGACCCTTTTCATACAGCTGTAGTCATTCAGTAGAGGATATTTCCAGCTGAGAAAAGGTAAAGAGTCATCTACCATATGGTATGCCAGGTTAAAGTAAGTACAATCTTAGCAACCTTCCAGCGTTGTTAGGATCAGAGCATAGTTCATCTATATAGCCTCATATACATGCCTTACTGTCTTCCATTTAAATAAGCCTTGTCTCAGTCTTCATTCTCTTTGCATTGTGTTTTAAACAGGAAAACCACTTGAGGCCCTCTCACTGCTCTAGTATTTCTGTGGGAGGCAGTGATTCGACTTTATTTTTTTAAATTACTTAAAAGTAAGACCTGTAAATAAGCTGCTTTCAAATCTGTGTTCTTCTTGCACTGAAATCATGTCACCCAGACAACTGGGCAGCAAAGCTGGTCCTTCTGCTGAATCTGACAACATTTCCTCTACATAACCTCTATAGAAATATGATTTATAATACCATGAGCAACTTCGAATACTTATTTTCATTGCTGGTAACTCCTGGGTTTTCATCAACAGGAGAGATAATGTCCATCTGATCTAATATTCAAATTCACAGTCACAGATGTGAGACTAAAAGTTTGCTAAAAGTTTCAGAATAGAGAGTTTGCACAAAAGCATTATTTTTAACACTCATTCAGTGCTAACTTATGGGGAAGAATGAATCTCTTGCATTTTAGTTACTGCACACAGGAGGTAACACTAAATAGTCTTAAATATATCCCCAAATCATAAAATCAAGGAGCAAAATAGGTTAGCCTTTCCCTGATAGGTTCTCTCTAAGCCATTGTGGGTACCCATGCTATACTTCCAAAGTTATTCCCATAATGATGAGAGCTAGATTCTGTTTTTAAGTGGCAATTTCTGTGTAGCTGCCTAGCTTCTGGGACCTGCAGCTCAAAAAGCTGTTGAAAATAATTGTTGATAAAGTCATGAGAAGTAGCAATACAGCAAAGGACAGAAAAATCCAAGATCCTTCCTAACTGCTTCAGGCCCTTCTGAGCTGTGATCAGTTCTTGCCCTTCACTGGGCTGACAAACACCCCTTCTGAGTTGCCTGGCCATACCCTGTGCCCTTATTTTACAACAGTAGGCACACTCATCACAAAGTGTATGTTTCATGTGAAACCACAGGATATGGTGGTTTCAGCTATTTTAAGCCCAAACGTGGGCAGTATTTTACAGCTGGTTTGATTTCAAGAGAACCACAGCAGTTAAAAAAAACTTTTTAACCTTCAGGGCTGTACCTAAAATTTCATAAGCCACATGAAGAGCCCCAAGTTCATGATGAATAGTAATTCCCACATTTTTGGCAGCTAATTTGTGATTTATTAGTACCCAGGTTGGGAATTACTGACCTTGGCAAAACAAAGAGTTTGTTAATTCAGTCAGGGCTACATTTCACATCTTTTATTTGGCATTCCCCCATAGGCTGCAGCAAATCGAAGGGCAAATTTGGAAGCAAAAGGAAGACACTGACTCACTAGTTAACTGAAACTTGTTTCGACTTTAGCAACTTCGTTCTGCGGCCCTCTAGCCAGAAATGTCTCTAAACTCAAAGCTGGAGGGGGCTTTAGAAGGCTTTAGGGTTTGTTGCCAGAAGTTTGCACAGACTCTTCCCAGTGAATTGGTGACTTCAGAGCTCGGACGGACGTTTGGAGCCCAAGGGGAGCTCCTACCTCTACGCAGGCTTACCAAACCTGATCAAAACCTTCCTGTTTTTTTTAATTCTGCAGTGGAAGGCTATGGAAAGGGGACGAGGACCAGGACAGTGCAGCAGAAAGGAAGATCGTTCCAGGAGATGGCCCGCAGCGCTCAGTCCCGGCGCGGCAGAGCTCGGGCGGCCGGAGCGCCAGCCGGAGCCTTGGCTCCCGCCGTGCCAGCAAAGCGCAGCACGGGAGCCGGGAAGGCGGCACGGCACACCGATCCAGCCGCTCCCCTGCCTTGCCAGCGAGCCCCGGCTGCTCCGGGACTGCCCCACGCCAGGCGCGGCGGGAGCCCCGCCCCGGCAGCGCGGAGCAGGGCAGGGCAGGGCAGGGCAGGGCAGGGCAGGCTGTGACTCTGAGGGGCTGGCTGAGAGCACCGGGAGCGACCGTCGGAGGGAAACCGCCGGCTGGCCCTGGGAGCGAGGCACAAAGAAACTTTGGAGACCTTCAGTACTACGCAAGCGTGAGTGATTCCAACTCTTCTGTAAGAGGAAGGAGGATGCCGTGGGTGGGTTTTCATGTTCTGAGGAGTGTAATGTTAATTTCACTTATTTTCACCAATACAATCCCAGAAGTGTTGCTCAGATAGAAAACCTGTACTAGTTTGCTAAGAATGATTTGCAGGTTGCTGTTATGAGGAGTGATGTGAGATAGGATGAGAAAATCTGTTTCTGCCAAGCTGCAGCAGTGTCCCAGGTGCTCAGCAGTGCCTGGGTGCTCAGGTGTGCTCCGTGTCACCCAGAGCATGGTAGGAACAGGTGAGGAAAGAGGGTGTCAGTAAAGGCAGGTGATAGGACTCCTGCCCCACTGGTTTTACGGAGCAATTTGTCTGTGGCAGAGTTTGGTGCAGTTCTGCTAGTTGAATAAAGAGTTGCTGTTGGTCTCGCTTGGATGCTTTTGCTCCAAGCCCATTTGGGACTGGCTTAAAGACCAGTACAACACTTGTTAGTAGTCACAAGTAGCCAGCTTCTAGGTGTAATGTACGTACTCTGGGTTTGGGGGGAGTGGGGAAAAGAGGCTTTCTGCTCTTCTGAGACCACTTTTTAGATTAACATAAGCTGCTGCTGGAGAAAAATATTTTAGGTCCTGCCTGCTGCCTTCAGCTATACAAACTTCTTTGTAGGTCTTACAGAATGAGGTAGGTTCCCATTTGCATTACAGTCCTGAGGATAACTCTCCAAAGTACAATATTAAGGTGCAAAAAGTGTGGGTTTGTGTATGCAGGTGGCTTCCTCTTGGTGGTGGGAACTGAGGCCTGACTGGGTAAGTGTTTGAACCGGGGATGCTACTGATCATAGCCTGATCTGGACTCGGGTGCCTTCAAAGAGCCTCACACCTTAAATCCTAGTGCTCTCTGTCACCTTCCATTTTCTTTCCCAATATCCATTTAACCTAAATTACAGCAAGGATTTTGAATTATCCTTTTGTCTGTGCTTGGCTGTATAAGGGCTGGCTTTGACATGTGTTCCACGTTTAAAAGCGAGATACTACCTTTCTGCAGAAATGCACCATGTCTGCATAAACACCTGTGTTCTTGGCTTTTCTCTAAAAAATAAGGTGTCTGTAGTGCTGTGGTTAGGGTAATTAACTCTGCACTTCTGGGATTCCCTACTTGTTTGAAGCATGCTTAGCACTTCATGGACTCAAATCCTTTAAAGTGACCTGAAATACCCAACTTTGGATGTGTGTTATTGAAATGGGGATTTGGCTTCTTAAAAGCCATGATATCCTGAGATATGTTGTCACTTTATTGCTGCACAGAGAGTTTTAAAATCCTGCCTCGATGCTTTTGTCCAAGGACCTTACCATGTAGATGATCAGACTGTAGCTCTGAGGCTAGCTTTCACTGAAACCAGTGAAAATCATTCTGTTAACCTCAGTGGTAGCTAGCTTACCTCCTCTGGCTTGTAAAAGCACTTGAGAGGATTACCACTGTAGAGGCCAACGGCATATTGTAGCTGTAAAAGTCTCATTTCAGACACAAAACTTTTTGGGTCTGTGCACTGGGCACCACCTTAGATAAAAGTGGTTTGGTGTTTCCCATGGTGCTGTTCTGTTGCAGCAAGGGTGGAGTTTGTTGCCGCAAAGGAGTATTTGTTTGCAGGATTTTTTAGTATCTCGGTGAGGGAAGCAAGAAAATAGGTCCTTGTTTGTTTTCTTATGCAGCCTTGAAATCACACTAAAGAAGTTCAATTTTCTTTAAGATATCTTCCCCCTGCATTTTTTTTTTTTTTTTTTTTTTTTGCATTCTGCACCTGAAAGTTTCACTGCTGTCTGAAACTCCTGATATCCACATGGGTCTACCTTACTGGAGAAAACACATGAGTGTGAGTGTGTGACTTTTTTCACCATCTTAGTGAAATTAATGAAATGGGACTTTATTGAAGTTGGTCACCAGCATGAACAAAGATGTGAATGGTTTAGGGAGCGAGACGGAGAAAAACTACAAGGTGCATCTTTGAGATGATGAGGGTGATTCTGGTTGAAGGAACAAAATTCACTGGACTCCGGTTTCTCCGACTGGTGAACCTGTCTGTGGGCTTTGCCACCTGCAGGGCAAGAGCAGGTGAGTCTCACAGGTGTAAGGTGTGACGCTGTGCAGCCGGACTAAGGGCCTTAGCAGGAGGTTCATAGACATTAATCAGGATCTTGTTACTTAAATAATTCGAAGTAGTGCCATGCTCACAGCTGTTCCTCCATCCCTAGTTTGGTAAGCACTTCTCCAGTGCTCCTGAGGGCAGCCTGTGTCTGTCCCCAGGGCACTGCTGCTCTGCATGGCTCCAACACAAGCATCACCGCCCCTGGTGCCAAAGCTCTGGGTGCTGCTTCCTGCATGTCAGCTGGTGGCTCTGCCTTCAACACTGGTGTCAGTAGAGGTAAATGGCTTATACAGCCTGGGTTATTTCCAACCAGGAAATAATATTTTTGTCTTCTGAGTGTAATCATCCAAAATGTGGTGTCTCCCTAGGGCCTGGAGACCACCATCAATCAGTTGGTGCTTTGGATGGAAGTATCAGTATTAAAAGGAGGGGTCTAAAGCTTTGGAGATGTTTAAAGTGGTGGAAATTAGTGGAAAGGTTTGCATTTCTTTCTAGAAGCCAGTCTGTTCACTGGCAAGAAAGAAGATACTGGACTGTATTTGGGGGCTGACATTATGGCTTTGAAGAAAAGCAGAGAAGGCTCTGGTCTGGTGTAGTTTTCTCTCCCCAATTGTTTAGGTAGTCAAGCCTGTGCTCAGAAGGAAAAATGGACAGTAGGGCTGGCATAGTCTAGCTAGCTCCTAGTGACTTGAAACCAACCAAACAAAAAAGCCTCAGAGAACTTTTGTCTTTGAGGGAAAATGTTACATAAATTGCAAATTTTTAACTAATCGTTTTTGCTCTGCTGGTATTTGATCTTGCAGAATCTGTGTGATTGTATCTCACCATGACCTTGCTGCCGGTGACCTTGGAAGCAAAGTGACTTGGTTTCTATAAAATTGATGGTGTGTTTAAAGATGAGCACTGTTCCTTCTGTTACGGCATCTGTAAAAGGGAAATATCTCCCTCCCCTTTGAAACTTGCAGCAGGCCAACTTGTAGGTTTTGACTTATACCCAGGATTTTTTGATGGTGGTATTTAAACATCAAGCTTCTTAGATACATACAGTAAAATGTGGTAGAGAACAGGTGTAACAGCACTGCTCTCTGTGAATCATCCCTAGTCTGAGACTGCCCTCTCTTGGAGGCCATCAGTTGCTTTTACATCCTCCTTTTTTTTTTTTCCTCTCTTTTTCTTTTTTTTTTTTTTTCCCCCTACCAGAGTAGGGGCTTGGTTCTCCTGGACAAATCACTAGAAAGTTTTGAAATAATTCGAAATACTTTCTGCTGTATTCAGCCCTGGGTAGACAACTGTTTTCTAGGTCTTGGGGTTTTTCATTTCATTTTTTCTTTTCCTTTAGAAACAAGGGAAATTGATGGAAGATTAGAAATAAATCAACCTTTCAAAGCATTTGTTTTGATTCTAGCAAGGGTAGAGTTCCAAGGAGCCAAAGGGATGTAGATGATCAAACCTTGCTGAATTTGAGGAGGGATTTCAACGTCATGGGATGTCAATGCCATAGGAAATCTTGCTCTGTGCTAATATGTAGTGTCCTAAATCTTCTAGCTGATCATGTATGATGATTTTGAACTGCATTCTCCTTAAATGTTTCAAGTAACATCCTTTTAGTAATATGACCAGGGTAACAAGAAGGTATAAGGACTAAAAGTTTTCTTTAGCTAAAATAATGCTGAAATATTTGTTTAAATTTAGCTAGATTGACAAGTTAGTCTAGACCTGTTTATCCACCCTCATTCTGGTGCCTAAACCAGAAAATATTCATTTTATTCATCTGTCAAGGTTTTAAAAAGATGATTTTCCCAGGTGATTTAACATGACACAAGCTTGGTATGGTTGAGAACACTCTGCTATCCTGCTGTTAAAGCCTAACTTGGCAGATTTTGGTGAGTGGCTTATTATTTGTTTTAGGGAGAAGACAAATTTGAACGTTTCTGCTGGCCTAGGAGCATATCCATTTTACTTTACTACAATACTCCCCTGAAGCCTGACTTTTGCCCAGTTTCATGGGATATCCTGAGGCCAGGGGAGAGATTCTTGACGTTCTGATCCATGTTCGTGACCAAACCAAACCAACATGTCCTTGACATTGAGAGTAAACCAACAGGCAGAAGACAGTCAGGCTTGCAGAAGGGAGGCAATCCAGACAGTGCTGAAGGCAGCTCAAGGAGGCCACAACAGCTCCCATTTTTTTCACTTCAGTTGTTTTCAGAGGCATCTTCTCAGAGTGAGCCTACCTGCCTTCAGGTTGCAGACTTCAAGGGGCTAAATTTGTTTTTTTGTTTGTCTGTGGTCACATTATTTGGCACTTCTTAATAAAATACTGGAAACTTGAGATTACCCCAGATCTTGTTTCTTTGCTGAACAAAGGTTCACTCAAGCCTTTAGCTGTCACATATTCCCAACGGTGTTCTTCAGCTCACTGGATTGGCGTCTGTTGTTGGTTTTGCTGCAGTAATTCCAGTGGAGAAAATGCTTTATCTTTCTGCAGGAGAACAAGGAAATTAATTGGTTAACACTGGTTGGCTCACCAAAATCACAGCAGCCTTCAAAGATATCCAACTTTTAAGAGTATTCTGAATGTCTGTCTCTGACAAGACTAGCTTTTCAAGGATGAAATAAGTTATCTTCTGTATTCTTCCTGTGCAATGAACAATTCCTCTGTCTATTAAGACAAGAAAATGCACGATTTTTTTTTTACTTTTGCCCCCACAAATGGATCTCTGAGAACATTCTCCCATGCTGGTGGGAGCATGTTCCTTCCAGAGCCTGTAGGCGGTAGAAAATTATTTCGGCCTCAAACTTTAATTCAGAGGTGCTGAATAAGTAGCCACTCTAATAGTGGTAGTTTTAAGAGCATACTTCCCTAAAATGCTTTAAACTTTCAGCTATGGTGGAACAAATTTTTTAAGTTCAGTTGTTCTAAACCCTGGCTAACATGAAAATTGGAACAAGTGCTGTTCTGATCAGATGCAATCTAGAACAGCTGCTGCAAAGTTTGGCTTGGGCTTTGAATTTATGTGGGCTTCAGTTGCTTGTAGCCACCATGGTATTTCAGCACAGAAAATGGAAATAAGTAGCCAGTCAGTTTTTGGTAGTATTTAACACCTCTCACTGCATTTTGAAGACTAGGACAGCTTGTAGTGATTTATATAGAGCTACCTTGTATTCTTCTGATGTTTCCAGATCTGGGGCTTGGGGCTTCTAACCAGTGAGCTCTCAGCATGTTTCATGTGAGACAAGAATTTAAACTTTTCTCTTGCCTTCCCTTTCTTGCTGGAGAGGAAAATCATCAGCACAGGAAGAGCAGGGTGTCTTTTAGCTCCCACTCCACTGACATTCTGGGGCTGGTACAGTTGAATCAAAATTCTTTTTCCTCCAATACCCTCTTCAGCTTGGGGACAAGGAGTAGGATGGAGACGACAAGAAGGTAGCAGCCTAGTAGGGACAGCAGCTGGGAAAGGTTGCTCTGGGAGACACAGCAGATGACAGTATTGTGCCTTCTTCCCTTTTGTAGTACAAGGACATCACTTGGGCGCTTTTGACCTTCTGAAAGGCAATGTCCTTTCATTCTCCTGAATGGAGAATGGTGATAGAAGAGAGCTTTTCACAGGGTTGGAAGGTAGTTTAGTTGGAGGGCACACTCCTGTGAAATGTACTCCTTGGCATCACTGCCCCCAGGGACTGTACAGAAGATTTCTGCTGTGATTTGAGACTGCAGGGGTCCCTGTTTGAGAGACCAAGTGAGGGAGAGGCAGTGTCAGTGCAAAGACTGTTTTTTATAAAAACAGAAAAAGGCAGGTCAGGAGAGGGATTGGAGTGGGCTACAGATTGTGCTGTGAGATAAAATGTGACACATCGTTTCCTGCACAGCCCCAGTATCTAATGGTGTGGCTTAGCTCTGGCTGCAGTCTGTCCCTCTCTGAGGTATTCAGGCTCTTTCCTTTCCCTACATATTGTCAGGACTCTGACAAGAACCTAATATCCCTGAGGTCTCTGTCAAACTGGGATCGGAACTGGGCAGATTTTAAAAGGGAAAATAAAACTCAAAGCCTCTCTGTCAAGAGACGCAAGAAGGACAGCAGAAATTACTGAATTTTCTGCTTCTACTTCAAAGATGTAGTAAGATTATTTTCCTTAACAACAGCTTTTTTTTTCATTATTGACTTTTTTTTTAAACCCAGTGACCTCTTTTGATGTCAGACTGCAGGTAAAACATAGCCAAAAATTGTAAGGCAGTGTCTTTAACAATGATGTTTCACACATGCTTCAAAAGCACCCATAAAAACATGTGTGAAGAGTGGAAAGTATTTAGTTTTCTCCCTGTGGGCACTGTCCCTGTGCGTGAACAAGTCAATCACTAAAAGAGTAGCAGAGTCAATGACATTTTAACCCAATTGATCTGTGATCTATTTTACTTCTTGCTTACCTACTGTAATGACCCCTGTGTTTGTGTGTCTGGGGTCAGCACTGGGGTAAAAAAGAGTATTTGCAAAGGCTACTGGAGAGCCACATCCAGGTTGGCTGGCTGGCTGCTCCCAGCCAAGAAGAGTCCTACCTAAGTTCCCCCTTTGCCGTCCCCAAATGAAGCATGAATCTGAATGTACCTCATTTTCTCAGCTGCTAATTCTCAGGAAGCGAGTTGGGCTTTGGGGATCTGAGTTATTTCCCCTTCTGTGAAATTTGAGATTTGCTAGCTTGAATGGTATGAATCATTAGTAATTTTGAGATTCAAAAATATTAGTAGCAGAGATGAACAGACTGAACAAAATATACCTTGCTTTTTTAGAAACAAAGGAAAAACCTAGCGGAGCTTAGTGATCCTCTTGTAAATATTCTTTTTTTAGTTCTACTGGAAGTTGAGAAATTAAGGCCATTTGACTCTGACATACACGCAAATGCAGAACCAAGCTTGGAAATTTATGGGAAAGGTGGAGCATCCTCTTTGCTCGGCCTCTGAAGCGGTTCCCCAAAAGGTGGCAGTCTCCGCTAGCAGGAATGTGTCTCTCGCTGGCAGATGGATGCTTTTCCTTAAGGTTCATCCAGTTCAATGTTCTGCATTGGCTGGGTTTCCCACCCCCACCTCCCCCCATAACCTTTATCTTTAAAACTAGAGCAGCAGCCTGTATATTTGACAAATATTTGTCTAGCACTGTAAATGCACACAGACTTAAAAATGACCTTTGAGTTAAACCAGAGCAGATTCCCACACGGAAAGGAATTAGTTTTAGTTAGGGTTTTTTTCCTAAGCTGTGTAAACAAAAATTATTAGAATGCATGCTATGAATGCTTCATCTCTGCATCTGTGGCTGGGCTTCCACAGCTTTTTAAAATGTCAACACAGCTACAACTGTTCCCTAAAAAACATGCCAAAGGCCTGGACTTGTACTTTCCAGTTATAAGGAAAGCTTCCTGGCTTATTCAGTGTTCACTTGACTAGGGGTGAGATCTGAAGGACTTGAAACTGTCCCTGTGTTGTAATTCAGACCCTGTGTAGCTGGGACTCTCTGCTTACTGATGTGTTTCTAGTGAAGCTGTATTTACTTGCCAGCCTGGGCTCTACTTCTCCACGAGCACAGTTTTTCCTGAACCACTGCTGGGTCTGACAGCAGTAACAAGCCTGTGGATCCTCCTGCAAGGTCCAGCCAGTGGTCATTATGGGACAAGAGGGAATGCATTTCATACTCTGGTGTTTCCACTTCCCACCCCCTTCACGTCCTTACACACATGCGTGAAGAGCTCAGTGAACCTAGGGAACGGAGTGGAAAATGTCTGCAGAAGCAGATAATTCTGTCCTTCCATTTGGGGACAGAAACCCAAGCTTACCTCTTGGGACACTCAAATGCATGTGCTGGTTATTCCTTTAAAAAATACGGAAAAACAGGCTTTACAGAATGGTTCTTTTGCACTCAGGAGCCTGACATTATATTTTAGGTCCTTTTAAAAGTAGGGTTAAACTAAGAAGTGTATTCTAGAAACAGTTTCACTGGGACTGAGCTTTCTACTGTGCTGGCGCTCTAAAGTAGCTTTGTCTTTACAGCTTTGTCTTTACCAATTTCTGTGTTGGTTTGGTTGGATTGAAAGGATCTTCATAATAATAATTCAAACTAGCACGGTACCATTAGAAATTTGATTTAAGTAATCTGTTTATATCATTTGGCCTGTTCTAGGATTGTCTTCTCTTTAAAAAAGGAAATTAATTGGTTAACAAATCTGACTCAGCCTCACTCAAAAATTATATGACTTGGAATGAAAACCTGGAATTCTTGTTCGTGTTTTTTTTCTGGTGCAGAGGGAATTTGGGAGTGTGGTATTAGTTTGTTTTTAAGAATGCATTTATTTATTTGCCAGACCCTGTGGAAGTGATGAGTGCGAAAGCCAGCTTTCCTCACTACTGATCTTTGGAAGGGCCTTTGGTTCCACTGTTGCCTGCATTAAGGCTTCACAAAATGGGATAAGTAGTCAAAAGCCAACAGCACAGAAAACATCTAAGGGCATCTGATCCACATCAGGGAAGGTAGATCAGAGCTAGAGAAGATTCAGATCACAGAAACAGTAATTGTCAAAGGCACCAAACAGCTTCTGTACAGCGTATAGGCTTGGGACTTCCTTTCTTGGGAAAGAAGCTACTGAGAAAGGATGGACAAGAGTCTTTCGATGCCACAAGGACGGAGAAGATGAAAAGGAATTTTCTTGGTGCTGCTTATAATCAGAGATCCAGGGAATCTGAAAAATTTTAGTGGGTTTGGGATTTAAAGCAAGGGGATGTGGTTTTTAATGTCATCTAAGCAGTTGCGCAGAGGCTAGAGGTACTGGAACTTCACATGGATTCAGTAGTGTGGGATTAAGGAGTCTCACAGGAGACCTGTGAATTGTGCTGATCCTGGCAGAGTAATCTGGTGAGGTGTCACCATGTGCTTGCACTAGTCTCACTTTTTTCCCCCCATCATCTGGTATTTGCCAGTGTCAGAAACAGATTAACCCAGGCTGCAGAGACTGATGTGGCCAAAAGATGGGCCCGTCTGCTGTGTGTGTCAGTGATTTTTAGACACCGTAATAACTAAATTTAATATGGATAAGAACCAGTTTGAAAGTCAAATCTTTAAAGGTTCTCTTTGTCTTTAGGCAATCATGACTTCTAAGTAACTTTTCTCCTTTCAAATAAATATTTCACAGATGTGGAAGGAAATTAGACGATCTGGATGATTTCACAATCGATGTAGAATTTGCTTCCATTTTTTTACCCTTTCCCCTCTTGGCTTGGCACACTGCAGTTTCTCACTAGGGGCCAGATTCTGGGAGATGAATATTCTAACTCCCACAGAAAGTTTTCTGGAGGCATTTGGCAGAGGAGAAAAAACCTCAGTTTTTTTCTATTATAGAGGGGTTTTCTTCTTTTTTTTCTTTTCTTTTTTTTCCTTTTTTTTGTTTGTATTTTTTTGTTTGGTTTTTTGGTGTTTTGTTTTGTTTTGTTTGGGGTTTGGTTTTTTGTTTGTGTTTTTTTTGTTTGTTTGTTTGTTGGTGGGCTTTTTTTTTTCTTTTTTTTTTTTTTTAACTGATTGCATTGTGGAGCATTTACTTTTCTCATATCTGGATTAAACCAAAAAAAGGGAAAAAAAAGAAACACACACACAAAAACCCTCTAAACCAGCAGTTTGTTCCTCCCCTGTGGACAGAAGTACCATGACCACATTGGCCCTGCACATGCTGCAGAGGTACTTAAATGCAGACAAGCTGACACTGTCATTAAAATAATTCATAAAAGTGTATCAATTAAAGTTTTTCAAAACTCTCGTTTTTCTTCTTTCCTCAGTTAAATTTGCCGGGGTTTTTGTCAGCTGACATTGGGAGACCCGTTGAAACACTGGAAACCTACTTGGTTAGATGCTTTCTAAAACTTGCCGGTGCTGGTGGTGGAATGGTCAATAATGTTTGTTCTGAAGATTTTTTGTGCGAGTTGGATGAGAACGACCCTTCTTAAAACAATAAGTAGTCCAACAGCAAACTAGATCAGGCATAAGTTATAAGGCATTTATAAACTTACGTAAGTATAATCTTTCGTTGTTGTTGTTATATTTTTATAATCTACTAGGGAATAAATTTCCTAATCAGATAAGGAAAGGAATGAATGTTAAATGCACATTGCTTTAAAATAGACCTGCAGTCTTAGTTTCTTTGGATCTCTGTTGCAAAGATGTTTGGATCAAAGCTTATTTCTTTAATGACAAATAAATTGGATTAAACACAATTATATGCCTTTCATGAAGAGTCAAAGACAGAGCTTGTCAGCCATGCAAATGTTTTGGCATATGCATTACAGGTTTCTTCTGGGCTGGGCAACCTCTAATTTAATTTAAGAAATGAGTGGGGGAGAATCATATTTATAATAATAAAATCACTGTTTCAGAAGAAAAGGATAGGAGCCTGTTTACTGCCTTCAGTGGGCTTTAGATCAGAAGCAAAATTATCACAGTTATCTCTAATGCCCTTAAAATTATTGTAATAAACTTCCTTTTCTTCTCTTCAGTAGCCACGTGGAAAATCTTGTAATCTCTGCTAATTTTGAGGCAACAGTTTCCCTGACTTTAATAGAGGCTTTCCAGAACTGTGTTAATGAAACAATGATACATGACAGGTTGGGTGTTATGGTCTAATAATGATCTGCCTTGGAGGTTAATGGCATTTGGCTCGCAGCCTCCGAGTAATAGGCCGCGTGTGCACTCAGTGCCCAGGTGTAGCGTTATTAATTCACTTTGGTTTACTCCAGGTCCCACACGCATCATCAAAACATTTGGCCCTTCCTTCTTCAGCCCCAGAGTAGCCTGGTGTTCGAGGAGAATGGCAAGGTTTTGCCAAGTGCAAGTAACACACCTCAAAACAGAGAGAGGATGAGAGGAGCCTTTCCCCTGCTCCTCCCCAGGGTGCAGCCTGCCCAGCATGCCTGGTGCCATGCTCCCTTGCCTGGTGCCCTTCTCCATTGCGTGGGGCCCTTCTCCCTTGCCTGGTGCACCGAGCTGTGCTTTGCTGTCCTCTCCTCCTGCCCCACTCTCCTGGGGAGGTGGGAGCCTAGGCTGTGCCACTCCTGCTACATGCCTAGGAGAGCTCAGCTTTGTCAATTAAACCTCGAGGACAAAGAAGCTGGAAGGCCATGGGAAGCAGGTGACAGCAGTCTGCTCCCAGGGCTTGGAGGCTTTATAGGCGGATTTGCTTCAGCCACAGGGTGGGAATGTACAGGGTGGAGGCAGAATAGCACGAGATGGCATGGGGCAGGACATGTTCCCAGTAATACTGGTGTGGTCATAGTGGTGGTGATGCATGGCTGCATGCACCAAGGCAGGGTGCACTCACAAATGTTACATTTTTTGGTTCTTGAATGACTGTTGTTACTGCAAAGAGAGGTAGCAACCTGTGGGTGCTGAACAATATGGATGTGTAATTAGCTCAAACATGGAAGAGAGGGAGGGGCCATTTTGTTTAGCTGAGGTATGCTCCCTCTGGAAGAGAAAGCAGCCCAGAGGCTCAAGAACAAATTTTATATACAATTTCCGTAGGTTACAATTCAAACCCTCCCCCAAATCCTTCTGCTACAGTAGAAATGAGAAAACTAAAACCAAAACACCTATGTACTGCATTAACACAGCCAGACAGTCCTGGGGGTATGAAGTAGAGCACCGAGTGCATATGCTGCTGGGTGGGAATGACGCAGATGCTGCTCTTGAGTGAGACACCACTGCCTGCACTCTGATTTTCTGAGTTACTTGATGAACCCAAGCGCTGCCCTGCATCTGGTAGAAAAGGGCCAAGAAGAACAAATACGGTTCTCATTCTCACCTGATGAATTTTGCTTGTGGGTAAACAGGCCTGGGACCCCAGCTTTCATTTCAGACAATGCAGTTGTTATCCCATGGAATATGAGGAGAATGAGTATTTCTGCACTTCAGTTGCTTAACTAAGAATGACTTCCAGGGTGAAATATCTCTGCTGTTCACAGGGAAGGGCAAACAATAATGCTGTGTATTGTGTTTGATGTTTGTCTAGTAGTGTGATTTCTTCTTGTGCTATGATTTTTGGTTTATTAGTGCTTAAAATGGGAGCTTTTTTTTAGCAGACATATAACTAGACTCTGTGGTGACGTTGTTCAGTGATTAAAAATAGCCTCTTACATGGGAGGAGAAACTATGAGCTTACAATGAAGAACAAATCCTTTAAATGCTATCCAGGAAAGGATAGACAACTGATTTGGAGTTAAGAATGTTAAAATATCATCATTGTTGTGTAATATGTCCTGTCCCAATACTTTCTCCTAAAACTTCAGTTCCTGAAAAGAGTAAAGATGCTGCTCCTGTGAGGCTGCTGCTGCTCTTTTCTCTAGATGCACTGATGTCTGAAAGGGTGTCTCTAGCCTAGACTGATGTCTGCAGGCTAACTGCGTGGGAGACCAGGTGTGCCGTGGGATGGAGGGGGCTCAGGAAGCCAGAGTGCTATTTCTGACTCTGTCAAGGTTCTGGCACATGACCTGGGGAAAGGCACTCAGCCTCTCCCTGCCTGTGTTTCCTTTCCTGTTTATATAGCCTGCACACCCTTCAGGCAGAGTCTTCTTTGACTGCTTTCAGTATTGAAAGTCTACTTCTCCTCTGTTAAGGGCTATGGCCCTTAATGTGTGATAGTGGATACATTAAGAGATGTGGAGATCCTTCGTGATCCCAGTCAGGGATTTGCCTGTGAACAGCAAACACATTTACTCTTTCCTGTGAATAATAGATGGTTCTTTCTCTCATGACTCTTCTTTTCCCCAGTTGAATTGCCTCGATCAAAGTTCCAGAGAATTATTAATATAGTAGCCATTGCCTATTTTTTTTAAAAAGTCAGAGTGAACTTGAGAAGGCAAGATGCTGAAACAATAATTTGTTACATGTAGGTCCCACTTGATGATTAGAGTCCTTTATGAAGCATACCTGTGGTGTGGGGTAGTGACAACAATTTATGTGCAAGTCGTAATAATCCAGAAAAGAGTACTATGTTAGGGGAAAATACATCATCAGTAGCCTGAGATAGGTGAGGCAGCTGCATTCCCAGGTCCAGCCATCAGCGAGGCTAACAATGTATTCCCAAGCATTAGTGAAGGCTGCACGCTGCTCCCTTTTCTGGCTGAGCAGGGCAGAGGTCCTCTACTGAGGGGTGGGGAAAAAGCATATGTATTTTTTGCCCTAGTCTTCAGTAGCTGACTCCCTTTTATTCTAGCCCCTGGAGACACCCCGGGCTCCCAGGCTGAGTCACCTCCTCACTCTCCAGCTGGTTCAGCTCAGGCCTTGCTTGCACTCGCGTGCTGCCCTGCACACCTGCGCTCACTCCATGGATACATGGACGCTCTAACCCAGGATCTGACTCCACTAGCTGCGCTCAGATCCCTGTACACACACATGTGCATAATGAATAGAATCCCTCACCCAGCATAAAAGTTAGAAATTAATTTGATAAGAAGTCAGGGTGGGTGCAGCCATGCAAGTGTACCAAAGAGCCAACTGTTTACGTGTGACCAGTCTTTTATATTCCTGTATCTCTCAATTTTCCCCACATCTGTTTATCCCAAATCACCTAGATCCGTTCCTTTCTCCACCTCGGGTGCCCTCCCTAACATCCTGTAGAAAGTCTTGTGCAATCCCAAATTGCTGTGCCCCCATATTCCACGATGTGTACTGTAACCCTGGGCAGCAACCCCCCTCCATCCAAAAGGCATTCTAGTGTTGACCCATCTTGGTGAGTTGCCTGCCTGAAGCCCTGTTGGGATAGCCCCCAGAGGGGTCTAGGTAGAGTCTCTTCTTCTTAATTTGGGTTCCTGCCCTGGTGCCTCTGTATTCCTCTAGGATTGTGAAGATCAGGCTGTGGTGAACTCATGGCTCTTTTGACTAGCCAGGGCTGGGTATTATTTGGGCTTCCCCTCCTGCCACCATCTCTCTATGCTTATTTGGATGTGTGCAAATGAATTTTTATCACATAACCTAACACCCCTGAGGTTTTCTTTTCGACTTCTTAAATAGCTAAGGGAAAAAATGTGAGTAAGCAGGAAACCCCAAATCTGTAGCTGTCATGGCTACCCAATGTGCCTAGAGCCTGAGAAATACATGTGTCACCCTTGTCAAAACTATATGGCAAAACCTAAGGCAAACCAGCATAACTACTTTTCTGTATTAGCAATTCTGCTCTTGCTCGCTGGTTTTTTTAAACATCATTCTTCAAACCGTAAGTACAAAACCATAATTAGTACTCAGAGCAGATACAGCAACTTCAAAAACAGAAATCAAGCAATAAACCCTGGGGCAGCATAACCACATCTTGGTTGTCACTAGCATGTTATACAGGCAGTAATGATATACGGAAGCGTATGGCTTCATGGGGAGATGAGATAGGAGGCATTTATGAAGGTTAACACAATTTCTGCACAAAAATTGAAGGACTTTATCTGATGATGATGGCAACAAACTCCCAGGTTTGTCCTTGTGGTGGGTTAGGTTACTTATCCTACTAGTTATTTGTCAAGCTGTTTTCTGTAGCAAGGTGAAACCTGCAGATGCCCTCTTTCACTTCTGTATCATCTAGTTACCAAATTCTTCTACAAGCTACCAACCTCCTTGGCCTGGGCAAAAGTCAGACCTGATAACAAGTTTGCTTTTCACCCTTAGCTGTTGCAGAAATGGCTTCTTTTCCAAATAAAAAAGTGAGCTGGAAGAAAAACTCACAATTTGTTTCCTTCTCTTCCATGTGATGCTGGGCAGTGGTTGCGTGTTTAGCACAGAGCAGCCTTTTATGAAGAAGTGCTTGCTTCAATTTGAGCAGCCTGAGCTGAGGGCTGTGCCCAGTCAGAGCTCGTGCAAAAGCTCGGTGTGGACGTACAAAGGGATCAGTTGACTGCAAGCCAGAGTCTGATAATGACAGTCAGTATCTTGGGTCTTGTCCATGCTAAAAAAAAAAAAAAAAGGAAAAAAATATAAACACCCAGCCTTAACTATTCCAAAGGATTGTATTTTATGCAACCCACAAATACAGTTGAACTGGTAGTGCCAGTGTCATGGTATTTGGTATTAGAGTATCTTTCCCATTCATTCCTGTATATGAAACCATGAACGGATACCAGTAGAAGACACCTAAATGAAGCTGTTTCCATGTCCTTGTACCAATGGTCTCAAACAAATGCAGTCACGCAGTCACAGTGACTGCCTGGACCCCGTGTGGTGATGCTACGTACAAGGTATGTACGAAGCCTTTGGGTGAAACCCACCCCAGACACAGTCATTCCCCTACACCTTTGGTGGGAAAGGAGCTGGGTGTGCTGTTTGGGCAGGGAGTGAAAATACAGCTCTGCTCCATCAAGGAGGTCTGAGAAAGGAATGAATGAAGATGAGGATGAGATCAAAATGTGTTACTGGGGGAGTAACGTAAACTATGATCACAGAATTTGAGCCTGAAACATAGCCTGGAAGACAAAAGCTATTTTAATAACAATGCTTTGAGGCACAAGGGAAAGGAGGAATAGGGTAAATTACTCTGTTGTTTCTTAAAAAAACCCAACAAACCAAAAAACCCCAACTTGTATTTTTTTGGTGATATTATTTTCCAAGTGCAAACACATAAGAGAATTGTTAGAGCAATGCTGTGAGGTGCCCTGTGCCAGAAGCCTTCTGTTCTCTCCCCAAATGGGACTTAGTTGTATTGTTCTGAGCGGTTGTACAGGAACACTACAATGTTTGCCCTCAGAGAACTTGTTATCTATGATAATCAGGGTAAAGCAACAGCACTTCAAAGTGAAGATAAAGCATAGATAAAGGTATTTTTCCACCTGTGACCCTATTATCCCACTCTATATTTCTTATTTTCTATTTTGATCAGTGTCCTAGTTTGGACAAATTTGGAGGTATAGGATACACATTATAAAGTCACCCCACAACATTCAGGTAGCTTTTAATTGCTTTTCCCTTCTTCTGATAAAATAATTGGTGGGTTTAGTTGAGGTTTTCTGACCTGAAAACTGATGTCTAGCACATATTTCTTTTTAATTTTTTTCCCACGAGAACGTCTTGCTTTGTGGTTGCTTGAGGAAGTCGACTTAAGCAATTTAAAATGTAGTCGTGGCTTCTTTAGAAAGGGACACTGGCTGTTTACTCAAAAATATATGCCTAAATACGCCAACAGGTGCAAGAGCTGCTAATCACATGATGGCTACAGGAAACCTATTAACCATAGTGTTTGGGTTAAAGACGGGTCATGCTGATAATTAAATACAGAACGTAATATTTTTTGCCATATTTTTTCTTCCTCCCCTCCCTGTTCTATGTTTCTGTGTTCTAGAGCTAATATGAAAGGTTGTGACACTGATTAAAATCAGTGACAGTCATAGCTGTAGTAGGAACAGAAATAGAGGTGTGAGGTTAAGCAGATGTCAGCGTCACTATGAACTTCTGTGCTCTTTCAGGTCACAGCTTTTCAAATACTTTCTATGTATTGCAAAAATAAAGCTCTTAAAAATATATTGTGGAAAATATGAAGCTAGCAGTCTTATGTAAGGCACCATTTAGGTTTGGTTTCTAGGGCTAGGACTTTTCTTTCTCACTGTAAGGAGAGAGCACACACACAAAAAAATCTTTGGGGTAGATTCCAGTAATTATATGGAGGGGCCCTCCTCTATACTACCCAGTCTATCAGGTCTGCAGTCTGGACATGGAAGTACATATAGCCCATGCCAAAGCTCTGTATGAACTGAGTAAAATCTGTTAGCTTTCTGCATCACAGATTTCTGTAGGCAGAGGAACCCTGGGGATTCATCCTTAGCTGGGTTGCAAAGCATTTCATGCTCTTGATATTGTTGTGTTTGCTGGTTGAATGTTCGAAGTGCAGGTTACCATTTTACTCTTAGTTTTCCTCCCCTAGGCATTACTTTAAGATGATATAAATTGCCCTAGAGTTGGTTGGTGCCATCCTGCCACTCTACCTAATTTGGAATCATTAAAACATGTTTGTGGAGCACGTAGCTACATCTGGTACTTAGTGTAGCAACATTTCTGTTTGAAGTCTACTTCCTAAGGATGTTTAGGGAAAAATCCCAGCAGCATTCTCCAGTACCTATTCTTTCCAGGACAGGAAGAACATCTGCCTGCCTATAGCAAAGGCAGTGCTCTCAGAGGATAGGTCCTCCCAAGCCTGCGTAGCAGGGATTGTCTTCCAGCAACAAACAAGGTGATATAGGGGATTCTGTCCTACAAATGGAAAAAAATAAGTGAATAATCTGGTTAGAAGGCTTCTTACCGTGCTCGTCTTCCCGCATCCCCAGCAGAGCAAGGCGACGTGAAGAGTAAGATTTTTATTTTCCAAGACGCCTTCTGACACGGTGAGGTGAATTCATCCCTGTCTGGCCTCTGCCTGCTAATACCTGAACTGGCCTGCAGTGTACCTTTGATCTCGGGACTGAAATCTGCAGCTGCAGTTCAAACACCTCACTTCATTAGTCAGCCTGTGCTGCTGTCCACACCTTTAAAGCTGTACAGGGGATAGAAGTTGCTGGGCATTTCCCTTAGAATTGTAACCAACCTATTTCTTTCAGTATTATAGTAGAAAGTTGATTGTGAGGTGAAATTACTTAGAAAATACAAAAGCTAGACTTAAGTGACAAATTTGTAGATTTTTGTGCTTTTGCTTGAGGCTTCTTACTTGCAAGGTGGGAGTGTGTGAACCCTACTTCTGTAATGCAACAAAACTCTTGGGATCTTTCATTATAGACCATTTCCTTTGGTGTAAAATCCCCTGCACAGTAATGCTGCAGTATGCAACTAGCCTCTGTTCATCCACTAACTGGTCTTCCTCTTTAAACTGCCACATAAAGGTCTTTATATTGCAGGTGTTGGTAAGCAGCGATGACCCAATGATTAAGGGATTGAGTTCAGCTTGTTCTGCTACAAATTTCTTCTCAGGCTTCAACACATTGCTTAGATTGTTTGGCTTTAGAGCACATCCTCCTTGACTGGCAAGATAGCTTAAAAGATAAGGAGGATATGAGAAACTCCTGCCTTGTAGTCAAGTAGTTTCTGGTTCTTCCTGCCTGATTTGTCACCCACTGACATGTCAGGAACTCCTCTGTGTGTTGGATAACCCAATCCTTTATTATACAACTGCTTTCGCAAGAATAAAATTTTTATTACTGTTTCATTAAGCAATCACTCTTATTCTTTTAATTTTTCCTTCCTTATGTTGCTTAAATGTTCTCATTTGTATGAACCTGATTTGCCTACCTGATTACTTTTAAGATTTCAGTGTATTTAACCACTTTTCCAATGTGATACTAGGTTATTTACCTACCGTGAAAAACATGTCTAAGGTGGAGTGTCACAGAATATTTCGAGTTGGAAGGGACCCACAAGGATCATCAAATCTTAAGTGAATGGCCTGTACGGGGATTAAACCCACAACCTGGTGTTATTAGCACCATGTTCCAACCAGCTGTATCTTCTGAATGTTCCTTGGAGATTAGAGAAGCATGTTTGCTTCTCTGGATTCTCCATACTTTGTGTGTCTGCTTGAAGCTGCAAAGCACCACCCACTCCTGGTTACATATATTTTAGTTGTGTAGCTGTAGGGGAAACTGCAGAGAGAAGTGGGGAGAAGGGTGACTTAATACTATTGCAGCTTATTTAGCTGTGGTCTCATGTCCATTACCATACATGATTGGAGAAAGTATTCTGAAAGGCTCTGCATTTTAGAAAAGGCAAAAATAAACAGCATTTCGAGCTAAATATTATATCAATGACGACGGGGGGTTTTTTTGCTAGCGGAAAGTAAGGGTGGACACAGGGGTATTGGAATATTATATCATGAGCTGGAAATGGGGCAGATCCAGGCAACTGAGAGGTGAAAAAAAGTATTTGCATTGCAAAAGTTGCACAGTTCTCTGCTGGTCAGCACAGTGTTGAATAAAGCCACAACAGATGCAGTAACATCAAATCTGTTCCCCAGAAAGGAGGAAGCCGCCTTTTTTTAGTTAGTGACAAGTCTTGAAGAGAGCAAAAAGACTACATCTTGTTTGCATTTCAGCATTGCTTTTTGCTCCTGTATCAGCTTTAAAACAGCGTCCTACTGTTGCTCATCTTGCACAGCCTCATTTATTCTGTACCTAAGTGAGGAAACCTTACATCCCAGAGATACAAAGTTCTTGTTGATTACTTGAGGGAGGCTATAGCAAAAAGCGCTAATCTGTGGCAATCGCACTGCACCTTTCAAGGCAGCTTTACCAAAAGACCTGTTGATACAAGACACGGAAATTACAGAGCATGTATATATCAATTGCAGTGGGCTGAACTAGAGCCTTTAGTTTCTAAATACATGTCCCTGTGTGAGGATTCACAGGAAGCCTGTGCAGAGCTGTTATTGTTGAGTCAGTATCTGTGCTGTGTTTTCCTGGAAGCACTTGCATAGCCTGTCGATGCCTTTGAGTGTCTATTCCTGTCTCTCCAGTACAGACCTCCATCAAATGCAGTACTTGGTATAAACTGCAGTTCACATGCAGGTTGCTGGCAAGTGTAATAGAAATCCAGGATTCAATTTAGGTGAAAAAGAGATTTCACTTTCCATGTGGAATTGGAGCACACCCCAGTGATATAGCAGATCTCAGCACTCCTTTTCACCTGCTAGGTTCTCTTTATCACTCTCTCCTCCCCTGTCTCTATCTGTCATTCTGCTCTTCTCACCAAGAAACTGAGCACTGAACAGCATTCCCTGAATATACAGCTTTTGTACTTCTCCTTTCCTCCCCAGCTTGGATCTTCCCACCAGTGGTATTAGTCTTTCTTCTTGAGAAAAGGAAGCCCTTGGAGGGTTGGGGAAGGGACAGATGCAGCTGTGGTTCAGTCCGCTGCAAGGCAAACACAGAGTGTTTGGAGATGTGTACAGCTCTCTGCCATGGCTGCAGCACTGTGGAGGTAGAGCAGAGGTTAAAAACCAGAACCCCTGTTGTGCTCTTGCCTGCCTGAACACAGTGCAGGAAGTCTGGATTGCCTGGAGCTGAGGACCCTGTTGTTGCTTGCTGACAGAGGCACTGTGCTAATACGCAGAAGTCAATATGAACAGCGAAGGGCAGATAATGTATTTGGCCTCCTGGAAAAGGGAAGATATTTTGTTACATGGTGCACAATACAGCTTGGTTAAGCAACAGATGTGAGCCAAGAGGCACGGGGCAGGTGATCTTTTAGGTGTGTGAGATGTGCCAATGAGCCTGAATGTGGCCATCTGCATAGGCATGAATCAAGTTCACCCGGTTCACTGAACGTGAATCAGGATTGAGACGTGAATACTAAAAGCAACAGATACATCATAAGATACTAAACCAAAGCACAAAAAGTATTTGAACATTGCTATGGTCCTGTTGACACAAGAAAATGCCTTTTTGCTCTACTGAATCCATGCTATTCCATAATTAGAGGCAGAATTGAAAGCCATAGATTTACAAGATCAGTATCTGATGTTCTTGGTCCTGTTGAGCTGCTATTTTATTGGCATTGCCCAGTAAAATATTTATCTTCTGGGTGAAAAAAAGTTATTTCTTGTCTAAAATACTGAACTTCCATGAGATTGGCTCTGTGTTTGGAAATAACTAGAAAAACACTAGATAGGTAAAGAGACTGAACACTCTGAAATACCTGACTTAGACAGAGGTTACAGAAGTTGACTGTAAACTGGAATCTGGGTGTGCTTCTCACATCCACACTTATTTTGTGTTTAAACCAATAGCAAGTCTCATAGGCATTCACCTGTGTCCTGTAGATATGCACAGTAAAAACAGCTTGAGAAGTATTTTTCTTATTCCACACTGACAGCTGCATGTGGGAGAAGACTTTAACAATGCACTCTTCAAATTCACGGCCTTTAAATGCTTGCTGTGAATATCGAAGGTGGGAGAACAGTTGTGTACTTTATCATGAGAAATACTACATAGAGCACTTTTGTCTCTAAATACTGTATCTTATTCAGTGAATAACAACCAATGGTTATTTTCACTTTACTCCCTGAAAAGCTAAAGCAAAGACAGGCTATGTAATTTCCTCTGTGAGCTACCTTGGAGCTACGTGTTGGTGTAAGGGATAAATTTCATTCTCAGAAGAAGGAGTCTTCATTACTACATTTTATATTTCAGCTTATGTTTTAGCTGTGAATTAAATAAAATTAAAAATCACTTGAATGCTACTTTGGCCAGAACTGAGTAACTCTTTGTTCAATTTTTCCATTTATGACAAAGCAGATAGAATTACTAATGAAGTCTCCACAATTGTTTGGCAACACTTACAAAAGACATTGCATATGAAGACATTCTAGGATCAGTAAACAAAAGAAGAATAGCAAGACTAATTTAAGTGGTTTATAGTGTTGAAACACCTTGTAAGGTATGAGAATCCCCAATGGGCAAAGGAGCGAAGGAGGTTCATCTTGGGCGTGCTCACTTCCCATTCCTAGCAAACCATGGTTAAAGTCTGTGAATTCAAGCTTGAAAAATCTTGAACATAACCAAAAGCACAGGAGGTGAATACTTCAACTTCGCGAAAAACCGAAAACTCAAGAGAGGAAGTTAATGGTCACACTTTACAAGAAAGAATACAGTTTTAAAATTTGTCTAGTAGGTCTCAACTGTGCATTTTTCACAGGATACATAGGAGAGAGTTGGTTTGGGGGAGTGGGAAAAAGGTAAAATAAAAAGGTAAAAGTATTCTGGCAATACTTTTACATCCTTTTGTCCCCCAGTAACAAATTATGTAGATCACCTAATGAATAAAAGCAAAGATGGTTTATGGAGACAAGGTACCTGTGAATTCAAGACCGGCAAGCCTTTGGCCACGAACTGTGAGTAATGTTTGAGCTTGGTGATAGGATCACTTTTGACAAAGAAGTGTCCATGTTCAGAAAAGATGGGAAGAACTTGGACAGAAACCTTCCTACTGGATAGAAAGCTATGTGAAAGAGGGGAATAATTTCTACCTTCCTTATTTACCAATAAATGTTAAATAATGTAACACGAGGTTTTTGCCTGTCCAGCAGCTTCTTAACAGTATTAGAAGTTCATTTACTCCTTTCCCTTCTCAGTGTCTGTCTCTGTCATAAATTTGCTTTCAGATGAGGAAATTATCTAAGCTATATCAAATGTTACTCTGGGAGCAGTTCACACTCTCATGTTCCAGACAGGAGAAGCCCTGATTCTGATTTCCGGAGGAATATTGGGACTAGTATGTGCTCAGAACCCATGGGACTATCAAAGTCAAACCCATGTGGAGTGTGAAAAATTTGAGATAGCAGAGAGGTTTTGTTCTGGTATACAAAGGACGATAGTGTGAAACCCAACAGGAAAAATCAGCAATAAATTAGCTAGTCCAAGGATCTTTCATCTTTTTTTCATTATGACTGTGTTTTTTATCAGGCCTTTGCACACACTACCTGTTAGAGGTTGGCCCTTTCTCAGGACATTTCAGAGGCGGCTCTGAGCAGCCCTGTGTAATAATCTGTCTCTTGTCCTTGCCAACAGAATGAACCAGGAGAAAGATTGGTATTGAAAGAATGATGTTTGGTGGTTTGGGTTTTTTAAATACTGTGCCCAAAATGCACATTAAATCATATCTTGAGATGACAGCTTTTGCCACCTAGGTCTAGGAGGGAGGAGTTTTTTTAGTCTCTAGTTTCTCTCTGATAATTGCTGTCCATTATATGGGTAAACAAACATACCAGAAATTGTGATTCTTGCCAACATCTCAGGAAGTTAAGCGTTATAGGCGATAATTATGCTCCTGGCACCAGGTTAAGCCAGATGTTCAGAAGCAGCTGCTGTTGACCTGTTGGCAAAGTTAGTTGCTTCATGGTATGGTGGAGTGATTCTTGGCACCCTTCCAGGGAACAAGGGCATAAAATCGAGGGGAAATTAGACTGAATGTAAGTTGCCACAATATGCTGTGGTGATAGAAAGGTCTATCAGTAGTGGGTAATAGAGAACCTTGAAAATAATGCTAATGGCTCTGCAGAGGGTAGAAAAATACCTCCTGGGCATCATTAGTCAGTGATTTCAGCTCATCAAAATCACTATTAGGAGTGGCATATGGATCAGTTTCAAATAGTCTAGTTCTGAATTGTGGAAATATGACCTAGAGGCTTTTCTTTCATCACAGGTACTTGAAATTCAGGGACCTGAGATTTCTTTGCTAGCAAGTGTTGTTGAGGAAGAGAAATAAAAGGTTATAGTGGAAGGTCACAGGTACTTTACCGCTGGCATGGTGGAGGGGAAGGGTATAATAATATTGGGTCTAATATTTCTTGAACCCTCACACACTTCTGTAATTCCTCATTCTCCTTCATAAACAACGCAGAGACGGCATCTTGACAATTGTGGGAGCAGTTGCAATGATGATCATACTTGCTATCACAATGAGGGTTTTATGAATTTCCCGTAGATAAGTAAGCCATGCAGGGAAATGTTCTGAAGGGACTTTAGTCCTCTGTTCTCTCCAATGGATTCAGAAGTGAGTTTTAAAAACTTGTCTTTATGGATAACAAAATGTAATGAGGTTTTGTTTTCTTTGCATTTCAGACTATGACTGAAAATGTTCTGAATAGGATGGTTTTGCATCTCTAAGTTTGCTCAAAAGGCTGTATTGTCTTAATCATACATTTGCACAGATAATTCAGTCTCCAGACCAGAGTCCATTTGGGTTTTGTCATCCCTGAGAAGGGTAAACAATTCACTCTGTCAGCGAAATGCATCTTTTCAGTGCAGTCTAGGAAATCACAGTCTAGGTATCACAGACAAAAAAAAAAAAAAAAAGGTGTTGAAGTGTTTTTACATATATAAAACTGAAAGTAGTCAAGCTTTATGTATAGTGCTGTGTATCTGTAACTAAATTCAGTATAATTTAGCGTTATGCATGTCTGAGATTTATTTAACTAAATTGTCAGCATTTATATATGCAAAACACTTGATGCCTTCAGAGGCCAAATATTGACTACAGCTGCATGTCATCGTGACCAAGATTTCTCACCATGGGAGTTTTAAGTTCCAGTCATCAGAACCTCAGGTGTTAAGATCTTGTTTGCACGAAGTCAGACATTTGCACTCTAAGTACCCTCGAATAAGATCCCACAGTTTCAGCCTTTGGTATTTATGCACATGTTTGCACATGAATGGGCTTACATAAACCGGCATTTGTGTCCTTCATTGCTTCACTTTTCTTAGGTAAATGCTTGTGAAAAAATATGCGTGCTTCTGGGAAGAGCCCTTTAAGAACTTTTTATCAGGGCTAAACTATTTCAGGGATCCTTGGGGGATGATCAAGGTCGTTTACCTGTGGTTTGCTGTCCTTCAAACGACAATTGCGTGCCCTGCTAAAGGGCAAGCTGTGTAGAAAAATAAGGTCATTTTTCGCGGTGCTTACTGAAGAGGCATAGAGTTTGCATTTTCGGCTCAGTGTTGCACAGTTGTTTTATTGAAGAAACATATGGCATAGTTGCACTGGTCTAGATGTTCTTTTCTGCTTACTCATCCCAGAGGTTTGTGATGTTTTTTTAATTGTAAGTATAAACACTGTCTAACCATTGGGGAGACTTTGTCCCTGATCAGATCAGCTGATGTTAATGTTTCCTGGAAGAATGAGTAAGAACACTTTAAGAAAAAATGTTTTTGTATTGAGGAAAGATTGTAGAGTAAAATATACACAAGTTTATTGCTGTGTGTTTCCCTGGAATAAGTGTGAAGGTTGGATGGGTGAGAACATGTTACGAAAATCTCCAAGAATAAATGAGATGACATTGTGATGTTCCATTATTGTTGTTAAACTATACGGGTCTGTTTTGTATTTGTGTTCTCTTCCCCAAAATGTAACTAATTTTGGGCTGTGTAAACTTTTTCAGGTCCAAAATCTTGCCTGAAATATATGGGAGGAAAGGGGGAACCTGTCTTCCCTCACCCCCCATCACCTGCAGTTATAATCACTAAAGCATATTACTCTATATATTTCCCACTGCATAAGTATTCTGCCTTTAAACATGTTCTTTTAGATCTAAAGTGATTGAGGGGAGAGATGGTAATCTGGGAGTTTTGGTGTTTATTTTTCTTTTGTTTCCAATCTGTACCCTTCATGATATTCTGTAGTATTTCTCGACAATTTCTCTGCAGAAAATACTGAAAAAAAAGTGAAATAAAATTTAAAATTTATTGAACAGCTGTAGCTGAAAACCCCATGGTAGTACAGTATCTCTTGTTTCTTGCTTTCCTAAGGTGGATAACAATTCAGGATGGTTTTAAGGTCGATGTCCTATGTTTAAATCAGTGAAACAGTCTTTCAGTCTTTCACGTGTTTTGGTTAAATTGTGAAAGTCTCCGTGCTGAGGTCAGACTGCACTATCTGAGGACATGGAAGGGAAAAGCAAATGAGATGAGAAGGGTTAAGCATGAAAAATAACTATAACAATGTGACCTTTCCTGCTGGTGAGCTGTAGACTACCGTTTGTTCTGCAAATGGTTTTGCTTGTCCAAGCTATGTACGGTTGTTAGTTTTGAAAGGGAATTTAGGCACTGTCACTTAGTTTTGTTTGTCTTTGCTCACTTTGTGCAGCTGAACTTCCTTCAGAAAGATATCCTGGTTCCTCCAGAGTATTTAAAAAGTGCAAGAACAGCAGCTGGGCTGGGACATGGTGAAGGAACGTCTGCAAGACTGGGATTCTAGATGAAATTCATCATTTTAACTTCACTGGGGCAGGTCTGTTATCTTGCCTGGGGCAATGGGCGGGGTGTCTGCTGACTGCCTTGGACGTCATTGTGTCCAGGGTGGTCAGTGCGTCAGGCTGTAGTTTGTGTGGTTTAAATTAATATATATTAACTGATGCTGAGGGACTCAGCTTTGCCACTATTTATGATAAGAATTTGGGAGCTTAGCTGTTAGTAATTGCTTAGCTACAGTGACACAAGCGCTGTAGACAGAAAGGCTGTCCATCACACAGGAAGAGTGCTATGCCCTTGGGAATGCAGGGGGAGAGGGTGAAGCTGTGATGCTTTCTGTCTGGTTTGGAAGTGCTCTAGTCAGCAGACTTATGGATTATTTTGTGTGAAATGCTGGTTTTGTAGATGCAAGGGAAGATGGGCTGGGCATGAAGAGGTAACCAAAAATTGCCTGGGGGATTAATACGTAGTGTTGATGTAATGCATTGCTGAGCCAAAAAAGAGGTGCACACCAGTACAGTGAATGCATTACTAGTGAGTGGTAAGTGCTTAGAGGTTCATTTAAATACCTGCTCTACATTGCCATCCCATGACTAAAATTCCTCTTTCTTGCTTAGTATAATTTATATCTATGGAAATTTCTGTGGAGCCGCAAATGCCTTCAAGGTACCATTCTTGGAGGTACTTAGAAAAGTAGCATGGAGAGAAAAATCCCTGCACCAGAGATCTTCAAATCTGAAGGGACCCGTGAGGCAAGAAAGACAGGGTCACAGCCCCATCATCCTTCCACACCTTGGGTGCCTCCCAGTGTGGCTGCAGAGCCTCCTTCTTTCCCACAGTCAGCAGCCAGGAGCCTGCTGTTCCCCATGCAGCACACCCTCTCAGTTTCTGAATGTAGCCTCAAGACTAACCTTCAGGGCCTTCCTCAGCACCTTCAGAAGGTCTGCAGACCTGGTGCTAAAATGAAAAAAAAGCTGCTGTTGGAGTTTGCTTGGCCTGGTCACCATTTCTCAGTTCTGCTGCTAAAACTGATGCTCCATCCAATTGGAAATCCTTCACCACTTGCCCTGGTGACTTTTGGTGCACCCAGGAGGCTCTTGTGGCCATGGAGGGGGAAGGTGAGCCCCTGTGGCTTTCTGGGGCGCAGGCTTTCTAAGATGAGGTGCAATGTTGTGGTGAGGGTGCTGTTGTTCACTTCTTCACTCTCTCCATGCTGCTTTTTGGCCCTCTCTGTTGTGCCCTCCCTCCCGTGCCAGCATGTGCCAGTCCCCCCTGGCCAGAGCAGTGCCCAGCTGGGCCGTGCAGCTGGAGTGGTGGGGGCAGGATGTGGGGGCAGCCCCCGTGCCAGCTGCGTCCTCACACAGGAAGGTCTCCGCAGGCTTCCACATCTGCTTGAGAGGCGACGTGTCTGCCGCTTCACCAGTGGCGTGTGGCTTGCTGCCCTTACAGCTGCACCAAAGCCATGGGGCTCTGTCCTGTCCTCCCCCCATGCCCCCCGTGGGAGGATGAGCGTGCCTGGGGATGCTCACGAGGTGATGACTCTCTCCTGCTCTGCTCAGTGTGGGAACAGCATCCGGCAGCACAGAAGGGACATTCTTCAGGTCGGCGAAACACAGATTGTGCCAAAAAACAGAGAGAAGTCAGGAGGTGTAGTAGGATGGTAGAGGCTGCGCTCCCTTGGTTTGAGGAGTACCATCATCCTTTTCCATTGCTCTTCTTGTGTCTCTGATGGCTCTAAACAATATTCCATCTTCCAGCTTTAAAGTTGCTTGAGTGTGTGTTGCCATATCTCCTGCTCTTCAGCCACACACTCAGTGAGCTTACCTTGCAGTGCTCCCAGCAACATGACTGGTATCTTTTCAGCAGAAGGTAGTTTGTCTTAGGGGAGTATTTCTTACATGTGATACGGTCTTCAATTAACATCTGACATGAGCACTGCTG
Organism: Struthidea cinerea; assembly: GCA_013397865.1. Taxonomy (NCBI): domain Eukaryota; kingdom Metazoa; phylum Chordata; class Aves; order Passeriformes; family Corcoracidae; genus Struthidea; species Struthidea cinerea. The sequence goes on along the minus strand of VZTI01001559.1, from coordinate 1,228,018 downwards.
TAAGAAAATGGATCCCACCTATTGTGCAGCAGGTATAATGGGGCTTCTTAAACAGCACGGTTTGGGAATAACCCAACTCTTTAATTAACGCTCTTTTTCTGTGCCAAACCCAAGCTGCTCAGGCAGTTTTATTCTTTTCCCGTGTCTGGGAGGCAGTACAGTGTTTAAAGACTTCAGTAAAGCTGCATGTTGACTTTTAATAACACCTGTGTCTTGAGGCTGGTTGTGGGGTATCACTGTCTGTCATTAGTCAGGCATCTTGTTTAAGCTTCCTAACCAGTTTGTTGACAAAAAATACCACTGTTTTGGAAGAAATCTGATGCCTTTTTGCTCTATTTCTTTAACAGATTAGTTTGCTTTTCTTCGGCTCCTGTGCAAAGGGAGTCTGCCATCCTAGAACTGAGCTCCTGTTTGAAATAACTAGCATATACCTATGAAGTATTCATGAAAGGATTCAGGCTTTTTGTTTGCTCTTTAATTATTCCTAATTAAACATCAGAGGATCATTTGAGATAGTTGAAAGCTAAAATGCTTTTTCTGCACAGAATTCTTCAGCTCCATCAGCTCTCAGTTATTTTCCTGCCAAGGCATTGCTGCTGAGGGCTCAGGTTTGTTTCCTATGAAGGTGGAAAGCAAAAACACTTTCAAATGTCCGGTTACTCCGGGCGTTTGCAGGCTCTGGCTAATAGTCATGCACACATGCTGTGGCGGTAGCAGCCATCAGACTGGTGCTGTAACCCACCATGGACTCTGCCCCAGTCCTTCCACATTTGTTTCTGCAGCCAGGCTCCACCTGATACGGAGGACGCTGCTACGTGATTGGTGTTTTTGTTCCAGGAGTGGGAAAGAGCAGGAGGTGAAAAGCCTTTTTTGTCTTCTCACCAGTGGTGTTCTTCCTCTCCCCAGGGAAAGTGCTGGAGGTTAACCAGGCAGAGACCATACAGAGGTAGTTTTGGCCCCTGCCGTGCAATCATAATTCTGTCTTCTGACATCTTCATCCCTTCTCTATGGTCTGGCTGGGGACAGGAGGGTTAGTAATTGGTATGACTAATTCCCTAAAGCCCTACTGATGTTCTTGGTGATCTGTGAAGGACTTAAAGCTTCTGTCATACCCTGGGATGTATTGTAGCAGGAGCGTGCTTCTATTTTTGACTTACAGCTTTAGGAGGAAATGGATTGCCTGGATTTTGTCTATAGACATTGTGCTTTGACTGGGAATGGGACCATCCTCAGATGTAAACCATGGCACTGTGCTGCTTGTGCTGTCATCATGCTACAGGCTAAAAAGAGAAACTTGCCCCCTCTCCGTTTCCATGCCCCTCTACAGCTATATCCAGCTTCTTTCAGAGAACTCTGAACCACAGTTGAACCTTATATACTCATTCTGAGCAGGTCTAGTGACACTCTAGTGACATAGTGGAATGGTGGAATGCTCCGTGATCCCCTAACTCTGCGACATACTTGTCACTTGTTCAGCAGGTGGTCTGGGCAGCTACTTAAGCATTTAGAGGATCAGAAACAAGCCTTGCCTGTATGTGATCTCAGAGAAAAAAAAAAAAAACCCAACCTCAGAATGAGCAAATTAAAGTCAAGATTGTTTAGAGATTGCGATTTCAAATTTATCAGAGCTGTTGGAGGGTAGACAGTGTTGCCTTTTGTGGCACTGTCCCATAATTGGGTGTATTCCCTTGTAAGTCTCTCAGTGCATCTCTCTGTGTTCCTATTGACGCATGACAAAAAGCTCCGAGGAGGAGCGCTGATGGGCTCTCTGAGTAGGAATTTCCATTCCTCACCTCTAGCTTCTGTCTCATGCCATGGATTATCTGTATATGTGTGGTTGATGGTTTAGATGGGCCAAGTAGCCAGGAAGCTCCCAGTCCCCAGGCAGGTCGTAGGCATGTTGTACACAGGCATGTGGGGAATCGATGACTCCATGTGGGAGTGTGCTCAGCACAGCACAAATTCCCTGCTGCCTGCAGACAGGCATTTGCTCACTGGACCGTCTTAAGCCCCCGCTTTGGAACATATAGAGCGTATTTGTGACCCTCCCAAAGCAGTTAATAAGATTTTACTTTCGTTTAAGCATGCTCACAAAGCAGAAGGCACTGTGGCTCCCTTACAGGAACGTACAGCCTGAGATCCTGTAAATTACAGGGGATGTTGTGCTAAGATGGCTTTCTGCCTTTAGGGTTTAGCAGAAAAACTCTGTGATGTCTTTTTT
>VZTI01001559.1:1139725-1217966 GCA_013397865.1 Struthidea cinerea | reverse complement strand
TGTTTCGTGTGGCTTTATTTTTCCTTTTTTTTTTTTTTTTTTTTTTTGTAAGGGTAGCATTACAAAAAGCACCCTCAGCACCTCAGATAGAAACAGTTTTGAAATGGAAGCAGCAGTCTGAGCCATAGGACAAGTTTCAGAAGGGCAGTGGGCTGCAGGGCATTAATTCTTCATTTGAGGAAAGATGGGTAAACTCTACAAAGCAGTATGGACCTTTGGCAGGCTCCTTCCCAGCTCTCAAATATGGGTAACATTTCATTGTTCTTTCAGTCTTCAAAGATCAATGCAAACCTTTATTTTCTATAAATAATTTAATAAATACTTTTGTTTTACAATGATACAACAAATGACAAATTCATAGCAAATGAGTCACAAAGAATTTAGGATCAGTATACTTTAATAAGGTATCAGTGTCAAAATACATTTCCTTATCAAGTTAAAGTTCCCATACAGTTACAATATTGTCAATAAGAATTCAGCAATATAGATTATGAAATAATTATGATAAAAATATGATTAATATTAAGACATGGAATATTTTTTCAGAGTGTTTTAGTAAACTGTTAGGGTATAACATTTTTAATGCTGAAACTACACAAATAAGAAACAGAAGAGCAGTATTCAAGTGTCTTTAATCCTTGAAGCCTTAAGTCTGTGCCACTGCAAATTTGTCAAATCTGGATGGCCAATTTTCATCAGATTTTAATCCTTACAATAAATTTTTTCCACGTAGTAATAACTTCACTTTAGGAGTAGATTATTTTTGGTAATAAACTCTTGAAAGGTTGCCTACAATAGGGAGTATGTTTTTTTTACATCATGTACCCAAACAAAAGGTCTTCAGCTTTTCTAGATATGTGTGGTTGACTCGCTTAACACAGCGAACTCTGAAGTGCTCTATGAACCCAAGGCTCTCTCTATGCAAGTGTCAGTGCATGATAAAAAGCAATTTTATACACCAGGCTTCAGCAGACTCAGAAGTCTCAAAAATATTTTTGTTCTAAGTTTCTGGGCCAGAGTTTTACCTTTAGTACTTTGCCACTGTTTCATTTTCTTCAATGAATCTACAGTGATTTATACCAGTGGAGGAAACAAGATGACAGATCCCAACACAGATCTATGTCTGTATGTATTTTAAAGTCACAACTGCTTACCTGCCTTTTACTGTAATATTTTCTGCTGTTTAGAGATGTTGTAACTTGAAAACCCTTTGAAAGCATTCAAAGCCCTATTTTTCAAGTACATGTATAACAATTAATGATAGTTGGAAAGGAGCTCTGGAAATGTCTGGCTGCCTTTTAATGACTTTTTAGCTACTGATTAATGCAAGGCAAGTGAAAATGAGAGACCTCCCTGCTGGCTATTCATCTCAGTGTGCAATCCCTAATTCTTATTTTCTAATTATAACTGAGTTAGCCTAATACACTGGGAAATACTACTTTAAGATTTGTTGATTCAATATTGCAATTATATTGCTAGCTAGCGTATAAAATGAAAAAGGGTAATATTAATCAGAGGTGTTAGTACTGGCCACTGCTCCGATTCCTGAAATATCAGCAACATCATAACAAATACTACAAGTTTCTAGCAGAAACAGCTCTTAAAGTAGTTGTGTCATAGATATAGCAAAAGTACCAAGAGATGATTAACAACTGACCCAGAGAGAAATAATAATTAAAAAAAAATCTGTTTTGTGTAAAAAATAAAGGCAACAACAAAGAACAAAACAAGAAACCTCAACACAAACAAAAACACAGGTCTAAATCCTCCACTGGGGCAAATCTGTAGGACTCCCTTGGCTATAGAGCTAAGCCAGGTTAAGGCAGCTGAGAATGTGGCTTGCTTCTGAGGAAAAAAGCTTAAAACGTGCAACTTTCACAGATACCCACAAACATTGCATTTCACCATTCACATTTCTTTCAACAAAGTTATAAAAATGAAGGCTAGGGATGGGAGGCAGAAGGCTGGGATTTTTCCTTAGTATGCTTTTCCAAAAGTTATTAAAGTTACAATAAAATAAATGCTGGAAAACAGAAAGACTCAAAGGATTTTAATTTGGCAGATCAACAAAAAACTGTGGTTGGAGATCAAATTTGTTTCATTCATCTTTGGCAATAAAAATATATCTTTGCAGTACTGCAGCCAAAGTATTACATGATGAGGCATTTATACCACAGCTTTTTAATAGCATGAAATTTGAAAAAAAAAAATTCAGAATATAAATTACAGGTAATGAGATAAGGGGAGGGTAATCAAACTCTCTAAACACCACTTTAATTGCAATAGAGAAAATACAGTAGATGTATTTCTTTAATATGAATAATAAAGTGAGTAACTTCAAAAGGCCACTATTTGGTAATGTGGACAGGTTCAATATCTAAGTAAAATCCTGTAAAAGTGTACTGGTATTAGAAATTGTCTACTTGCAAAAATATATTTAAAAACTGAAGCTGTTTTGAACAGTATAGGCCACGGAATATTGCGGGATCGCTCAGGTCGCCTGGTCCAGCGCTCGGAGCAGTTCGCTGCCCTGCAGCAGCGTCGAGCTGCCCAGCACAGGCACGTTCACCTCACAGTCATATCTTGTCAGCTCAGGCAACAAGTAGGGTTCAAAGGAGGGCCCCAGCAGACGACTGGTCATACCTGGAACACAGCAGTGAAGCAAGTTACGGTGCGGAGACCAGAAAGAGCACTTCTTTCCTCCCACCTCTTCTGTTTACAGCAGTTTCATTCTGTTTTTAGGTCAATATGCCTCAAACCACCAGCAGTTCCAGGTGTCAGAGCAAACCTGTGCTCTGCCCTGCCTTAAACTGCTGCAAGGGTGTCACACAAACAAGTGCAGTTTTTCACCTCCACCCCCAAATTCAGATTGCTCTGAGAAAAACTGTATTGGTCCAGATGAGGAAAGCTGTAGTAAAAGACATAGTTTCTGAATTGACACCCACTCCCCTCGTGTATTAAAAAGAACAGATACACGTCCTCTTTCATTACTTATTTCAACATTTAAAAGGCACATGTTAAGACTGACCTACAAACTTCTTGTATCAATGCTGCAGCAAAGTTCTTTAGTACAATGCAATAATCAATTCCGTCACAAAACAAGAGTATGGCTGGAGGATGACAGGACCTCCAAGGTAAAAAGGTGTTAAGTTTAACTGAAATGAAGCGTAAAAATACTTTTCTCATATGCTACAAATGTAAACATTACAGTTTCTCACTAAACCACAAAACGAATTTTTTGTGCTATATTTGGATCTTACTTTATCATCCTCTTCCATATTTTTGGTGTGTTTTTTTTTTTTTTCACTGAATCAGTATTGGAACAAAATACCAACATTTTCCAATTTCTGTGTTTGACAGCTCTTACCCGATGCTTTATGAGCTGGCTGGACACTGTAGTCCTGACAATGGGAACTGTAAAACAGAGGGGGAAACGCTCCTGCTTTCAAATTCTCACCCGGACTTTCACAGGTGGGTTGATGCTGCTGCTGTTGCTGCAGTTGATTCATTGGTTGGCTCAGACCTCTCGAGTTACAGAAAAATTCATCTGTTATTTAAATAGTAGGGGAAAAAAAAGTTAAATGAAGCTAGTGTAATAATTATAGTCGATAATACTGATCCAAAGCAAAGTGAACCTTGGTGTGGTGGTGTCACAGCATAGGCAAATCTGCATCTTATCACAAAGGAAGTCTAGAAACAGCCCCAGCTCTAGCAGTAGTATTGCAGTCAAGATATGCTTGTGTAAGGAAACACAATGTTGCAGAGAAACAGTATCTGTTCTAGCCCTGAGATTTTCACACCTTGGATCAGCAGGAGGTAAACACAGCTCCATTAAGCTGATTTCTGTTCCCTCCAAAGCAAGTGTGTGAACGTACATGAAACCAGCTAAATGGTATTTATCAAATGTACCTTTAAATTGTTCAGCTCTTAGCGATACAACTTGATCTTTAATTTTAGCTTAGTGTAATATTTACAGAGCTTATTTACCTTTCCTTTTGAAAGAGCTTTTTTCCCTATTCAAAGTGTCTTAAAATGGTGTTTCAATACATTGCAAAATAACATTGCAAAACCACTTTCTTTTGTCTTACCAGTAAGAACACTTGTGCTGAGAGACTTCTTTTCTGTAACCAAGGAACAGTTTTCCCCCTTGAGAAATTTCATTCTCTTCCACATTAAGTGAGATGGGTTAATGACAGATGGATCTCCCTAGAATGAGAAGGGAAGCAAAACAAACAATTACACTGATGACCGTGATGAGTCCAAAGTTGTTAAGGGGATGCATTTCTTATGATTACCCCACTCAGCTGCTGCAAAGCTTGTTCTTCATAATCCAGTTGTCGCTTCAGTTTCAAACTGTTAGACAGAGCAAGTCTTGCTGGGTTTACATCTATGCCTCGTTGTCCAAAAGCATCCAGGGGCCTGTGGAGAAGAGATCTTTGTGAGTGCACAGGGAAGCAAATCGAAATCATCTTGTTCATATATACAGATTCTTCTTTCATTTAAAGACATTTAAGGTGTCTGAGATTTGCCAGTGGATGGATCTCAAACATCAAATGTTTTTATTTCCTTTTATTAGTCATCCCACCATCTTTAGAAACTTCTGACATTTGGGATCAAAGACTTATGAAAGTTAAGCATAAACAGCCCCTAGGGATCTCCAGGCAGACAGAAAAATGCTGTGGAAAAGAAAGTCATGTAATTCTTAAGAATCGGATTTGAGAGCCATGCATGTTCCCTTGCTTTACATACTGAGTATGAACACACAAGTTGCTGACTGGGGACAAACCCTTTCTTTCCAGATGCACATTCAGACACTGGTATTTCTGCCAGCAAAAAATCCCAAAAAGCAACCTGCACAGCTTCACATTTTAAAATGACCATTGCTATTTTATGTACTTCCTGAACATGTCAGTGTGACCAACACTGAAAACGCAAGAGCTAGAGAGAAACTTCTAGTCTGGGGCAACTTCTAGGACAAATCTCATCACATACTATTCACATGTGTAAGAAAGCAAACAAAGAGGTAGTAGAAAAAGAGCCTGCAATTTAAGTCTTGGCTGTAGTATTTACATATGCCAGCAATAATGTATTTTCATTCCTCCCTCTTCGCCGTTTTCTGTTGCGCAGAAAATATATGCAAGGTAAGAAAGTATGTGTGTGTCCCTGCTACTGCTGGACCAGTAAGTCTTTTTGGTACTGTTCTTAAATTGCATAAAGTCAAGCATGCTTTGCAAAATTACTTGTGTAATTTTAACTGGACCAGCAGGAAATTCATTTGCGTATCCTTACAGGCAATCAAAAATTAGCCCACTTCTGCTTCCTCCAGACTCACTGCCACTGGGAGAGCACCGCATTAATTTCCCCAGAGCTGCAGTCTGATGCCTATCACAACTAATTGTTTCTGCTGAATTGAGAAAAATTTATTTTCCAGATTACAACCCTTCTCATTTCCCAAAATATTTTCTGGGTAAATATACATAGTTATACCACAGAAACATGTACCTTTTTTTATATATGGGCACCCTCTGAGAAGTTATTGGTGGCCCCGAGGGGGAACTTGATAGGGATCCTGAGTATTTATCCATAAGTCTCCATTTCGCAGGAACATATTCTAATGGGGGATCAGGTGGCCACTGGGTGTTTGGTCTTCCTCCCATCGAAGACAGGGGAGTGCTGGCTTGGTCATGGTATGGTGGCAGTGATGACCTACTCATACTGTTGAAGAACACCGATGACAGGGACCCATGACCAGAGTTAATTTTTTCATTTGATAGCTGTGGGCAATATTTCTCTGGGAGGAACTGATTCTGTGAAGTAGGAGCGAGGGGTTGGAAGATGGTACTCATGCTACTTAGACTCTGCTGGGTATTTTGTGCACTTTCAGAGAGAGGACGTTCTTCTTGACAGATGGGGCTGAGCTGGAAATCTTCTCCATCCATAGGAATGTAAGGAGCCAAGGTTTCAAGGTCCAGTTCATTAAAGTCAGTCTGTGCAAAGATAAAGTAAGTCCATAAAGAACTTTAAGTAAGTTAGTAATAATTGTGGCAGTTAGTGTAATATGGAATGCTAACAGATGCAAAGATGAAAAATGACTGTATGCCAAATTTACCTAATGAAACTGGCCAACTCCTGTTTAAAGATGTCTTATTTCTATGCTAGCATACATGCTCATATCAGCAGCAGCAAAATTAAGACAACAAACCGAAGGAAAAAACCTCCCAGAGGAGCAATATTTGGTAAAGCATCTTGCATGCAGCCTCCAGCATCACTGTGATCTGAAGTAGATATTGTTTCACTAAGCTTTGAATAACTTGTCTGCCAAGACTCTGCAACATGTGGTACATAGTTCAACCTCATGCTTTTTCATGTTAAAATAGAAAACACAGCTTTCTCATAATCCAGCTACATAAAAAAAGGTGTCTAAAAATGCTAAAGTTGAAAAAATTTAGCCAGAAGGATACTATCACACTTAAATCTGTATTCTTTTTTCCCTTGGAAGACTAGTCATACCCACATTCACTTCTCCTGGCATTTGACCAGAGCTGAACAGAGGGGAAAATCAATGTTGGCCCCACAGTCAGCTCGTAACACCTCTGCAGCCCTTTTCTAACACTCGTTTTTCCCACCAAAGCAGCTGATGTGGTGGGACACACCTGAACAAGCAGATGCTGAATCTGACAATACTGAAGTTTGCACTTGTCAAGTCTTGCACTGAGTTTCATCCTGATCCATACTTTTCTCCTATCTGTCCACTCTTTCTCTTGCTTTAATTTCTGTTTCTATGTCCAGCCTTAGCTGAAATTTCTTCAGAACATGGATTACAACCTACCTAAGCCTGCACATTGTGTTGGCAAATTGAAGCACCTAATTTGGGCCCCAGCACTCCAAATTTTCTGGAGGATTAATAGATGAAGATGAGTGTGAGGTCTGCGCTACCAATCAGCAGTGCCTGTTCCTTTCTCTCAACTATAAAGTATAAGCTCTTCACAAAGGCACTTCAATTAAGTATCTAAAGTTACGTAAACTGAATCAGGCCCACACCTTTTACTCACTAGCTCACTTGCTGTAATGTTGTAATAGAGGGTTTGTTTATTTATTTATAGGGGAAATTTCTACACTTACACCATGATTAGAATGGGGGAGATGGAGACTATATGTTACTTTATGTGCACATAATATTCAAGTCTCTCTGAAAACCTCCAAGAGGCAAAACAGGAAGAACATATCTTAAATGATTGTTTTCATTTTGTAGTTAAAGGAGATATGTGCTATGAGGGGCATTCCTCTCTCATTTGGTTGTTTTGCAAGAATTCGTTTATTTAAATTTTGTTCTAGAAAGAATGTTTACTCATTAGTCATTCAGCTGGATTTAAAAACAAATTGCTGCTGCTTATATTCCTTATCCAATCTACAGAAGCCTCCAAATTTTAAAAGCTCTCTGGTGATCCTTTCTTAGCAATGCCACTACAGTGACACTCTAAACCTTGTGCTTCAGAGAGTGAGGGACAGAGATTGACACGGCAGCTTTTGGAAGTGCACTGTTTTGTTAATGTGCATCCAAGATTGGGGTACATGATTTGGTTTACATGCTGTATCCCAATATCTGCACACAAAACATGCAGCTGTACTGTCTACTAGCAGGGGACTGATCTTGGTGGCTTTTGGAAGAGACAGTTCATTACCTGGGAGGTGCACTGACTTTTTGATTCTGTGTCCATGGCAAAAAGTTTTTCAATCACCTCAATCTTAAGATCTTCATCCACAGAACTGTAATAATCTCCTGGGCTGCTGGGCTGCATGGAAATAGCAATTTGTTATAAGCAGGAAGACAACCACAGTACTGCCTCAGCATCATGACATTTATACCACACTGTTATTCAGTAACAGATCTTTCCTACAAAAAGCGAATGGCCAGACTGTATATTTAGTGTCCTCAGAACCCCAAACTGTCCACTTCTATCATAAGATTTTTTCTGACACAAGACTGTCAGTACAAAACATAGGCACACATTACAGGAACCTAGCTGTCATCTTACTTTAAATGTTTTTTTGGCAACTTAGACCAGGAACAAGAAGTGTACACCATTAAATACTACTGTTAAGAAAGGTACTTAGCAACACCTCCATGCTTTTCTTAAGACTGGATGCCCTCCGGTAAGAGTGGCTCCAGCTCTTGGGGGCAGTGCCACGAAAGCATGTTCATTCCTTCAGTGGGAAACTCCAAGGAGCTGCTCTCAAAAGCCTGACTTGGCTAAGCTTCCTAAAAGCTACAGCTTCTACTTAACAGAAGGAGGATGGGTCTGGGGCAATGCTCCCAGCGGCCACACCATTTTACATTGGCTTTTTATATAAGGCTAACTCCATGAAAGGTGGTAGCATGTTCTCCTACTAGTTGTATGTTACAGTAATTACTCAGGGACAGCTGGGCAACAACGAGGACCGCAGTGTGAAGCCAGGATATTGTTCCCATTTGATAGTTTTGCTATTGATTCTTAAGGCATGATGCAATATAGGAAGGATAGAGATATGCTGGGCCTTGCTAATAAGGAGTGGACAGGACTGCTAACACAAAAATGTTGTCTACATATATTGATGGGATTTTCATACAAAGCATAACATGCTTTTAATGTTTTTTAAGCTCTTCTTACCGTGGAACAGCTACTGTTGCTGCTTGCACTTGGAGTACTGCTGCCAGGTGTAATCTGAGGCATTGTAAAGGATGGTATTGTCAGCGTTTCACCTTGAGCAGGGTGGCTTTTCACTTCCACTGGCCATGCTTTGTTTGGTGTCAAAACAGCACTGGCGAAGGCAGGGGCTTCCTCAAACTTCTGTGTTCCTGGATGGAGTTTTAACAGTATTAATGAATACTTTTAGCGGGTGCAGTGTTATGATATAACTGCAGCTATTCATTAAAAGTAAACGCTGCTCCTAGTTGCCATGACAATAAGTTGGCATAGACTTAATGCATGTTATTTAGTCAGCAAGAAAGCCTGATTCTGCTCTCATTCACAGAAATTTTCCACTGGTGTGAGCATATGGGCTCTTTTAGCCATTACTCCCAATTTGGACACAGAGCAAACAGACCTTGTCTATTAAGTTTCTAAATGTAGGCTCACATGTGGTTCTTTGTTGCACAAAAATAATTTATACAAATACTAACCAAAATCCAGGGAAATAATGGCATCACCAGGTGTTGGTGCCAGCTGAGCAAGTTCCTCTGGTTCTTCCTTTAGCTTAGTAAACAAGAAGTCACTCTTCTCTGTCGCAGGGATGCCGCTGTCATAGGCAGTGTTCATTGTCAGCAGGTGAGGCTTGAAGAGTGATTCTGTTTGGTCCATGGAGAACACAACATCGTTCTTCTCAATTTCACTAAGAAGAGAATAGGTTTTAGGCATTTTGTACTGAAAAGATGAAAGATGTGGATAAAGTAGGCAGTACAAACTCTCTGAGGCTGGGGCTATAGGAGCATTTCGGCCTCTCGGTTGCACGCCAGGCTCTCGACAGGCGAGGCACAGTTCCAGCGTTGCTGAGCACCACCATCTCGGATGACGCAGAGAGTGTGGTCAGGACTTCTGTGGGAATACTCGGGGCTTTGTTGCTCTGCTTTTTAAAGGGATGTAGTCGAGGCTGTAATGACTATCACTCAAGTAAGTATTTCCTATTTTGGCCCCAACTAGGACCAAAAAAACTCGAGTTTTGCCAAATGAAGGCAAAACTTCTGATTGGTCCTGATTTTTGAGGCTGTAAACAGCTTCTCCTAGCAACATATGATACAATTACTACTTAGTTTTATCTCTTGGTCACAGCATTAGAAAAACAAAACACATTAGCAGTTGTGTTACACAATAAAATGTTCAGTGCAGGCCTTATACTGTGTTGCATGAGCACAGCAGCCGCTCTGCAGAGGAGAAAGGCTGTGGTGTATTTCAACAGCGCGTATGGGAACAGGCATGCCACATTTTTCATTGATGTCTAACATCAGTAAACAAGACTGAACAAACATGACTAAACTGATTTCGGAACAACAACGCTGAATAAATACACCATTGAGAAGTTCCTCCAAATATTGCTTTTTTCCAGCACATGAATGCACACGTGTTCTGGTGTGTCCCGTGAACCCACCTCAGCACGTAGTTGACGCAGACGATGCACTGGGGCTGTAGGTTTCGGGTATTGTAAATCACAGTTCCTTGGGTCTCCAGCCATACGTATCCCCCATGCTTGGCAAGCATACGGTACTGGCCCGTCACTACTTGACCTTTTGTACACACTGAGAAAAGGGGGCAGAGATATAAATAATGCAGCAGGACAGGAGCACACAACATGTAACGCTTGTTTTAAACACACCCACTTCTGAGTTTTCATTATGCAGAAGCGCACTAAGGCATTTGTTAACAAGGATGTGCTTAACTTTGGGGAAATTCAGCCATTTTAAACATGAAAGGGGCTGTTCATTTGAGGCTTCTACTCAATACTGAAAATTTGAGTTCTTGAGATGGTCTGAATCTTCAGATTAGAACGTGGAATTTTTAAAATTTAATATAATGTCCCAACTGCTCCCAAAATAATGCCTGCTGACTGCATGTTTCTTGAGTCCCTGTTGTACAAGTGTCTCAGTTTGGGCTTCCAAATTGATCTGTAGAAAAGTGAATTTATTGAGGAAACTATTCATAGCTTCCTCATTTAGGTGATTGATAATATAAGAATCAGATGATTTAAAAGCTATATTCACTAAGAATTTTTTAAAAATTAAGATCTTGTGGTAGTAATATCACTCTTTAAAAAGTATAAAAATTAAGAATAGTAAACAGGACTGCTTTGTCTAGACAAAAAGAAGCTGAACTACTGTATTTCTCCCTCTGGTTGAACTGTGTTGTTCCTCTGCGAGAGCTTGGAATTAACAGCCTAGAAGAAACCAAGATCCACGTGACCAAATCAAATAATGTTCATTTAACTCTTGTTTTTTGAACTGTCCTGTGTTTTTCAAGCAATAAACTGACAATAGTACAACTTGGGTTTAAAGCTTCTAAATGTTTGAAGGGTGAAATCTGTAGCCCTTCTACCCCCCAATATTTTGCAATATTTGCAGAGAATGAATTTTCAGTGGGGAGCTTTGGACTTCCGAGATGAAAGTTTTATGATGTCCTGTCTGTTGTAATTCAAAATTGTCAGTTTAGGAAAAATAATGCCGATCAATGGCAATAAAATGAGGGCTGGAGTAGACAAGCAGTACTCGCACTAATAAGAGCTTGTACTTGTAAGCAGACATAGCCACACTGAGTAGCAGCAGAAGTGGGAACTGGCTGAACTAAACCTCTGACCACACATTGGCAACCTTGCCTTTTAAACAGCTTTTACATCCAAAAGAAGTATGCCATCAAACTAATGCCCTAGAAATAATGCAATTTGACTCAGGAGGACTGGGAAATTGATTCTGTGGTCTTTTTACAGAAAAATTCCTTGTGAATGTGGCCATTAACAGAAGCTATTTATTGTCAGCCTCTCCTACATCACCACCATACAAATGTACAAATCCAGGCCTGTAAAATACAACAACTGTTTTGCAGATAATTGTTGCTGTGTTTATCCTTCTATTTCTGAAGTTTGTTTGTTTTCTTCCTAGGAGTATTTAATCATCCTTCATTTAATTTATTTAGACAAAGTAGAACATTACTTTTATTGATTAAATACTTCTGGTGGAACAAAATCAAAAGGCTTTCATTTCAAAGTGTTTTAGTGACTGGACTATTCTGCTCTGCTTGTGAAACATAATTACACTGCTTCCTAATCATCAGTTCATCAATAAGAGTCACAGTGTAGGCGCCTGTTACATTACAAAGAAGCTTTTTACTGCTTTAATCTTTTTTATTATTATTATTCAAAGCATGTCATGTTCTGATATAATAAAGTACAGTAGAATCCCTCCATGGGGTAATCTCATAAATTACTAATACACTTGTAACTGCTGACTTTGTTATCAATTTAAGGTTCTGCCTTCAGAGTGAACTTCTCACTTCTCTCTTTATTTTTCAAAACTTTTTATAAAGTATACATTACCTGCATCTGTGCAGAACTATTTACATGTCAATGAAATGGGCTCCAATTATATTCCTTATCGTTGTATGGAGAGAGGGGGAAGGCAGGGATGAATTTAATGGAACACAAAACCATGATTCCCTTGGAAGGCTTGCTGAACTTCTGCTATGTACTACCAACTGGCAGGTCCCAGGTGGTGACACTCAGCTCCCCACTGAAGTCAGGAGCAAAATTCCCACTGGCTTTAAGGGCAACAAGACCAGCTCTTAGTGGAAATGATTATAGATTCTTAATTGCTGAATCAGAAAATACAGTTGTACAGTCAATCTGTTGCGTAGATTTATGTAACAAGACAGAAATTTGCATCTTGCTTGTGTAACATAAAAACCGGGGTAGGTGAAACCCTGCCAAGCGCACGCTCACCTTCCACGCGATAGTGACTAATTAAGGCTTCTGTACTCGCTCTGCAGTTGTACTTCCAGCCATGAACACAGGCACTGTTGTGGCTTGCTTGAACGTGAGGCTATTCCACCCCAAGAAAAAAACCCCAACCCTGCAGTACAGTAAAGCTGCAATAAGCATAATTTATCACTAAATTAGAAGGAAGGAAAGGGAAGGAGTTCTGCTTTGTGCAAGAGATTAATTTGAGGTTTTTCTTTTTAAACTTTGGTCTCTATTTCCTATACATCTTTACAACACTAACTGGTGGGCACTCAGAATTGATGACTGCATTATTGCAAGGAGATATACTCTATACATAGCATATTTCTAATAAAAATTATTGTTTAATAAATGTGAGTGTGCTGAATGTGAATTTTGAGGTGGATATTTCCATGTACAAAAGGACGTGGCCAGGGAAAATGAGTAAGTTCTGTATATCCACATGCTTGGAAGAACAAGTAAGGTCTGTATAAGCTCTATACCTGCTTGGTTACCCTTTGCGTTACACAGCACCTCAATGGCACACAATGGAATCCAGGCATTTCCTTTTTGAAGGGTTTATTTGTGTTTTGTCAAGTCACAGCTTGCTGTCACTTTGTCTTTGTGGTTGTTCTCTGACTTGGTAAGAAGCCTGATGGTCCCAGAAGACACAGGAACTATTTATCTTAGAAAAACTAAAGGGGTCAAATTTGCTGGTGATTTAAACTGGTGGTTCTGTTGTGGGCAATCACATTTATCACAGCAATAGACTTTGGTCCTGTGCTTCCAACAGTAAAAAGATAATCCATGCTGACCCTGCGCTATCATAGATCCTATGGAACAGTTTGCTCCTAAACATTTATAACCTGTGCAGTGCCTTGAGGACTTTTGCTGGTGCAACGCCACCCCTCTAAGACTTACTCTTGCCCTCATTCTGCTTCTTGGTCAGACCTTGTACCCTGCAGCAAGTTTGTAGGATGTGGCCCTTTTCAGTGGGCACAAATGGCATCTAGACACACACCCTGCACTATGTGAGGTTAATTGAATTGCTGGAGTGAGGAGAAACATCTATTAGTGCCTGGTCAAGGTGGGTACTAGAAACTCTCCAGAAATCTTTACACAGACAAGTAACTCAGCGCTCCCATTTCATTAACTAGATAGGGATAACCAGCAAGGGATTGCTTACTTTCCCTTTCCTGTTACCAAATGGATTGCCAGCTCTCATTTTACTCCCTCCATGGTGGTGTCCCATTCTTAGATATCTAACTCAATGATTCAAAACTACCAGTGCAGCACACCCCCTGATTTCTCAGGATGACTTTCAATAGCCCAGCACAGGATATGAACATCCTATCTATAAATACCACTTACTCATTTTTATTGGTAAAAACACTAAAATATTACCAAAGAAACAATTTTAAAAGTTACATTCCCAGATAACTCTCACTAAGTATGGGCTGATCTATTTTTTTCTTTTAAGCAGCTTTGGAAACAGGATGATTCATATCGACACTGTTTTACAGCATACAACTTTCATCACTGCCAAACATTTTTTCAAGAAACATTTCAACTTAAAACTGTCCTGAATCTTTGCCATTGGAGCTAACCCCTTAAAGGTCAGACAGCTATTCTTTGCTGCAACTTTTCTCTGGGAAGTACAGAAATATTTTCTGTAAGTCTGTTTGGTGGGCAATTCCCCACAGATGTGACCTAAGTAATGGGCTTTTTCCTGAGGACAGAGACCTTCACCACAGCAACTAGAAGGTGTGTGGGGTTTTTCTTTTTGATCTTGTAGGTTCCAGTCTAGCTGTTTTGCTTTGTTTCTATAAAAAGAGCATCTGCAGGGGTTTTAGTGATGTGCTGCTGAGAACTCTTCAATAAACTGGTTCGGGGGCCATAACAGCCAAGGGTGAGAAATGTCATTTGTACATTAGTGCACCACCTTGTCTCCAGCCAAAGCACCAACTCTTAAGGACAGAGACTGAAGATTTAAATCCAATTATTTTAAGACACCTGATGTGAGAGAGATGGAAATTGTAACTGTGTGGCCTGCTGAAGAGAGGGATCTTGGATCTGATCTCTGCTCCCAGAATAATTCAGGTACTTTACTTTAAGAACAGCTAAAACAGTTTTAGCTATTCGAGCAGTTCCCATAGGCATAACAATAACAAGAAGCAGCTGTTCCTGGCAGTAGGTATTATTTGTATAACAAATATCCCTTTTAGAAAATCTCCTTGCACATCTACATTGGAGGGGGAAGATAGTTGTTATTTGGTAGCAAAAGAGAGACATTCAAAAAAGCACTGCAATAAGCTCTTTCCCTTTAGCTCTGCCTGCTGAGCCCAACAGCACAAGAGGAAGATAATCATAGAATAGTTTGGGATCTTTAAGGGACCTTAAAGATCATCTAGTTCCAGCCCCTGCCATGGGCAGGGACACCTTCCACTGGACCAGGCTGCTCCAAGCCCCATCCAGCCTGGCCTTGAGCACTTCCAGGAATGAGGCAGCCACAGCCTCTCTGGGCAACCTGTTCCAGTGCCTCACCACCCTGATACTAAAGACTTTTTTCCTAATATCTCATCTAAACCCACCCTCTGTCAGTCTGAAGCCATTCCTACTTGTCCTGTCACTACATGCTCTTGTAAGTAGTCCCTCTCCATTTTTCCTGTGGGCTCCCTTTGGCTACAGGAAGGTCACCCCAATTCCTTCTCCTTTCTGGGCGGAACAATCCCAATTCTCTTGGCCGCCAGTAAATGCCCTTCTCACCAGGCTAGAACTGCCTAACTCAGCTTTTCAAATTTTCAGCTGAACCTTGCACTATACCGTGGAGAGGCAGCAATTCTCCTCTCTAACATCCAAGTTTATTTTTAATTACGGCAAGAAACAGACCCTCTGGAAAGACCAGCAGCAGATTTCAGCTAGACAAGCAGAGTAACCTGGTGTAAATACTGCTCTTGGAGAGTATCTGCACACAAAATGCAATTGTATTTTCAACTGCGTATTGAGGTATACACCATTTATGGTTTACATGCAAACTACAAAGAAAAGTAAGAACATGACTTACGGTTCTGATGACTCTTGGTCATACTCTCCGAATCCAAGGCATGGTAGAACTCATATGCTGAACGACCCAGCAGCTCCTCTGGATGGTATCCAATCAACTCTGTTATTCTTGGTTAAGAAAAAAAGCAATTATTTAAAATTCAGGTCACTGTAGCCTTATGCTTACATGTGCAGGGCAGCTATCAGCTCGAGTCCTTAGACTAACAGAATTAAAAAAAGCGATATGAGAAATTCTGAGCTTCCAAACACATGAGAAGCTGTAAGAGGACTTCTGATCACATTCTGAAATATCTCCATGTTCAGAATAAAGTGCCTTGTACTACTACTGGAATAAAAATTCCTAATTATGTCAGTGTGTGCATTGCAGATTTTCCTGTACCTATTGCATGCTGTCTGTAATAGAAGGTATCAAGTTTTGTTACTGACAAAGTTCTCAAGCTGTCCACTACGTGCAGAAACTCCCAACGACCACCATTCAAAATCAAATATGTGTGAGGGGGGTAGTGGTTGGTGCCAGCAGGTTTAAAATTATGTGTACATTTTAAAAACATACACAAAAGGGTTAAATCACTACTTTGGGCACTGTGCTTAACAAAATAAAAATGCCCGGTGAGAAATTATGAGCAGTTAAAAGAAAAAAAATGCTCATCTACTTAGTCTTTCCTCAGTTACCTGAGAACTTTGGCATATGGATTAGGTTACTTGGGTGACTAATCCACAAACTAAGTAGGATTTTACACAAAGAAAGCTATGATCTCAAAAACTGGACTTTTTTTTCAGAGTCTTTCTGACGCAAGGCAAGGTTTCTCAAGTTCCTGAATCAATGAAAATAGGTCATCAGACTGTGCCGATGATGTTCTCTAATGAGGGAGTGGAAGAAAAGCATTCTATTTCAATTGGAAATACCATCACACACAACTTTACAGGAAGCACGGTAAGTTTAAAAAAGTACATAAAATTAATTCAAAAGCAAAGATTATCTTCTGGTTTACAAGACAGTAACTGACATTTTTGCATGCATCTTCCTAGCTCCTAAATTGTAATAATAACCTGTAATACAGAGAGCAGCAGCAGAAAGGACACAAACTGATTGTGAAGCTGTCAGAAACCTTTAAAAGCTTGGAGGTTTGCAAGGAATGGTCACATTGTGCAGCACCTCACAGTTGTCAGTGGCAGTGCCCAGGTTTTATGCCTCATCACTAACTCACTCGGAATGGCTTTATCTGCCACCACCACATTTGATTTGTGGTGTTGCTACTTTTAAGAGACATCCTCAGGTTTGTGTGCTCCCTGGAAGGACAGCTTTGGCCCAGCCCTCCAGACACAAGCATGTCTTTACAAGACAGACATGTAAATACTATAAAACAAACAGAGCAAGATGGGATTCATCTCCTGGATCCCCCTCCAGCAAGGAAGACACATAAGATGGGACTATTTTGTGTATGGCTGGAACGCCAAGGTATTGAGTCAGCTTTTCCCTCACCTCCACAGAACTCTATAGCTCATAGCCCCAGGACACCTTGGTTTTTTCACACTCTGAAAACTATTCTCCATCCTGATTTCCATGGAACAAACATGTTAAAAAACTTCAAAAAGTTATAAAACTTTAGTTGAGCAAAAGCTGTAGCTTGTATTGGGTTCCCCTCAAAAACTTACTCTTCTGTTTATGTTTCCAATTTTATTTACAGTTACAATTATTGTGTTTTATTTACACAACAAAGGGGAAATGTTTGAATCTAGGTTTCAAAGAGGTTTTTTTACTCTCTTTGCTGACAAGCTTCTGAGCTTTTAAATTGCATCCCACTCAAATCTAGCTTTTTTTCTGAAACCACAATTGTTTTTCCTTTCTTATTGAAAAGCAGTTCTCATAATGAGTTGGTCATCAAAGCTGAATCATCAGGAGAAAACAACAAATACTGAAGGAGCCCTAATAAAATTAAGGCTCAAAAAATACAGTTGCTGCTTGCCTTTACACAGCCAGCTAGGACACACTGGTGTAAGTGACCAGAGGCTTTTGCCAGGACCAGTGTAAATACATGGTCTTTAAAACCAGAAACTATGGCCTTTTGTTATATAATGGCACAATATCATAAAGCCATTCCAGTTAGTTTGGAGCTCATTGCAAGGGGAAGGATTTTAAAGTTCAGGAAGTTGAGTATTTACTCTTAATCCAGTCATTGGGAGCTGAGAGCCAAGTGGGTGTTGAGCAGGGAGAAGGAAAAGGAAATGAAGATAATGGGGAAAAAACAGAAGCACCATGTACCCAGCAGCACCAGTGCAAATCCAAACCCACATCACAGCCTTCATGGATGTCAACAGTGGAACTGGGATGGCAAACAAAAACTACACGTTACAGCAGGCTGAGGGACTCTTCTCACATGGGAATTGTAATCTCTATACAAAATTTATGTATTCCAATCCTTTAATTCCCCTTCTCAGACTGCTCCTAGCTGTTCATAATGAGCACCCTCACTATAAAATTACTCTTCTTGTCATTCCATAGCACAAAATGACTTGTGGTGCAATCCTGCTGTGATAATGTCAAATCTAATTAGATTTAATGTAATCTTGGATGGAAGTTAGCAAGTGGTGGGTTGGTAGTATCTTTTTACTACAACCAACTACATATTACACGAAAAGATAAAAATAAGATATCAAAAAATTACCCACAAACCCCACAACATTGGCTAAGTTCTAAACCCATGCCTGGTAACAGTGAAATACTGATGAAGGGTAATTGTTTTAAAATAGTTACTTTAAAAAATAATAATAAATGGCTAAACAGCCTCTATGCCCTCACTGACCTATCTGTTTATCTGTTAACACTATTCAGATTCAGTACACTTCTCTTTGAAGACTCCTGGGATTTACATGATTTTTTAAAAAAAATTGTAGAATGTTCCTTTTTCCCACTCACAAAACCCCCCTAAAACTGGCTGACAGTGTTTCCTAAATACATTTTTAAATACCGCTATTTTATAACAAACACTGTCTCTCCAATAATTGTTATCTCTATTAGTTTTGGGTGCATAAATTGGCAGCTCACACCCTCTAATAATAACTTTCTTTGTTCCTCCTGTGGTGCTGCTGACCCTGAAAAAAAAAAAAATCTTGTAGGCTGCAGGCTGTGCAGGGCTGGAAATCAGATTAACATATTTCATGCCACATTATACACCAGGGTCAAGGCGGGCAGCTATCCCTATATCCATCACATCCATCCTGTGGCTCTCCCAAGATGTTCGTGGAAGAAGACTGGACACAGCCAAGAGCCTGAGCAGCCCCTGGGCCAGGAGGCAGTGAGTGTTTCAGCACAGGTCCTTGCACTGACCTCACCTGAGCATCACTTTGAGGTTTGCCAGTGAGGTGCACCCTCCAAACTCCATGTGCTCTCCACAGGAGCCTCAGCAACACAAAATGCCAGGTGAATACACAGAGGACTAAATGCAAAGGAAAAGGCATCCCACGGAGCTATCAGAAGGAGGAGTACACAGCTAAGAAAGTCAGGGAAACGTCTATGTCCCATGGCACCAAGGGATCATTTACAAAACTGAGTTCAGGCACAAGACTTCTACTTTTGCTTAGACACCAGACAGAAAATTGCTCTTTGTGCAAGCTGTGGAATGACAAAATTAGAAAACAAACTGTATGGTGGCTTTGGATGGCATTCCTGCCGTGGTAGGCTTTGTGTTTCCTTTGCATCTGTAGAATGCTAATTAGTAAGATAATAATAATTTTTTTGTTGAAGACGACAGGTGGGCTGCAAAGGCTGTTTATTTTCCTGTTACCAACTCATTTCTGAGAACACAAATTTCTCACGAACACACCTTTGGGGGAATCTTAATTTTTGCCAGAGTGGCACTTCAGTTTTCTGAGCTAAACTTGTCATCATGATGTACAGAGGTCAAAATCTCAGAAAACACAGGGAAGAGTGGGCAGTAGCCATCTGCAGTAGCAGATCTGTCCCAACTGCCACGACTCAAGTACGTTTTGAGCACTATTTCAGTTTCCCTTAAATATACAATATATATAAGTATTTTAATATTTAATTTTTGGGACATGGAATAAAGGCAAAGTTTTTGGGACATGGAATAAAGCCAAAGTTGTGCTTAGGGTACACAATTAAGAAACAAGTGATCTGAATCCTATTTCTAGGTTTGCACAACGTTGCCCTATTTTATCTCTTTGAGACATGACAAAGCATACAAAACTCAATGCTTCGAGGCTGCATTTCCTACAAGATGAGCTAGTGGAAGTATTTTTGTTTTTCTTAAAATTGTGCTTTTCTGTCCCTTCACAAGAACACAAAGCTTTTTATTGTGTACCATTTCTTGAGTTAAAATAGTATGGTAAGAACCATCAGGACTGAGAAGTCAGGCTCTGTGAAAAACTGCTCTAATGTTTACTGCTCATAAAAAATAGCTGGGTGTATATTCGTCGGGCCCTGTGCGGACGGTGTGTGTGAGGGTGTGGATCTCTTAACAAAGTCTTTCTGTATTCAAACTGTTACCAAGTTATTGAAGTTAAATTGGTCCTGAGGGGAACAAACAAAACAAAGTTATACTTAAAGCAGAAGGAGTTAAAAAAAAAAAGAGAAAAAACAATAAAGCCTAACACAGACACTGTGCCTGGGGTAAAGCACTCTGTCAGCCTGCTAGAGCAGGCAGCAGGGCAGTCTTGCCAACTAACCACATTTCCTCTCAAAAATATTCATGGCTGCTTCTACTCTAACCCAAGCCAATGAAAAAAAAAAAAAAAAACAAAACCCAAACAAAATGCAAAATCCTGGGACCCCTGGCCACTCCTGAGCGGGATGGATGGCCTGGTCAGGTGTATCTGCCCTGGAAGGCAAAAAAACTACACATGTACATGAAAATCTCCACCAGGACTCTCACTCCTACTCGTTTTGTCTACCTAAATCAAGGTTTTGTTATTAACAAAAGAAGTAGGTCATGTTTTACTCCTAAATATGACATATACCAAAAGTCAGTTTTGTCAAATGTGGATCTTTGGCTTCAGATATCACCACTTCACTCATCTTCATACTGCATTTTCCCCCGAGCAGGAGTGAAAGGACAGGAGGTCCATTCAAATGTTTCCTTGCATTCTCATTTAACTTAAAAATATTCCCCAAGTATAGGTCAAATGGCAGATTGACTTAAATCCTCATCTAAAGTCCTGTGCCTGCATATTTCTTATTTAATGGGACATAACTGGAAACACAATAAAACTCAGTTTCCTCTCAGCTGGGCACAGCCTGGATCCCACATGAATACTCATACAGGAAATCTAACTGGGACCAACACTGTGGCATTGCACCTTCCTACACCATCCTATTCTGAATCACCACCACCATCCTCCACTGCTCCTTTTGTCTTCTTCAACTCTACCATTAAAATGTCCCAATCAAGAAAAAGTAGAAACCTGTATATAATTAATTGGGTTTCTAGTATTCAGGGCCATACGATTCCCCACAGCAAGCTAAACCTTCAAAGTACCGGTGACATACACTATTCAGTGTGCCAGTGCCAGGGCAACTGATGACGCAGCCTCTGGAGTTGCCACCTGTGCATCTCACCCCCTGCACAACAAATCTGTTCCCTTATCCATCCTTCCCTCCCCTCACACATGCTCCCCAGGGCAATTACAGGCAAAGGGAGAGTGCTTCCCTCTCCCCTCCCCAGCACTGCAGAGGTCACAGGGATGAAGGTTAAAGGCACGTTGCCCTCACAGCTCCTGAAATCCTGGTTCCCTCCAATCCACAGCATATGGCGTTCCTTTGATGTGCTTAAGGCATAAAGGCTCAGACCAACCGTCTGTGCTGGGGCACCTGAAGCAGTTTTGGGGGTTTTTATCAAATTCAAGTACAGTTTTCACTTTCGTTTTGTGGATTTTTCCACAACAGGAACATGCTGCCACTGTTTCTACCTACTCCTTGGCCCCGTGGCCCTGCACATGAAGATACACCAAGCAGTAGCTATGCCACCAAGGTAACAAAATTGCCTTTGTACAAAGACATCCCTTTTCTTCTGACTAGAACACCTTCACTGGCAAACTTTCCTGACACAAAAGCATTGTGCAGCTGAACTAAGCCCTCACTTGGATTATTAAATTGTACCACTGATCAGCATTTCTGTATTACAGCTAAAATAATCCTCCTTGTAAACCACTTAGCCAAGATAAGTGGAGCAAGGGAACATTTTTAAATCACTCTCCAGGAATGGCTGAAGCAGGCATTTAACAGAACAACCCTTATTTATTATTCATATCTCATGAACCTTTCTCTACAGGCTCATCACCTTGCAAAAACTGTTTTAAGAATACAAGCATATCCCACCTAACCACTGCCAAGTCATAGGCCCACATAATTAATTTATTTTTGGAAGGCAAATTATATGGGCTACTGTCTCACATGTTTTAAATGATGGCCAGTCTTGCCTGCTTCATATTGCATCTACCCTGTACCCTCCTAAGCAAAAGCCAACTAGTTTTTGTCACAAAATGCTGCAAGGTAGCCAGCCTGTACTTTGCATGTTGCTTTGTCAGACAGAGACTATGAGCCTCCCTAAGGAGATTATACTCAGAAATCCGAGAGCTTCTTTGACTGAGTGCTTTGAAAATAAAAACTTAATGCTCCCTGGAAGCAGACCTGTCCATGAGGCCTGGAAGTGGCTACCTGAAAACAGAGGCTAGACAAGAATAAGAGAATAAAAGGAGGTATTTATTTGAAGGGCCTTCAAAGGTACCCCCTGGGCAGTCAAAAGGCTACACCCAAGATGGACCCTGGGTCACAGGTTCTTCACACTTTTATAAGTTTGGTCCATTGGCGTATCAGGGTTAATTCTCCAATTATAACTTCAGTTAATGATGTAATTACCCTAAGTTTGCCCCTCCTCTTCAAAGGCTTTTAGTTTACGCATTTTGGGGCCTGGGACAATCAAAGTGTCCTTGAAGAGCAAACCTAGAGAGGTTTGTTATGTCTAACCAGCATGAGAGAACAGCAGTTAACAGGCCACACGAAACTTCAGAGTTACACACTAGGCAGTACAGGATTTGAAAAATATAAAAGTTAAAACCTAAGGCATCATCCACACCAGATGAACTGCAAGGACGATACCAGGACCACTGCAGAAGCCTGGTAGAGGAGGCACACTGCCCTCAAAGATACCAGCCTTGAACTGGAAAGACACCGTCCCTTATGGAGCAATGAGCTGTGTCGGCCCTGCTGCATCACTGCAGAAAGGACAGAGTACATAGAAGAGAGTTTAGGCATCTGACTGGCACATGCTGCCTTCCCTCCTCCGCTCCCCAGCCTGGACTTACATTCTTGGCATAAGCTGCTCCTTCAATGCAATTTGTCTAGCAGCACTGAATTTGATAAGAACAGCTGAGTGTTTTGCATTTTTATGTGTCTAGTGAAGTGTCGCCTGCTGGAGAGAAATCAACAGCCCTCTGGGAGGGAAGCGGGGGCCAGGTGGATCTGCTGCGAAGAACCTGAAAGGTTTGTGAGGTCGCCTCCTTCTCTACCCTGGCTGACTTTTTGCAGCTTGATCAAAATCTGAATAAAACAGGAATGAAACATCCAACCAAAACTATCTAGTAAAAGATGTACTACTTTGTAGTCTGGTTTTAAAGAAAAAATCTCTAAAATCCCTACAAGTTCAATCCTCCACAGGAAGCTGTTGTATTTCACCGTCTTTTTACAGGGAAAACGTGAAACATTTGCCCTGTAAATCAAACACCCACTATTTAAGACAGGGCCTAATATACCATTATTTTAAAAATAAGCATGTGTATCTTTAATGGGATAGCATCCGTCCCTCTAATTCTCATTTATAATGGCTTATGCATTGTCTTGCAGAGACATGTGAATGCTGCAATAAAGCAAAATCCTTTGCTACTCTCCCGTAGCCTACCACTGAATGGCCCCAGTAATTCAGAGTCACACTGCTTTTAACAATGAGTCACTACCATATTGTTTCTTCTCCCTCCAGCAGCAAAATCCTATTGATATCTCAATATTTTCATCCTGAAAATATTAACAAAGAAAAAATTCTGATTGTGATTACATCAGAGACCATTTCTAGTTAGAGCACACTTGCTGCTCAGTTCTCAGAGAGGTCAGAAGGTCAGTCACAAGTTTCACACTTGCAATCTTGCTTTCATCCACAGCTGCTAACACTGCAAGTTTATATGCCTGCTTCATAACATTGTTTAAAAAAATAATCTTACTTAGCAAAGTTTAAGAAAACCTTCAAAGGCTGAAGAAAATAACAAAGCTGTCGGTCCTGTGAGTTTCTGCATAAATTGCAAGCGTATGTATAATCTCACTGATAAGCCTCCAGGACTCAGAGGTTGCTAGCAACTCTGAATTTCAGGAGACCAATTTCTTTAGGCAGTTCAAAAGTTCATCTTGAATTTAGGGATGACGTCATAAACTTAAAAAAACCCAAAACAAACCCCAAATCCACAGCAGTAAAGACAAGACTTTCTCTTGGCAAATGGGGGACAGGAAGACACTTGATGGGAAGGGATCTCTGGCTCGCTCGCATGCATGGAAGATTTTTATCACAGTACATAGACAGGGAGAAGAGGCAGATGGCATGAAAGGCCATGGAGGTCCCAGGACTAGTCAGGCGGGTGGAGACTACATGGATCTCCATTTTTTCCACTCAACAGTGAACTGTGGGGAGCAGAGGACAAGCCCCTTGCCTGATCCAAGATCCTCCCCCGCTTCATTTCATCACTAAGAGGTGCGTGCAGATAACCAATACAGGCTGTTTGCTTTTCGTTAAGCAAGAGGCTGCAACTCCATTTCAGAGCAGCCAGGTACTCTGGATGCCTTAGCAATTCCTGGTTAATTTAGAGCATGAAGTACTTGCCAGCTAACTGATATCAGCATCCTGGGCCAAACCAACCGTAAAACAGTCCTTGACTAAGGTCCGTATGCTGTGCCATGGGACACGCTCTCTAAAGCACGGGAACAGAAATCCTGTATACCCTTCAGTTTGTTAAACCCCGAGAAGCTGATGTTTGTGGCTCCAAGTTGCCTCACATTTCCCAGTAAAATTGAATTCCTCACTTGGCAGGAGGAGGAAATACATCAGGAATATTGATTTGCCCAAATTGAAATTTGAGGTGAATTAAGTAAGCCATAAATAGCCCTTTTGGTAACAGGCTGTACTTTCTTCTAGACCTTGCTTACCAGGTCCACACAGGACATCTGGAAGAACTGCTTGTTTTGTTCAGGAAGATAAAAACACCTATGGAAAGGAAAAACCAGTGGAGCTTACCTGTCATCACAGTAGGTGAATTTCATGTCCATGCTATGGCGACTCAGGAAGGTCTTGCTGTCCAGGGGGATATCGATGTTTGAAGGGTGCTGAATAGGCTCGCACATTATTATAAGGCAGGTGAGAAGAGGCTCCTTATACCCACACAGAGTGTGAGGAGGGCAAGTGTTATATACTTTAACTTGTCCAGTGCAGTGCAAAACCTGAAATAATGAGAACCAAACTTAGGATGTACTTTCTCTACACATCAAAATGTCTATAAAAATCAAAACCACTTAATTTGGCTCAAATATGGTACCTTCCATGTGGCAGACTTGAGGTTAACAGTTCTGCCTCTGTTGGTAACAGTGCATTTCATCCTCATGAAGAAGTCCCGCTCAGTTGACATCTCTTTGCTTTTCTTTCCAAAGCCTGGACCTGAATCAGGAAAAGGCAAATTAGTTTTCTCACTTTCCTTCTTGCTTTCTCCTACTTATAAGCATGAAGCATTCAACAGAAATAACAGACTAATTCTCATATAATTTACCTGCAGAGACCATCAAAGATGCACCAACCATTGCAGAGCAGTTAGTAGAGCTCAGACCTAAAACTTTAAGTGGAACTTAAATAGGACTTTGTGCATTTTAAACCTATGTTTTAGCTTGTAGCACATAAATCTTTCCAAAGTACTACAACTGAAAACATTATACCCATCTAAATTTGATGGAAGGAAAATACTGAACAAACAATTCCTTAGTACTATCATAATTAAGCAATATTTGGCAAAACAAAACCGATCTGCAAAGCACTGAATAACAGTTAATGATCACTGAAAATTCCCTTTACCATGACTAACAGATCTCTACTAGCTATTTACTTCATTTGGTTATTTCAAAAGCAAACAGGGACTTTTGTATTTTCATTATTACCATTTTTCAGACTCAGATTCTCTCGAATTTCTTCATGGTCACATGGATGAGTGAAGTCAAAAATGCTGTGTCCAGTGAGTTCCACCTGTGTAGAAGCAAGAGCTACACTTAGCCAAATCAAAGCAACTGAAAGTATTTATCTGTTTTTAAATACAATTCAAGTGAAACTGATCACTAGAACTAAGTGCAGCGACAGGATGCTCATGGACACAAATCCCACAACCCTCCCTTTGTTTATCCTATGCATAACTCCTCATTTTCTCCCGAGAACAATTCTCTTATCTTTGAATTTGCACAGTGCAGTTAGCAGTCAACACCACTTGTTATTGTCAACACAGGAGAAAACTCCCAATCCACAAAGCAGAAAAAGGGGGACCCAAAAGAGCAGCTCTATCCCCTCTGTCCCATAGTCTAAGGCACAAGTAAAATAAATGCCTTCTCTTCTCCCCAGTAATATCTAGGAAGGCAACTTTGCAGTCATCAAAGACACTACAACTTGGTAGGAAGGGAGAGGGACAACCTGTGTTGTCTGCTGTGCAGGGTGCCTGCCTGAGAAATAAGACATTTTACTTCCAGTCTTCTTTGCAGTGACACACAGCTGGGTTTTCTGCATTTAGACGTAAGAGTTGTTTCTATGAACTGTATCACAAAGAGAGGAAAGCGTAAGGGAACAAGTTACCTGGGTAAGACCCATATATTTGTTGACATTCTCTGACAGAAAGATCATGTCTCCATCCTGTGTCACCACGGCAATAAATCCCTCCAAAGCTTTCAGGTACAAGTTGTCCATCTGCTGGTCTGCCTCTAGGTCATTCTCATTGTCAGCACATACTGAGAAAAAAAAGCAAAAAAAGCATTTAAAGCCTTCAGCACCCCAGCCAGCCTTTTTCAATGCAAGCACATCCAGTTACTAAATTTCTGCTGTTAATTGCCTTTCAACGAACCCCTTCTGGTGGGGCTTTCTGAACAGCATATGAAAGGGATATACCCTTATCACTAGAAAGGCAGGAGATAATTTTCAAAATGTTTTGGCAAATGCAAGACCCTCTCTTCACCTCTAGCATGTTTCTGCAAGATGTGCTTTCAGTCACTAACACCTACAGACTCAGGCACTGAAGTGCACCTTCTTTGTGCACGTTCTCTTGGCCATACGCAACATTTGCACCTCCTAACAGGCACAAGGTAGAGGACAAGTCTTACAGAAGATACATAAATCTGTGCATCCCTAACATCTAACGGGACTCTTCCATCAGGTCAGGCTTTCTAAGAAGTTCAAACACAGCTCCTACAAAGCATGTCTAAATAGACCTCTTCACTCAGTACAGACACATCTGTTAACACGACTTTGAATAGAAAAAGTAGGAAACTGCTCCCTTGAAGTCATTTTGGGTGAATCTCTTTGTCATCCCATAAATCTCAGTATTCCTCAGCAAACCACAGATCCATCCCACTGATACCTGCTTTTTCATCTGCAGACATCGGAACTTCCTATGCTCCACTCCACCAAACTCTGACAAGCTTTGTCACCCTCCCCCACTTCCCCTGTCCTGCAAGGAGAGCCTCAGATTCTGCTTACGTCCCAGATGTCTGCCTGTGCAGATTCATGGACCCAGTGCATCTCACTAATTTTTGGGAAAGACATGCCACTGTTCAGCTGAAATCCAAGGCCGTGCTAGAATATATTTTTTTTTTTTTTTTGGTTATACATTTCCCTGGTACCTTTTGGCTGCAGTGTAGCGACAATCGATGGCACCGTGATGCCCTCGTCACGTGTGCTCCACACGGCCCATCTTGTGCCATGGGAGGCAGCACGTGGCAAGACTGCAGGCAGGGAGGGAGGGGAAAGGCACTGCTCCTCCTGCTGCCAGTCACACAAATGCCCATTTCCCTTCTATGCTTTTAGGCATGTCTCAGCTCCATGAATAATAAGCTGTCAGGGAATGACGTGCAGACAGCTAGCATTGAAAAATTTCTTGATAGGAGCCAGCCCAATAATTTCTTGATAGGTTTTATGTGAAACTTCTGGAATAATTTTTTACAAAACCACTTAGAGATATTGTATCTGGTCTGTGTACCTCAGACATGCTGCGGTAAGCTTATCTTTACAGCTTTTTCAGTTAGCCTGCTTATTTGTGATCAGTCATTGCAAATGTCGTGGTCAGGCTCTGATTTTGAAGGGAAAAAGCAAGTAAACAAAGAACAAAACCCCACCTAATTGTCTCAGAAGAGGGAATAACCAGCTTCAAGATATAAGGCCATGAGTAAGTCCCATCTAGATCAAAGCTGCCCTGGAGTCCATGGCAGCAAGGCTGATGGGAGAAGAGCTGAAACAATTCTGCTTTCTGTGCCCCTTCCTGGTGGCACAGGAGTGCTCCAGGCTGGGCCCACCACCAGTTTTGCTGTCCAGAGGCTCCAACCATAATTGCAACAGCCTTACTCACAAGAAGAGTGGGACACAAACAAGTTTCTTGGAGAAGTCGCTCTTCCCTGTTGCAATTTCAGCTTACAGTTTCTTCGGTAGTACATACTACTGTTAGTACTTGACAGAAGTCATTGATTTTTGTTCTTTTCCTCAGTAAAACAGCACACTGATCATTTTCCTTCATGTTTCTTGTTGAAATACTCAATTTGCAAGAAGTCTAGAAGCAGGAATAGAGCATTGCTTTGCAAAATATTATATGATTTGGGTTTGTTACTTTTTTGAATATGGAAGAGGCTGAGCCAAACTAATGCAGTTTTTACTTTGAAGTACTAATGAGTGATGATTAAAGGATAAGTTTGATCTATACAGCTCCTGGAACTGCATCTGCTAGTGCCTGAGGATGGACTGCAAGTGAACCAAGAGGGATGAGCATTTGCAATGCAGAGCCCACTGAGCACTGTTCAGAACAGATGAAAGGTAACAAAAATTATGCTGGCTGCTGCATCCTCTTGTTCCTCAATATCCCTCCCCGCAGCAGCCCATCACGCATCATGCAAGCAAGGGAAGAAATGGACTCAGCCCCAGAGCTATGGGGAGCACTTGGTTTATCAACCTTTGCCTCTCAACAAGACTTTGGTAGCAGGGAAGAGAGGACACTCTCTGGGGATGGCCAGCACAGGCTGGGGATTTATCATTTCACGTCTCTGCACTGCAATTCTGGCTACATATGCAGGGGCCAGTTCCTCCTCAGTACAAAGCAAATGATTTCAGGAAATTACATCAGGACTAGCATTTAAAATACAGAAAATACACAAGAATATATTTGAATAGTATGCACTTTGACCAAAACGACATTTAGGGAAGGAAAAAAAAAAAAGGGGGGGGAAAAAAAAAAAAGTGACCATCTGCTCCCAAGCTTGTTTCTGCTGCGTAAAGAATGTCAAGGGTCTTTTTTTACTTTTCCGGAAGCAAACAAATGGTTTATTCAGCAGGGATCATGGCTATAGCCCAAGACAATCAGCCAAGTGTGGGTTCAGAGAAAAAATGACTTTTCAGCTCTAACCCCAGACCCTCCTTTCCATTTTTTTTTTCCCAGCTCATTAAGTTTGCATTAACAAAACATGACCATTCAAAGGCAGGAAGGCTATTCAAAGCATTTGTATTCTTAAATGCCTCCAACAGTGAAAGACAAACACTTTACTTGTATTATCAGATGATTAAGTTTGCTTTTCCATGTATATAAATTATATTACTTATACAAACACACAGAGAGGGACATGGATCACTCACATCAGGGCTGCAGGTTCAAACCCTTAAGGTCCGAGCTGAGCACAGCACTTAAAGATACAGTCAGCTTTAAAGCATGTGGTTACCGGGGTTTGTGGGATCAGAGTTCAACTGTTTTTATTAAAATTATCTTCGTCCAGCTGGAGGCATCTGTGATGTGGACGGCGAGGAGGGAGAGAAGATTGTTTGTGCTGCCGTGCACCCCGTCTAACCTAACCCAAAAGCATGACCAAGGTGTTTTGCAGACACACTCCAGCCTCCCTGGTAACTCAATAAACTCGACTGCACCCCCTCCTTTCTCCTCAGCAGCTCGGCTGCAGCAGGAAAGGGGAGCTGGCAGATACGGGTTTCTTGTAGTACTTAATAGGGTGTGCTCACGTTTCAAAGCCGGGGAAACTGCAGGCACTACCAGGCACATAAAGGTGGGTGCCAAGTACCTCCAGAGCCACTCTGCTGCTGTTGCCCATCTATTCCTTGCCTGTCCCCCATAAGCAACCCCCAGCAGCCTACCCAGTGCAGCTCCAGCACAGGGGGACACACCAAAGGTGCTCATGTCTTCGACTGGTTCCAGGTTCTTTGTGGTGGCTGCAAACACAGAGTCCCAGAAGGTCTCATCCGTGCTAACCCGCTGAAGCAGATCAGCTACCTGAGCATCCTCAGTCTGCAGCAAAGAAATGTGCTGGGCTGCACTGCGGCAGCCCTGGTATGCCCTGTATCAGGTAACTCGGTATAATTATAGTAATGTAAATAATAAATAGGAGTCCCTCCTATGGCTGCAGTGTCAGCATTAGAGCACGTTCCCTTTCTCCTGTGGAAAGCACTAGCTACTAATACACAGAGGATACACACACTTTAGGAGAGTGATACCTCAGAAGCAATTCAGTCATCCCCACTAGCAAAAATCTGGTTTGCTTTAGAAAGAATCTATTTTGCAGATGCAAAACAAATAATGGCATGGCTACTGCAAGCTCCTCCCTGAAATCCCTATTGTGTTTCACTTTGCTTTAAATTGTCTTCATTAATTTACCTTGGGGCTGAACTGGAGCACTAACATAAGAAAATTCAGCTTCAGATGGAAAATATTTGAGAAAGCTGGGACCAAAGGGAAGTGGGAAGTTAGCATGAGGAGGTGAGAGCAGAACTTCAGCCTTTGGTTTCTAGAGGTCACTTTATTCAGAGAGCAGCACCTCATGCACACTTGCCAGGTTTTTGCACATCTTTAAGAAGGGTAACACTGGGACTCAGTTTATACTGATTTTTAGGGTGTGGTTTGGTTTTTTTTTCTTTTTTGATTGGTTTTTTGTTAGCATTGCATTTCAAAATAGCTTCTGGCCAAGTTTTGAAATAAAGGTGTGTGTCTGTTTTTTTTCTACAACTTTTTCCACCTCCCCTCAACTAATGGGAGTACCTCATGACAGTGTAGCAGGGAGACTGGACTGCAAATATGCCAGTTTAAATTAACAGCACATTCAGCAGAATGAAGTGCTGTAATATTGTTGTTCATATTACAGCTACATTGATGGAGCCCAGCCAAGATT
The DNA here is from genome assembly GCA_013397865.1 of Struthidea cinerea. Lineage (NCBI taxonomy): Eukaryota > Metazoa > Chordata > Aves > Passeriformes > Corcoracidae > Struthidea > Struthidea cinerea. The sequence goes on along the minus strand of VZTI01001559.1, from coordinate 1,187,002 downwards.
GTGTTCATGTAACGCTGGGAAGCCTATAAAGGAGGAGAATCCCTGTCTAGGTGAGATTGGGAGATGTTGAAACATGTCATAAAGACTCCTAAAACTGCTGTGGCCTGCCTGGGATGGCTGTCAGAGCTACAGGAGAACCAGGAACAGAGCAACAGTGTCCCATGTCCTAACATTTGATGGGTCATCCACTGTTCACTTTGCTCCAAGGCAGCATTTCTTACTGCACTGAATTTTGATGCAGTATTTTTCAGTCCATGTCTCAGTCTGTATTAAATTTTGGTAAGTATTTATTTTGACAAATTTTCTAACCACCAAACAGAATTTATTCATTGACAAGAAACTTTGAACTGTAACAGCAAACAGTTATTGCAGTGTTTATGATAACCTTTTATGCTAAAAATAACTTTCATAAACAAGCTTTGATTAATTCTCACTGTCAGGATGTGCACTGTTCCCAAGTTTAAAAACACTTTTTCCGTAGATGCTTGCTCATTTCCTTCAGTCCAACCTCTTGGAACAAGTCTGAAGGCTCAAAAATCAGGCTGCTCCTTACAAGAAATAACTGCGCAGGTATAAACAAACTCCTAGCAAACAGCCTATAACTCCTCTCAACACCTTTGATCTCACTCAAAGGGGTCTTTTTGGTCCGTTTAGAGGTAGACAATGATAAAATGTGTTTCTACTGGAGGTCACATCCTCACCTGCACAGAATTTTCCTGGCTTTGTCTCTCATCCTGGTTCCTATAAGTACCAGTAAGTTGCTTACATATTGTGCATAACAGATACCAGGCTACAGCTGCCACTCTGGAGGAGGGTTGTAAAAATTGCCTGACGCCAGCGGGCAAAAGTTAGGGAAGATCTAACAGCAGCTTCATCCTGCATCAGAGAGAGCAGCTTTGAGACAGACTTGTCTCTTCCTGGTTTCTTGTTTTCCATCAAAGGAGAGTGACTGATTTTTTTTCCCCTTTTCTTCTGTCTTGACAGGGCAGTACATCCTGTTCAAGGGGATATTTTCAATGTGTTCAATAAAAGCTTTCAATTTAGATACATCAAGAAAAAGCTACTCTTAAACTTGAAGCTTCCTGAAGGGCTCTTATCTCCAAGTGCACAAGCAATCTTGGATGAAGAAAACACTTATGTTAGTGTTGTTTTGATTGCAGAGTTTGTATCTAGACAAATAATTCAGATGCTGCTCCCAGGAACTTGCTTGGAGTTCTGCAGCCATCAGTGTTGAATGGTGGGAATCCAGCACCCCATCAGACCAGGCTTTGAGTCCCATGGGACTTTTGGGTGCACCTTCCCTGAAAAGGGACATCACTTCAAGCAGCTGAAGCACTTAGCACCCGGCTCACTCTCGTTCCTAGCAGCATGGTTGGCATAAAACTATTTTTCCAATTTAATAAAAGCAACCAAGTAGACATGCTATTTTTAAAGCACTGTTTTATGCCACAATGGTCTGACATTAGATGCAGCTTGTCCAGACATTCAAAAACAATGCCCACATCAGTTCTCCCTACAGTCTGTCCTCTCCCTTAAAAGCCTAGAGAAAAGCTATTTTTTCCCCTTCTGCTCCCTGCTGGCTTTCCGGCTCTGTTGTCTCCGTCCCTTGAAACAACTTCACACTGGCTTCCTTGTGGCCTCCCTTCTCCCAAACAACTTCCTGTCTGCATCCCTGTTCCCTCCCCATTTCTGCTGCTGTCTGCCTGCACAAGAGCAACTCCCAGCTGGTTTCCTTTGCTGGATTTCTGCACAGAAAAGACACCCAGGTGACCACACAACAGGGATGGGATTAAGGCAAGCCAATAAAATTGTGTTTGCCTGATTAGCCTGATTAAAAAGTCTGTAGTCCTGGCACAGAGAAACTCATCGTACTAAAGAGTTCTGGTTCCTGTAACACCTTTAGCATCAGCATGGTTCAAATAAACACTTAAAATTATTGGCACTGCACATACAGGCTTCCTAAAATGGATTCTCCTCCTCATATTCAGACAAAAAGAGAATATCTGAGGCCTTAGCAACTACCACAATGCTAGCTGTTAACCAAGGCAGCCATTCTTAAGCAAAAGCCATTACTTCTCTTTTGCCATCTATTAGCTCCCCCAAAACCATTAGCCTCACTTACGAGCTATACTAGAAAATAATATGGGAAAAGTACTGCTAACAGTTTTTCTGAGTAAGCTAAAGGACATAAGATCCCAACTCCAAAAGCTCCACTACTGATAAGCATCAGAACGCCTATTTTCAGCAGCAACTTTACGGGATCAAAACCTTTACTTGAAATGAACAAAGATCAGTTCTAAATTTATCCCAAACATTTGAATGTGACGATGGCAAAAATGTACTATGCCAACAGAATTAGGAGACATCTTGAAAAATATTTAAGAAGATCATAATTAAATATTTCTACTTAGCATTCCAATTATACCATGTACTGTTCTGTGCCCAACATGGAAACAGTATTATAAAGCTATTGTTTCAGTTTGCTTCCTGTGATACTAATCTCAATCAGGCCGTCAGACGAACAGCCTGCATTTCTAAATGTTAAAGGCTTCCTCTCCAACATTCCCACACAGAATTGCCTACTGTGAAAATCAAAGGGAAATGTGTTACTAAGTAAAGCAGCAACTTTTATAAAGCAAAACCTGGTATTTTTTACCCTTTTGAACTCTGAGATATACAACCAGCTATTTCCTATTATGATAGGATACAAGGGCCAAGCTCGGGCCCTGCAACGCCTGCAGGAGACGTGCACTCTGCAATCCAGAAGTCGGGATTTTTCAAGGCACGTAGTGGGAGAGCTTTCAATAAGGGCTCAGATTCAGGGGCTCTGCCATTCACCTGCTGGGAGAATGTGAGCATAGATTTCCCTAGGTCTTGGCTTCCCAACAGATAAATGATCATTATGCAGACACAGCTAATAAAACAGCCCAAGTTACACAAGTGAAAAGCCCTATTCCAACTCAGGGAATAATAGGAAAGGGCATGAGACACTCAATGCCAGCAGAGTGGGACTGGCAAGTTGCCTACGGCCATCTCCAAAATCCCACCTGGAGCATCAGCTTGCAGAAAGATGAGGGTGCAATCCTGGGAAAGGCCTTGTTCTCTCTGCTTCAGGCAAAATTGCCTTGAAACAGAGAGATGTGTTTGAGAATCATGCCCACAAACAGTAATACAAAATAAAATATGGTGTGCTAGTAGGTTTTGATAGACCAAATTAGAAACAAGAAAAATACTCTCACTTAACTGCAGTTTACAGTAGGTGTCTAGCCCAAATAATCAAAACCATTTCAATAAAGACAACATAAAGCAAAGAGGGGGTTTGCAGGCTGAGGTGGGCATTTGCTTCTCATGCACTTCCACCTCCCCATTTCCCAGTTCATCCATCAAGAGATGACAGTGTCCCCCATGCTCCCTGTCAGTCAAATCAGACTTCTCAAATGCAACAGGAAATTTATGGTCAAATTCCAGGCTGCTGAACATGCACATGAAACCTTTGCTGCAGCTTTGCTTGGGGCTCAGAAAGGGTCCAAAGCAGAAGCAAGAACAGAACCAGCACAAACATCGCCCAAGCCCATTTTCCATATTGCTTCGCACTTGTCAAAACAGGGTGAGCAGCAAACCTCTTGATCCGTGAGCCTCCAGCTGCATCAAATCCTACCACTCTGAATTAAATTGGATGGCCTTCTAGTAAAAGCCAGTGTCCTTATAAGGACTGACATTATTCAGAAGTCCACGAAGATAGGAAATATAATTTATATGTTAGCTATACTCAGAATAGTAGGTGAGCCGCAGACAAGGTTTTCTGACTTGAGTTCTTTAATTTTAATGTATTTTCATTATCAGAAAATAATACCCAAAACTTCCAGAAAATATGTCCTTTTACAGTTCCTTAAGTTCAGTTCCTCATGTAAGTATGTAAGATTTTGAAACCCTTATCTGCACCTCTGGTGTCTAAAGATGCAGCCACAGACAAATCTGCATTTGACTAACAACACAAATTTTCATGAGAGGACTTACTCCAAGTTAATATTTAGACTGAGGAAGTGAGTGCATCAGATTTAAGGCTACGCAAATAACTAATATAGAGAAAGCATGAAATATGAAAGCACAGCCTGTCACTTCTCTAAGATTTTATTTCCAGATTCTTTTCTGCTGCTGGGTACTGGTGGTACTTGAAGAAAATGTAAATTGTCTACATGAATCATATTGTTTGAAAAACACTGTCACAGAAATATGTCTCAGAAATATCATATCTTTACATGTATGTATGAATATTATATACATATACTGAATTGTCATCAAATCTCATCAAATAATGAGTCTAAGCCTTAACACTATAGAACCATCAAAATAAGTGTTTTAATCAGTAGTTTTTTTCCTCACTGAGAAATGTAAATTCATTTGAAAAGTTCACTTTAATCTTAGCAGGTAAGCAAAGGTATTTTTCTGATGATGACTGCATCCAACTATTTCATGTCAATTTTCACAGGCACGCACCTTACTTATATTATCAGTTACAGCCTTTCAGAAGTCTACTTTTCCTATGCTGTGTCAGTCTCTAGTTCGTGCCATATAAATATTTGAAAAGCCGAGGCTGTGTTTTTATGAGAAAGTTACTAACAAATTGGCTTTGTTTAAGAACATTTACCTATTTACGCAACTTCAAGTATTAGTTGCATGACAAAATCAGAGATGATTTCCAAACACTGTTCAGCAAATAAACTTTTCTTTTCACAGAAGTACACGATAAAATTACTTTCTATAAGCTAAGATGAAAATACCTACATTTTACACAGTAGGCTTCAGCAAAAGCCAAAAGTGCTACAAGAAATTACAGAGCGCGCAGAAGCAGAATTAAATTTGCCATATCTTTCAGACTAACCAAAAACAAACCAACAGCAAATCCAACCACAAAACTGGACGCTTCCTAATAACATTTATTAAAGTAATTGCTCTTGTATGACTCAGCTTTTCTGAGGAGAGGAAGTGCAGTCGTGACCTTATTGGGAGCCTTGCCATTAATGAAGGAAAAGACAAAATTTTGGGTTTACCATTCACAAACAATGCAGGCATTGTTGTCTTAACATATTCTCAACAGTCTTAGGTCACCGTGTGAAAGTTCTGGAAACATCAGTTGTTTTCATCGATCTTACAGGCTACTCAAGCCACATATTTCCATCAAAGTGGTTATTCAAATATAGGGGCAAAATAAGAATATTCCTAATTTTATGATTTTCACAGGCTATAAAAATTACGCTTGTACGCATTTCCTACTAGTCCAACATGAGCAAGACTCTGCACAGAATCCATTCACATACATCAGGTATTTAGAAGTTGTTTTATCTATCTTAGTATAGCTAGTTTATAACAACCTATCTACTACTCATTGCCAGTGGATAGCACAATTACTCCTTTCAAACAAAGTACTGGACTTTCAGAGTGTCCCAGCTGCTCTTTGAATGCGCAGGCACAAACGTGCTTGCCACGCCAAATCAAAAGTTACTTGTTTCAGCATGGAAGCTTAAGGCATATGTTTGAATTCTGATAGAACTCTTAAAAGCTCAGAGTCTCATAACTGAGATTAATAAACCACATTCAAGAGTTCTCAGAGGTGTTTTTTAGAGAGGCAAAAAACCTGCACTAATTGTTATTGTGGTAACCCTCTAGTCAGAGAAGAGCATGCATGATCTTACCAAGCTGCCATCAGCCAGCCTGACAACTAACTTCTTTTAGCCAGATCTTACCTGAAGACAAAAGCTTATGAGTCCGTAGGAAACTGATTGCCAGGCGCATTATGGATGCCTTGTCCAGGTGGGAACTGATGTTGTGGGGCAGGGGCAGCTCGTGTGCCAGTTCATAGAAAACCTCAGTCTCTTTGCTTCTTCTGCATCTTGCTGCATCTCTTGATTTCTCCTTCCTCCGTTCAGAACTGCTCCTGATAGGTAAAGAAAAGAAAGGAAAAAGCATTTCTTGAAATGCAATTCACAACTTGAGAGGCATTTACAAGAGTGTATCTTCTCAGCAATGGATCCATTCTGTCAAGTGTTTGAAATCAATTGGCCAGACTTTAATACTTTAAATGGGAATTAGGAAATGACTGCCACAGCTGGAAAGGGCTCAGATTGTACATGGGTCAGCCTTTGAACGCCCTGAATCCCCACGGAGTATAACAGGATTGAGATCTGCCTTAGGCAGAAAATTCAAAATGAAATTGTAAACTATTACTTCTGGGATTCAGGAAACAGTAGAAGTAATTTTTTTGTTTGTTCAATCTAAATTTACTTACTCTGGGATGAGGTGGTAGTCCATTTTAAAGTTAGAATAATTACAGTGAATATGGCTGTGTCATAGGTATAAAAATGTTGTGGAGTTTCAATGGCTGCACTCCACATGAAAATAAAAGTAGTAGTAGAGTATCAAATTGTGTTAGTCTATAGAACTGTCTCAGCTCTTAATCCAAACCTCGTCCAGAAAGCTATCTTTCCTTGACCGTGAAGGGTACAAAATGGAAAATGCCATTGCTTGCAAGATAGCCCTTCTTTGGAGAAGCTGTTCTAATTAAATCACCATCTCTCCATTGTCTATGAAAAGAGATTCCTTCATGAGTAAAATAACATGACCAGTAGAGCCAACCCCCTTCAAACTCCACGGAGAACAGAAGAGCAGGAAATAACAAAGGGGAAGACATTTTATGAAGCAAGTATGCAAAATTAAGTCACCAAGGGACATAAAGCTAAATTTAACATGTGAGAAACACAAGGAATACATTTATAATGGTTCTGGGATAGGGCATTTTAAGAGCGAACTCTACTGACTCTAAGGTTCTTTAATGAAGTACAATTCTTATTTCAGAACATGAAGCATCTGAATCCATTTAAAACCATGAGCCATTTCAACCCCACGTAGCTCTGCTGATACTACAAGTTCCTACACTTGCATGAGTTGAGGTTTTGCAGTTGAGGATCACAGTCACACCAACACAAAATACATTTCTTTTCAGGCCGACTCCTGACAACAGTCCACCAGTGCCACCTGAATGAGCACAGAACAGGGTGCTAAGTAGAAGAGTTCCACTGTTTTTGCTGTTTTGGCTGCACATTCATTTCTAGAATCACCAGCAGCACCTCTCTCCATTCGCGAGGCTCCCAAAAATGAAGCAGCTTATAACTTGTTTTTTCCAACATCAATATAAAATAATGAGCCTGTAAACTAAAAATGGATCAACCAAAAAACCCCACCCTATCAAAACAAAGTTTCAATAAATATATTCTGTTGCATGAAGATTACGAGGAAAACAAGTATTAATCGCATTACTTAATTCTGGAAACTGTTTCAATCATGATTGGTCTCATGCAAAACTGCCTAAAATAGAAAAAGAGTATTAATACTTAGTAGAGTATTCTAAAGAAGATTACTGTTTCTTGAAGACGTAGACAGACTGCAAAAGCTTCTAGCATTGAAACAACAGGAGGCTTCATAAATTAATAAGAAGGAAAAGTAGCCAGGACGCGCATTAATTGCCAAGAGTAAAGTCACAATGAGGTGTTTGCTGGGGCTCAACAAGGCTGGACACTCAATATCATCATTCAGAGCAGGAGGGGGCTCACAACACATCAGTAGAGCCCTTGTCCTGCAAAACACATTAAGCTGGGCACATATATGGGATCAGACCGGTGCTCACTAGTGGGTGTACTAACAGGGCAAGGGGCTCAAATCCTTACAGTATCTTCTCAAGATCTGTGATCAGCCCTCGGCAAACCTCTTTCACAATTATTTTGCCCAAGGTGAATGTTTTATAACGTGGTCTCTGTTACAGGAGGCACATGCTGGAGACCTGCACACATTTCAGTATATAATGGCAGGATCCAACTTCAGTAATTATTTCAGGGGTCTTGCTGAAGCGAGCACCAACCCACCTAAGTTTGAATCTAAAGGATCAGATATTCACTAGGTTACACTAAATCATTACTTTTCTCCTGGCCAAGTAAGAGTCATACTACATCCATGTGAAAAAAAAAGTCCCTTCTTAAAACTATCTGAGCAGATATAACAGAAAATGCCCCATGTTCTTCTGGGTCAGGTGCTAGGTACAGGAGAGTCATGTAAAATACTTCTACTGATGGTACTTTCAGAAACATGTCTTGCTCTCTAAAGAAAAATGAGCCTACCCTGTGCCTATACAGATGATAGACCGGGAACAAATCTTCTCAGTTTCTAATTATACCAAGAAAATAAAAGAGTAGAAGCAAAACAAAACCAAACAGAACAAAAACTATGTAGCAGTATTTGTGAGCATTTCCAATTGTCGCTTGAAAACTATAACTTCAGACATAAATGTTTGAGCTCTGTTCTAAATCTAGAGGCCACAATTTTCACATTAGAACCAACGTGGGCAAAACAAGATCGAATCCTTCCTCATTTAAATATGAAACTTCGGGAACCAAGGCCAAAGCCAGGTCACAATTTATACAGTAAAAACAGGTTGTATAAGACAGGGTCTCTCATGACACCACTCCAGCCACAAAGAAAAATACTTAGTTTTCTAACCTCTGTAAATATAATTTTGAAGTGTGGCTAATGAGACAAGCTGGTTTCAATAACCACGGGTTGCTCAAGGTTTCTAACAATTAACACTATGAGCAGAGAAAGATTTTCTCTCTCTGTTACAGATGCTTTCCCTCAACACTGCTTCTGCTTGTCCTGCTAAGGTCCTCTGCAGAGAGACATCTCCGTTCATTACACACCACACAAGAGCTTTCTCACATGAGAAAACAAGGGGAGGAATCAGCCTGCCTAGTTGCTTTCAAAAGACTTTTTTGCTTATCCATTATCATTTTAAATAAACTATTTGCTTTTTAAGCATTTCCCCCCTTGTGGCTTCCTGCACCTCAGTTTTCTTCCCCATCTCCCCTCACACAGGGGTCATGTTGCTATTGTAGCCAGCCCAGCATAAACCCACCAAGACCCAAAACACCCCCGTGCCATTTCCCCACTCAAGACATCCATCTATGCTTGCTTGCTGTGCCTCCCAGGGACGTCCATGTCAAAGATGGTCATTCCGCGCTTACTTGTCCTGCTTGCAAAAGACTCCCAAAACTGCAGTTGAGTGACAGAATTCTGCAAGAAGCAGTATTTGCATGATTTTTGTTTGCAGACTGCAGGCCATTAATAATTCTCTCTGCAGTTACCCCCATGTGATACAGGGGATTAGGATTTCACCCTGGGTGAGGCTGGACCACCCATAGCTGGAGAGTGGCAATGTGACTGCTCAGCAACCTATCCGACTGCAGGCCGGGAGGAAAGAAAGGCTGACACTGAACCCTCTTCACGCATCACCCGGGCAATAGAGAAAAGGCCTGGGCTCTAGCTAATTTATGAATCATTCCCTCCTAGCACATAAACCACCCACTTATGTGGCAGAAAAAGAGCACACGCGTGCGTCACTGCTTGGAGACAGCAACGCAAGCAGAAACCTCGCTCACTCTGACAGATTTCTAAAAGCGCAGAGGGAAGAGCAGAGAAAGCCACCACGAATGAAGCCACCTGTATGCTGGTCCAAAGCCCAGGGGTACTGCAGGGGAAGCCTCCTGGGAGCTCCCGGACACTTACTCCTTCAGGAGTCCCAGGATCCAGTAGGATAAGACTCCACTGAGCTGCACACACACCCTCACACTGCAATCACAGCATAACTGGTCCCAGTAAACCAAGAAAGGAATGAAGAAGCTCAAATTTCTTTTGGAAATGGGGAAGCCAAGCTGAGGAATGGGTCTGGTGACTCCATTCAGGACTTGGCTACATAAAAGGTGGTCAGGAGGCTTGAGGAGAAGGAACAGGGAGGTGCCACTTCCCAGTAAGGTCTCTCCCAGGGCTGCTGGATGATGCACTGGTGCTGCACTGCTTATGGGTGTGCAAGCCATTGGGAATGGAAGAGTTCCGGAGGCAGAGGCAGTTCCGTGACACAGAACACAACTATGGCACTGTACCCTCAGGACAGCTGTTTACATGATTTCCCACTCCCTCCTGGTGGGTTTAGTTTGCACTCCAAAAATAGAATTTATGGGCCAATGCACGTGAGAAAAGATCACAAACAACTGGCAACTATTTACACTCCCAGGTGAAGCTTCCAGATTTTTATAAGCAGTTCTGCATGCTTCTCCCCAGAATCCAAACACCAAACTAGTCCCAAGGGTACACCCATGCCCAGGAACAGAGCACTGGGTGAAAACATCCCAGGTGACATAGGAATGCCCTGCATGGATCCCAGGAGCCAGATTCCTATCCCTTTGCTCATATCCAGCAGGCCCTTGCAACATAGCTTCACCGAAATCAGCAGGAATCCCTGCAGACAAAGGTCTTGCACACTCGGGGTGAAGATCATAATCTGACTTTCTGAAGCCTCTCTTACTGCAGGACTGGAAACTTCAGGGATAGCAACTTACTGGGAAAACCTGAAGCCTCACATAACCCATCTGATTTAAACAATCTTGCAAAACTACTGTGTCACCTTAGGAATTGCCTTCCCAGTGCCCACTGCTGTGACAGCTCTGGGCTCCAGCTGCCAGGAAAATAGCTGAGGCAGCCAGCCTCAGCCAGGGGCCACGCTGCCGCCACTGCCCTCCTGCAGCATCCTCAGAAGGTACCTGTGACCCAGAGACAGGAAGGATCAGCCCTACAAACAATGGGGCACACAGATCACCCCCGCAAGGAGCTTAGGCACACGGTGTCACTGATCCAGAGCTTGGTGAGGCACCTACACAACCCTCCTCAGTTCAGCAGCCGCGGACTGACCTGAGGTTTCGGTCCTGTTTCCACTGCCTGTGACTGTATTCGCTCTCTGCGGTTTCAATCCTGCCGGTACTTCATCTCCACCCGTAATCCCTGCCCACCGCCTCCACCCATACATCTGCCTGGTCCTTCCGGCAGGCTGTTCCAACCCCTGCAAAGCCCTCGGTACCCACTCAGCTGATGAGGGTGCCAGGCAGTCAGCTTCAGGGGTCCTCCCTCCTGGCAAGGACATTGGTGGCCTCCTCTAAGCTGATGGAGGGGACTTGCCAGGACAGCAATCTTCTGCTCGGGGTTTCGCTGCTCTTCACGAGTCCATGTGGGTCGATACTCAGGTTGCGTACACACACACACACACGCGCCTGTTTAAGATTCAGCAGTGCAGCAACTGCACTGAATTACACTCCCACCGTGCAGGCTACAGATCACAGAAGCTTTCAGAGAAACTGAAATGCACACCTTGCAGAAAAATATCTCGTAAGTAACCCGGTAGCCTTCACTCGTACCTACACTCTGTGTGACACATCCAGACAGCACTTTGACTTGTGCAGTTCAGACAGACCCGCTTGAGTTTACTTCATGATTTTGGTGACCCTTGGACTTTGCTTCAAACTGCCATGTATGCAAGCTAGTAAAACAACAAGCATATTACTTTATATCCAATGGCTGGTTATTAAATGTTTCTAGCTTCAGCACTTTAAAGGTCAAGAATCCACAGTTAATTAAGTTGTCACATGAAATTTCTGTAGCAAATGCTCATTTCGAGTGGTTTAGAGTTAAAGCATCAAATGCTAACTTGCAGAACAAAAAAAATACATTCTGTGGATGCAAAGATAAAAAAATACTTTACAGTACAGATAAATGAAAGATCAGATGCTTAGCATTAAAAAAAATTCAAATTAAAACCTGTAAAAACTCAGTAAAAGTATTTTAACAGGCAGTACTACCTTAGATAACAAAAAAGATTTATTTCAAACTAGCAAATCCATTTTTTGTTGAGTTTATATTTTGCATTACTTTCTGCTTGGCAAATCCCTAGCTGATTTGAACCAGAATAATAAAAAAGGAGTTTTGCTGACTGTGAGGCACTCCATAGCTATCTCAGAACCACACCACTTGACTGCCCCAGAGATGAGCTTGCAGACACCAAGCAGCCAGCAGTCATGCTTACTTAGCCTTAAAATTCCTTTGAGAAGTATTTGTAACCATTCTACCTGACAAGCAGTTTATTCTGGATGGCATGCTGTGCTTTTGAAAGCTCCCTCCGTTAAAGTAATAAAAGTGACCATCAGTAAATAAAAAGTGCTAGAAACAGCAACTTACTCACTCCCCAGGAACTCAGGACAAACTATGAAAGCTGTGAAGGAAACCCATACACTGTGCCATGCAGATCCCTCCTTATACCTCTTTCCAGTGAAAATAACTATTGCTAAAGTCTGAGAAGACACCAGGTGCCCAGGTTCAGCACACCAGCAAAAGCAAATGGAAAGGGAAGGACACAGAGTTATTTTCAGGAGGAGGAAGAAATCCAAAACCAGTTTGAAATATGTGGAGTGCTCATGGAGGCCAAGTGCTAAAGCAGCATTACTGCCCACTGGGATACAGTACCCAGTACACAGACAAAACAAACTCAAAGGATGCCAAAATGGGGAATTCGTTAATAAAGGAAATGAGAGTTCGAAGGTAACAAGAAGGGCTACTAACAGAAAGGGCTATTACAAAAATAAGGAAATGAAGTATCTTCCACCCTGCCTTTGAAGCTGCCCTAACTTACAGTAACTCACCACCAGCTCCTTGGCTTTTTTGAGGAGTTTCTTGTGTTTCTGTACATACTCATTAAGTAACAAATCCCTGCTAGTTCAGCAAAGCTTGGCACCTACTGCCATAGCAATATCGATGCAATTCCTTCACCAAAGTTTAAAACCAAAGGCAAGATGACAGGAAAATGAGAAATCTGAGTGTCTCAGGGACAGTGGAGGGAAGAGTCTGCATTAAGAGTGAGGAACTCATTTCCATTCTCATTAGGATGCTTGGCACAACAATAGAGGATTCGGCAACTACAATTACAGTATCAAGAGATGAAGCCTAAATGAATACCAAACTTCTGGTGTCTTCGAGCATATTTATGATTCACTAAGTCCATATCACTCCAAGACCCTCATAGCTGACAGTAACATAGCCAGGAATAGGTTTTCTTTACAGGGGATAAATTTATATGTACTTTAAAGCCACACATAAGACTATAACTTCTTCAGTGTCTGAAGCTCTGATGGTACCTTTAGTCATAATAATTAAACTGTACTGGATTTGTATTTTATTTATTTTCATGAACATTCTCAGCACTGATTTCTGAAAACAAACAAACAAACAAAGGTGGTACCAAGACAAAAAGCATTGTACCTATAGTTTTACAATGTTTATAGCACTGGCATCTTTTTTATACCACTAACTGCACTTAATGCAGCTACTGAAATGAAAACACTTTGCATGTGCAATTTAAGGTATCACTGTAAATACTGAAGTTATCACAGCAACTATGTAGCACTTTGGAAGTTCAATGTTGCAAGCCTCACTGAGGCTGCAGGAGCACAGACATTTTTAAAAGCATTTAGGTTCACAATATGTCAACAGAGTCTGATAAATTTAATCATAGAAAGCAAAACAATGTCTACAGGATTTATGTTCTTCCATTTTTTTCTCTAGTTTTATGAGTACCTTGAACAGAAAGATAAGTATTAGGATTTCGGTAGCCATTAATCTCTTCCTGGATTATTTTACGATGCTGTGAGTGCCAGCCTGTCCCACAGCTGCCACACCAGCACAAGCCTGGTATCTCAGAGGATGTGCCAAATGCTTTGTGTCCGGGGCAAAGCACAGCCCCATGGAACCACCTGAGGCCCACAGCGTGCAGAGGAGATGCCAGGCTGCTGATCAGCTGCTAGAGCAGATAGTGGCAGTGCCTTTTTGCCTTTCCGACCCATTGCCTATTTTACGGCTAGATGACTTTACTCTGGCTTAGTTTTCAGGAAGTGCAGTATCCTGCTCCAAGTCACTGCATGCTCAGAAAGCACCAGTGCTGGTCACAGAGAGGGCCAAAACAGCTCTGGGTCACCTTTTAAAGCTGCTGCAGCCCACATCTAGAGCAGGTCAGTGAAACACGACCTTCATATTCTCAAATATTACGGACATTTGGAGAGAAACAAAGAAGACAGCAAATGGACAAATCTCAGTGGACTAGCCAATCATCTCAGCCCAGGTCTTCCCTCCCCAGACTGTTTTTGCATTGCTCTGCTCCATCAAGATCATGGATTCCTTCCCTGTGGCAATCAACTCCGACACCAGCCAAGGCAAGCTTCAGAGATAACCTGCAAGACTAAAAAAGGCCCAGCACCAAACACTCTAAACAACACAACAGAAATGACTGTTTCAACATTGGCCAAAACTGAACTTGCTTTTAAATCAGCCAAGTTTTTTTTTAGTGGGTAATAAATGTACCACTCTGCTTTTCCCTCCTGGAATTGCACTGCAGTGGTGGGGATAAGGTTGGTTATGACAATGCACAACCCCAGATGTCTATCAATGATTTGTGTTTGAGAGATTGCAGATCCTTATCTTGGGGCATTACTTGTAGTAATCAGTCAATTTTGACAGCTAATCTAGAGGTCCATACACATTGTTGCTCAAAGGCTCAGCAAGTATTGCTAAGATCTGTTTTCAGATAACCCAACTATTTACCTACTCTAAAAAACACATACCAAAGGATGTGCTTTATCTCTTCACTAGCAGGTTAAAGCTAAAGGTGAATGAAGTGCAGTTCTCAGGCTGGGGAGGATGGGCCCCGAAGTTAAATTCAAAACCAGCTTCATTTTTTGATGGGGCACTGAGCACAGCCCCAGCCCATACCAAACCACAACCATTATTTATCAAGATGGTGCAACTGCAGGTAAACAGGGACGATTTTTCAATTAAACTTTATTTCACGCCTAAGGGGCAAACATTGCCATCGCATGACTTTGCTATCAGTGGTATGCGCACCGACACTTCAGCCCCAAACCCACTCAGCCCTAAACGGTTCAGAGAGTCACGCAGAGCATTGTTGACAAATCCCAAGTTTTATGATCTAACCCTGTGTTGGGCCTTGGGCAATACCCACCAACATTTGTGGGGCAAACCCTGGTGCTTCAGCGGGCTTGGACCAGTATCTCAGGACATTTTATCTCATCCTGCTGGCACATTTGCTGACAGGTTCACACAAGGGGCCTTTGTGGGTAGGAACAATGAGAGAGTCGTGCACAGCACAGGAAAATGGGTGGTGACCACCAAGGGCTGGAAAAAAGCCTCTTTCAAAGGAAGGTCTTTGAAAACATTCATTACACCCCACCCAGCTATTTTCACTACAATATTTCAGTACATAAAAACAACACAGGGAAAATAAACAGCCCACCCTTCAATATGTTGTAGGTTCTCCAACCCCTGAAAAGAAATCAGCAAGCCATAAACACAGAAATCTTCACCAAAAAGAGCCATGTAAGAGGCCATCCACCAAAACCTCTCTGCACCACCTTTCTTCTCTTGTGCATCTTCAGGCTCTCCATGTAAGCTGACTCAGACATCCTAATTTTCAGAGTAAAAAAATTGAAATTTAAAAATGTTTGGCTAGTAAATACATGATAGCGAGCATTTATAGGGATTGAAAAATAAGTATATCACCACAATTTGAAAAACTGCTATACAGTCCACCACAATGCATTTCAGCTGTGATTTTTTTCCTACCAATTTCAGCTAGAACTAATAAAATATTTCAGATAAAACAGCAGACAGACAGAAAAGAAGCAATAAATAATCCATAATTAAATGTGCCTCTGAAATCAGCAGGCAGTTGCAAACTGGAAGCCAGTCTTTGGAGGCCATGCTCTCACAGAGGCTTGTCTCCATCACAGTCAGCAAGGTTTCCAACAGAGCAAAGATTGAGCAGGTGAAGCCCCTAGCCTTGGGAACACAAAAATAGCTCCTTCTCCTAAGGCTTTGGGCTGCTCTCTGATGATGCTCTCTACAGCACCCTTACTCATAAGCTCTGTACAGAAAGGCAGCGAAGCATTGACAACAGAAATTCAGCCACTTTGTCTTGCCTTGTTTCAAGCATGAGGTCTCTGCTGGATGCTCTAAAGACTGCAGTGGGGGCACAAGCCTAAATGAAAATGTTTTGTCTCCTTTGGAGAACATTCAAAACACTCATCAAAATTACTTTGCCGCATTGTCTGTTAATAAGTCATGCTTTGTCCTCCGAAAGTGTCAAATCTTTTAATAATAAAGTTAAGAAAACAGATCTTGTAATAAAATCTGTATTAAATAATGCCAACCCTTCTTTACTTTTTGGACCTTAATAATTTTAACCTGCACTTGGTAATGATGGAAATGAATGATTTCTCCTTCTCTATCTCTTGGCCCTCCATGGTAAGATGATGGATATCCAGAAAGACAGATTTAACAGCCATTTCTTTGGCAAGCAGGGAATAATAATTCCTGAAAATAACAACACAGATGCTCTAAATTTTGATTATTTCTTGTAACACAGCTTCCTCCACTTCCTGCAACAATGATCAAGTGCAGATTCTGAGGGCCAGGCTACATTTTTTGCCCTCTGGGGTGTGGGTTTTGTCTGTACAAACATCCCGGGACACAGCTCATTCTTAGCCCCTGCTTTCTTTTCAGAGGGCTGTTATTTTATACAGTAGCTCTTCAGTTGTCTGTCTCCTCCTAAGTCATCGGGTAAACTGGAGCAGTGATAACTTTGCATGCTGTGATTTGGAGTTCTCATTAGTATTCAGAAGTCTGCCACTAGTTTAAGTCAATAAAAATCGACATTTAGTAGCTTGAGCTGGGGTAAATTTTGTTCTTTGCTTACTACAAGGTAAAAGGATTGATACCAAAGGGTCAGACTACTTCAGCTACCTGTCCAGAAGAGCAGTAGCTGCTTCAGCCAAGTTAGGAAATACCTCTAAATTAACAGCTAAAATCAGAGCCTGCAGTGATGTAACCTGGGGCCAATCAGTAACCCCAAAACACACACCTTCACAGCTCCTGGCAAAGTCCTGAGGAGCCTCCTCACTGCAAACCTGCCTCTCCGCACCCACGGCTGTGGCAGAAGCCGGAGAGACATCGAAACTCCAGTACTTGAGGAGGAAACAATTGTGGCCCCTCAACACTCAACTGCAGTATTTCAAGTATTTTAAAAATTAAGGCTTGGTTCTCTGTCGGGAAAGGGCTGCTAGCTCCTCTGACACATCACCCTGAATAATTACTCGCTGAACACTAACTTTCAAAGGGAACTGACATAAAGACAGTTTGTGTTGTAACACAAAGTAAGTAACTGATGCAGTCTCTTTTGGTGCTTCTTGCTTTATTGCTGCCCTACTCCTACTGTCTACTAACTCCTTAAGCTGCTAGGTAGCTACAATAAAAAAATGGTTACTCTGGGAAAAGGAAAAAAATAAAAATTATGAAAAGGGGAAGCAGCAAAGCCAGGAAGAAATTCTGTACATATGCAAAGGTAAATTCACATGGCCACATTTTTTTTTATATATTTTCTGGGTTTTACTTCAGAACTATGAATTAACTTATCTATATTTTGGCATTATTCCTGTTGGAGCTTTTGTTCTCCTTAAGTTTAAGCAAACAAGGCACATATGCATATATTGGGCCTGATTCTCATCTCCACCATGGTCCCATCACCCCAAGAGGGCAGGAGGCAGGAGTCCAGAAAAGAAACAAGAATTTTTTGTTTCATTTGATACCAACTACAATTGCCAGCTTACCTAACAACACCTTACAATCAGGCAGGTCTTGGAGATCTGTCAGAACTGTGCATGTGTTGGGGTGTGGTACCTCAGTATTCACTGTTTTGATTCTAACCATATAGCAACCAAATTTCTGATGAGAATATCCAAGATGCACATGCTGAAATGCATGCAACTGGATCAGTACACACAGAAGTGGCCACAAGAGTTACATAAAACAGATGGCATCTCCCAAGGCAGGGGTGAGGGTGTTCTCATCCCAGTGACTACCAACACTGTTTTGTAAACACACCTTGTGCCTCCTTACAGTGGCTCTTGGAAAATAAAATTGTTATTCTTCTCATCCTTTCCCTAAATTATATAACTTAATCAACTGAACTGCACGATTTCCCAAAACCCAACTGCTTTCTCAGAAAAAGCAAAAAAATAAAAAGAAAAAAATGAAGGAAAAAAAAGAAAAGAAGCTGCACTCACTGCCAGAAAATCATGGTTTTGTTATTAGAAAACACAACTGGGATGGTACGGAGGCCAAAGCTGAGGTAGGCTGAGAAACAACTGTACCACCACCACCAGACGTGCAGGGGAGGGCTGAGGCAGGCGCAGAGAGAGCCCCACGTACACATGTTGATACAAGCTGCATCCAAAAGGGAACAGGGCTTCTTGTGCTAATGTATTCTTTTGAACTGTGTGTGTCTGCCCGTGCAGTTAGCTACGTTTGTACAGAACATGCTGCTGCGGCCAAGGGTAGTTACAAAAATGTATTTAGCCCTTCATGGACAGGACAAAAAAAAAAAGTCCTTTCATACAGAATACAGAACATGAATAAATATTTGACTCTTTTACTGCAACAGTTTTATGCTACTGTGAAACACGTTTAAGACTAAGGCATATGGAAAACAAGAGTCATAATTAAAGAGCAAGGCATATTACATCTAATGGAGCCAATCTAAATTGTACAAATATGACTTAACCTGATTTAACATAGTTTTTAGTCAATGGTACATTTATAAAATAACAAGCCTTGGAGAAATACACTTCATTTACATACTACTGACTTTATTACACATCTAAAAAAATTAAAGTCATTTTATTCATGATTGGATATAACAATTGCTTATATAAACTTTTCTCCTTTGTTCTTATTATCATTTCCTCATACAGATAATGGACTTCTACCAATTTCTGGTTATTTTGAAGAAAACTTGAAAACATTGGGAAAAACCTTCAAGGACTGTAAGGCAACAGCCCTTACCAAAACAAACTGATGCGGATGAACATTTCAACCACAGTTTCTCCACTTAAGAGGAAACCAATATCTCAGATCACTAAGAATCAAACAGGTGATTTTCATGACTGATAAAAGTTTCATTATCTACCAAAAAATGTTTACCACAGCTGAGAACAGGTTGTTTAGCTTTAACCAACAGAAGCCTGA
Source organism: Struthidea cinerea (assembly GCA_013397865.1). NCBI lineage: Eukaryota > Metazoa > Chordata > Aves > Passeriformes > Corcoracidae > Struthidea > Struthidea cinerea. The sequence goes on along the minus strand of VZTI01001559.1, from coordinate 1,167,988 downwards.
CAAAACCTTTTTAAAAAACACAGTGAACAAAAGCAATCCACCATGTAAGAAGAAAGAGGCTCTCCTCTATCTGCTATATTTTCAATTAAGCTCCAACTCATAGTGAAGTAGGGCGTAGGTCTGTGCCTCTGCAGACGCAGGGATTTTGTTCATTGTGATTATTACAGCATGTTTTATTAAAAACCCGAATGAAGATTTGTTTCCCTGAAGATCTAGCTTGCTAACAGCTCTGGGAGAAGGATGAATGACAGCGTCAACCCTCATCAGCCCAGAAATGAAGAATACCAACAACTTGTCTAACCTGTAGATCAGAGATTGCAGGATTCACTTGAATTAATACAATTTGAATCGGAGCGTTTCTTTAAAACAACAATCTGACCAACTTAAGCAACTTTCAAGGAAGGGGAACCAAAGCCAACCCACTGCAACATTTAGAAAGTTGCTCTACTGGTCAGTCACCTTCACTGTCAAAATATTTGTACATATTTTCTCATTCCTCCATTATAATTTATTTCTTACTGCCTATTTTTGAAGGTCTGAAGTTATTTTGGGCACATAGGTGTACCAACCCAATACCACTTCACTTTCAGTCTCTGTTTCATACTATGAAAAACCTCCTAACCAACGGGTCTTGCATCACTGCTATGTTTTGTGCGGAAACTAGGTACAAATTCAAGCCCAACATTTAACACGAGAAAACATCAGGCCAAGCAGGAAAGAGCAAAGAATTACAAAGTCGAGTTTGGCCAGAGGGGAAAGGAGAGACAGAAACAATCAAGATAAGCTGTGGGGTTTAGGGAGAAAAAAAACCACACACACACATACAAACACTCCCCACCCCAGTTCCCAGAAAAAACAGTGTTTGCATCTGGTGAACACTGTTTCCCCTTCTGCCTTCCACAGGTAGCTGCCACAGCAAGTCACTGCTCAGGTGCTTCCAGAGTCTCTGTGCTCACTCGTACTCACCGTCATGCACCGTCAGGACTCTCTGTGCTGGGCACAAACATTGCTACAGACGGATTGCTCTGGACAGTAAAAACCAAAGAGTGGCTACAGGCAGCAGCTGCAAAGCCTGCTTCTGTGACCTCTCCCTCCCTAGTGTTTACATGGGAAGGATGGAATGCCATAGAGCATACCCTCTGATGCAGAATTGACTAAAACAGCTTTGCAAAGCCACTCTCAAAACATGTCTTTCCCACGTTTTTGGGAGCTGCAGCTATTTAAATTATCATCTTGAAATATTAAACTCCTCACTTCCTCATTTTAGCATTAAAAACAAAACAGCAACAAAACAACTGGGAAAAAATCCTTGACATGCAATGTCCCATGTCTGACCCATCTGACTCCTGCTTGGAGCAGGGATCCAGAACTGACACTCATCCCCACGCACAAACAGGGAACCCAAGGAGATGAGGGACAGCAAAAAACATCTGAAACTCTAGCCAAACAACGGTACTTGTGGTACAAAGGAAGAGGACACAGTGGGGAACCAACAGGGTTCAGGATGAAGGACTAGCTTGTGATAGTACAAAGGCAAGGTCTCCCCTTCCAAGTGTTTCTCTGGGGAATCACAGCACACCTATCCCTGGGATCAATTCTTACCTCATCACATTAACTTAAATGGAGTTATCCTGACTTGCACCAATGGGAGATTGGAATACAACTCTTCAAAATAAGTTTTATTTTATGTTTTCTTGTGTTTTGTTAATGCCACTAAACAGGAAATACTTTGCTCTCAGAGTCTCCTGGGACATGTCACACTCCTTACACCAGATCAGATATTAAGAAGCAGTGACCAGCATGGGAAGGAACATCTAGATATCCACATCAGCTCTGTTACTTGGCTACCAAGAAAGAAAAATAAAGATTTAAAAGAGAAAGTAGGTAGGAACAACAGTTTTGGGAAAAGTTTAAACAAAACAAGGGCTCTGCAAGGAAATAAAAAGTAACTCTTTCTATAAGTCTATTACAGAAGACAATGCAAGTTTCACATCATTCCAGAGGCCATGAGAGAATGAATCTCTAGCTAGTCTGTGATGCAGCATTTCCAATGCCTCAATACAAATCTATTTCAGTAGAGAAAAATAAATAAAATATTGAGGAGAATTTGAAATTAATACTATATAAAAAAGCAAGAAAGACCACAAACAGAGGTTCATTAAATGATGTTCTCTTCCACACAGAAGCCTGAAACATGGAGAGAACTGGAAACCAGATTTTTATCAAACCATCTCTGGAGGAAGTAGATAACACAATTCAGAAAATGGGATAAAGATTTGGGAGTGCCGTCAGCAGATTTAGGGAGAGGAAAAGGAAAGCACACAACCAAAAAAAAAAAAAAATCCCATGAGTGTAGAAAGACTTCAAGAATATGGAAAACATTTCCAAGTGCAGACCTAGAATTAGATAAAGAGAGGAGTCAAGAACTTTTCACCCTAAGTGTCTTGCTTCACAGAGGGGAAAAGGTGCAGTTGTGCCTGAAATACAGGAATATCTGGACTTTGTTAAGTCCTAGTTATGCAAGCACTGATCATCTTAATTAACCAGGCTTTGAGAACTGTCAGGAGGACAAAGATTAATTCTGTTTAACTCCATCAATAACACTTTTTAAGAACAAAGGGGCTCAGCCCGTGCAGTAGCTTCGTCAGGAAAGATACACTTCTCATTCCCACAGGGATACCATAAGGAAGAGGAAAAGACACTGAGTAAAAACTTTAAAAAAAAGATAAAAATGCACCTTCTATTAAGCTGTACCTTTACAGAAGCATACATGACTGCAACTGTATACACTTGCAGATACAACTCAGTCCTCAAAAAACCACCAAACCAACACCACAACCCAAAAAACTAAAACTAGAATAAACCTTATGTCAGGATCTATTTTCTGTATGCTCAAGTATTTTTTCCCATGCTTCTGCTCACCAGCTTGCTGTACCCTCACCCATGGCAAGGTCCCATGGCTATCTGCTCAGTGAGCCCCATGCTGTCCCTTGCACGTTCCAGACCACTGCCAGCCCTCCTCAGAAAGGTGCGTGCTCCCCTAGTGAGAGCAGCTGTCCTGTGAAGCAAAGACCATTTCATTTACTGAAAAGCCTTTTCCAATTTGGCCTGAGTGAACTTATTTCCACAGCTGTACATGCTTTATCCCTGGACCAACTGATATCTAAACTACCTAAACTGGCTCATTTTCTAGTGTGCTTCTGGCACTCACATCACAGGCCAGGAGGAGGTGAGCCCTTGAATCCTCTTCCCGGAAGGCGGACTGGAAGCTCAAACCAGAGCTTAGTCTAAGACTAGCCATCCTGAAGATTTAATTCTACATCTCCCTCTGTATTTTACACTGAGTTTTCAGCAGAGATGTTACTTTCCTAAAGCTCTCAATCTTTCATGCTGCTGTTTCTGTTAGTTTTGGGAGCTACCTCTCTGTCATCAGGGAACTGGGGGCCATTTTCAGCAGTGAAATTGCTTTGTCCAACATCCATTCATACCCACAAGACCACAAATAAGTAAGTAAATATGACAAGCAGCGAGCTTCCCCTGTATCTACTCGTACATTGGCATTCACACTCTGACCCTTGTTTCTAAACATGCATCAGTTTTGCTACTCCATTTTGTTCTCAGATGTTTCTGTTCACCAGGTGTAAACACAGTGCCAACACATTACACTGCTTTGTTATCCAGCTATGGTAACACAGCTTTGATGTTACTCAAAGTTCAACTTCACTGAAGTTGTGTTTAACACACCGTGAACAGGATCGCCTCGTGCATCACCTCCTGCCTGCCTGCTAGAAGCCAGAGTACACCTGGTACTCCACACTGCAAGCAGAGCCCTGCCACCACACCTTCAGGTTATTGCCCTAAATTTGCATTTGTATCAGTCAACTAGAATTTAGGGTTTCTTCCAGTATGGCATTGTTATTACTCCATTGTATTGCTATCTAAGTATTATGCCACTAAGTTCATCTTTGAAGACAACTCTCCTGTATTTGATCAGTATTGACAGAGGAGAATTTAATTACTTGTTCTGCCACATTTTTAATGGCACACTACTGTTTTTTGTAAAGACTTTGAAGCTGCAGAGGGAATAAAGCATTACCCACAGAATGGGCATAACACAGAAGCAAAGCTCAAAGTATTATAACATTATACATTTATAAAAACAGCGTCAGCCAAAATAAATGCTAAGGCACTACAGTACAATACAGACCCATATCGCTTACAAGATTAACACAAAGGTTTTTGTCATATGAAAGTACTTTAGAATGCTCATACGTGTGATATTTTCTCCTACACTACACATGAAAATATTAAGAATTAATGCATAATAAAATATTAAAACAATAGTAGTTTTGCACATTGTATCAGCCTGGGCCTGTAAGGAATTATCTGACCAAGACCAGCAAGACTATGTGCTCCAGCTAATAATCTGCACAGCTACACACATGAAAGACTTTCCCCAGCTTCTCAGGTGCCCTCATCTCAGTGTTTAGGGCAAGGAGAGGGAGTTCATGTACTTTACAGATTGCCTGGACCAACAAGACCCAGGCTTCCCAAGGATTACAGTCCTTGGAGTCACACAGAGAAACAGAAATTGGCAGCAATAGCTGGAGAAGGAGCTGGAGAAAGGGCAGGTATTTTAAAGGATGGGCAGGAGCAAGTCATTTAGGAATGTGAGAGGGTAACTGCCCTTGACATTTGCAAACTGGCAAGCGCTGTACAGCAGTGCCCAGGCTGCAACTATAAAATACTTAAAGTACTGCAGCAAGAGTTTAGCAGTGACCCTATTTGGTCACTCAGAACTCAGTGCCTCTAAATAAATACTTTTACAAACTACAAATGTACCAATGAGCATGTCCAGCTTTTGCCAGACACCGAACATCCTTCACAAACCCCATGGCTAATGTTTTTCCCTGGACACTGGCTACCCATCATCAACGCAGTAAGAAGTCCAAGCATTTAAAAAACAATGAGAGGTAAGTCTGGTTTACAAGAAAATGATAAAATTTAAATGCTTGTGCATGTGTATGCACATTCATATATGTACACATCAGAGTCACCATGCACACAGAAACACACGGGGCTCAGAAGTCTTTGCTTTCCCATTTCTGAATTTTTGCGAGCAACTGGGACACGACTTCAAACTTCTCCATCTTAAAATATTAAATTAAAAAAAAGGAAAAAGACACAGATATACAGAAAGACAGAAAGGAAAGTATGTGTCTCACACCTAAACATCAAGAATGAAGACCTTCACAGTAACTATTGTGTAACTCATGGTAGGAGCTACCAGCACTGCAATGACAGAAGCCATTTTCTCAGTTTTCGTCATTAGCAGATACATTCCTCAAGGTGGGATGGATAAAATTATACTGATAACTGCACTTAAAACTGCGTACAAGCTTTGACTTGGCAATACTGTGGTACAGAAAAAGAAGGGGAAAAAGTAGTAGTTATCCCTCAGAAACTTACCAGTGCCAGGATTTAGTATACCCATAATTTTATTGCCTGAAGCCTCTACTGAAAAGGCCTTCCTCGCACGGAAAGGGGGAGAAGACAATAAAAACCAGAGGACAGAAGTAGGTTACAAGTAAACATTATCCATTTAAACTGCTAATGGCAAGCTCTGTTGTTATATTTTTATCAATGCTTTTCTGCAAATTACTTTTATCAGTGATAATTCAGCTTTTATTTCATTAACTGGCAGAGCAGACAAAAGGAAAACAGATTTGTTTTACAACAGCTCCAGCACTTGCTCTGTCCATTAACACTGACAGACGAAGGTAAATTAAAGCTCTTAGACCACATTTTCAGCATATGTGGCACTGAGGTCTCTGTTTCTAACCAATATGTGTTTCTAAAGGAGAGCAGATTTCATGCTAATGCTTTTAATCTCTCCACACAGTTAAAGCAAGTTTTTGTATTATCATATTTCATATTTTTTCTCCATTCAGTTCTATGTGCTTCCAGAAACATCTCAGGACAATCAGGGAGGATCAATATTTTAAACAAGGAAAATACCACATTTCAGTCAGCTGAAGAGTGAAATAGCACTTTCCCTTCTTCCAGTTTTCTTAAGACCACAAAACCACAGAGAAGTTGTGCTTGATTAAAATAATAAATATGCATAAATAACCCTTGGAGGACCTAATTTTGTTCCAGTGCTCCTCTTCATCCTTTTTTTAGCAATGTTTTCAGCTATTCTACTTACTTCAGTAGAGGTAAACAGATGGCTTTATAACTTTCATCTAAAATAATAAACTTATTTATAGAAGCTAATGTAGCGAGCCAGCTGTTCTGGGCAAACAGTGGGCTCTCCGTTTAAACGACAGTTTAATGACTTTGATTACAAACAATTTTGCAAGAAAAACAACACAATATTATTGACTGCCCTAAAAGTGCAAGTAATTAGTCATTAGTAATAACCATTCTAACCAAATAATACAGTCACTTCTGTTCTTTCATGGAATAGCCTTTCACTTGGACTTAACCAAAAAGCTGTATTAGAAAACCAGAGTTTCAAAGTTTGAACTGACAGCCAGATATTCTGGCTTGCTCTGAAGACTACTTGTGTTACCATTTAAAAATATATATTCTTCAATTTTAGATATTTGGGATAGTTCTAATTTGTGATATACAACTCACATTAAAGGGCTCTTTCTCAAAGGCAAAAAATAATGTCATTACCAGTTGTTCAGTCTGAAATTGCTGCCATAACCCAAGCATAAACATTTATTAACATGTAATGCAAAATTAAAAGCTAGTAACAAAGTATTTCAAAGAAAGAATATTCTACTTTGTAGAAGCAAAATGAAAGAGTTATGCTACCATAATTTCTTTATTGACTATTCAAGTTTGTGACAAATTACCCCAACACTGTCAAATGTCTTTTCATTTTCTAATAAACCCCTCATTTCTCTCAGAATAAGATTTTTAAAAGCATGAGATAAATTTAATTTAGTTTTAATGTCCCTTCAGCAGACATTACATGACCAATTACAAACAAATATTACTGCTGGGGCAGGTCACACTGATGAAAATAGATTAATATTAAAGCACATGGAAATTTGGAAGAGCAAGAAAATACTTCTTGGACTAGCACCAAAGCAATTTTAAAGCACAAACATGAATATAATTTAATCATTTCCTTACGAGCAGCCTTCACTACAGGGCTCCCAAAGAAACGACAAAAATGAAGTGTCAGAGCATGTATTTTAAGAGGACCTTTAGTGAGATGGGGGAGGAGGAAAAACATGGTAGTTGAATATTTTTAACCAGCTTTCCAGAGATGAGTCTAAATCAAGCTCTTACGAATCTTCCCTGTCATAACCCACTACAGAGGTCAAAGGCTGAAGCTTTCCCAGAGGTTCACTGCGCATAACAAACACTAAAAGTTCCTTAAATTTAGTTTATATACAACAGCAAAAGTGCTGTGGCCAGTGACATCCCATACCCGTGCAGTCCCATTAGTACTGAACAGGGAATAAGCAGGGCAGGCAAAAGCACAAAATGGCCATGTTTTCAGCTGGTACTAGTACTCATGTCTGCACAAGTTAGTGCTCTTACACTCTTTAAAACATGCTGTAAAAGGATGAAAAACTAATCCCTTACTCCAGATATTAGACATGTTTTGCTAGAAATAGTGTATTTTTTTTCCTGATGTATTACAATTATTTGTGAACTATCATTAAGCTTTACAGAGGGACTTGGGGGTGCTCGCTTTTTTTTTTGTTTGTTTTGAGCAGAGATCCAGTGCATAATTTTGAGTAATTTGAGATTGTAAGCTCTGCAGGCTGGACCGGAGCAGCAAGTTCAATACCCTGCGGCTAACCTGGGGGACACCTGGTGGGAGCTTGGCCACTCAGCCAGAACTGAAGCCCTCAGCTCAGTGTGTGCTAGGCATCTCACCTGTATGCTGTTTCGTGTCTATAATTTATCCTAAAGCAACATCAGGGAAATCGGTAGGAGAGGCAAGGCTGCTGGATGTGTGTCATGAACCTGCCATTCCAACTGCACTTAGGACTCACTCTTCTAATACTGTCTCCAATCAACCAATAAAATTAAAATTAAAAAAAACCAAACAAACAAAAACCCAAAAAAATCACTCTCCCTTGAACTTTCTGAAACACTTTAAAAAAAAAAAGAAGAGTCCATATAATGGAGGTGGTTCCAGAAGAAGCTATCAGCATGATCAAAAAGGCAAAGAGAAACTACTGAGTTTCACAAGACATTGTCATCATCAGCAAGCTCAACATAAGGGGACTTTTTCTGCCCCAAGCTGTTCATACAGCACTGGGGAAGAACAAAGGGACATTAATGATGCTGTTGCACGTACTGCACCGCCTGACCAGCATCAGAGAAGTGTTGAAGGGCCTGAGGCCGCCAGTCTCTTGCTCCACCAGGCGCCCTGTCTAGAGCCACCCACCCACCGCCCGCAACATCTGCTGCAGGTTCTGCAGAAGCCAGCGTCAAATACTTGAAGAACGTTGAGTTTTCACAACATGATGCAAATGAGAATTTACATCTTCAGCTGGTTTGCGAATACAGCTGCTACCCATAAACCTGTCTTTTTCACACTCAGGTGATCTTTGACATTACCATTCCCTACAAATATCTACAACTTGCTTGGCACATGATGTTTCAAAAACAAGATCAGCTTTTTAATTATGATTTTGCTTTGTATATAAGTAGTGGCAACCACAAAATGTATTTAAGGCAATTTACTGTATATGCAATTTCTATCAAGCACATAAACATCCCTCCCCTAAACAGGGCCTGTTTGCCTCCATTAACCATCCTGGTGCCCCCCCCCCAGCTTTTTGGAGGACACGTAACCATCTCCTCTCTTCACCACTCCCTGCCTACAACCAGCACCTTCCTGTCCGTCAGTGCCTCACTCCTTCTCCTTTGACATCTCAAAAGTCTCCACCACAGACCTTATACTTTTTACATAGTAACAGATGTATAGAAGAGTTTCAGTATCTGCATAAGAAAAGTGCCTGCAGTTCCTCAGTAAAGTCACCCTACAGGAAGCAAATGCAAATTACTGCTTTCCAGACATACGGCACAGTCCTGGGGACCTTGTTATTAAACCATTAACCTTCGCCTTTCATTTCACCTATGTTTTCAGTATTCAAATGTTGTTTGAAATAGACAGCCTTAGTATTTCCCCATGTTGCAATTTGTTACCAAGTGCTTCACTCCAATGATTGAACAGTAACAAACAAATGAGAGTACCAGCTCTCAAGCAACAAGAAAGCAGTTCAATAATTACTGCAAAAGTTAACAATGGTGTCCCCATAAAACCTTGCAAAAATCTGTTTATCATTCCTATGCACTCCCTAAACCAAGATTTTCAAAGAGCCCTAAATACCATTTTCTCTGCCTTCAAGGCTATAGCTCTGCACCCTACTGATGCTCCAGTTTATCAGAAGATGATGCTAACCATGGCTGGTATCTTATCTCTGTAATCCCCCAGAGTTAGGCCAAGGCTAGTGTTGTGCTATGGGTATGTAAAAACGTGTTTTGCTGTGGAAAAAAACACATGTAATTTGGTGAAAAGGCTGAATAATTGGTATGGAATAAATATGGTTGCTAGTACCAAATGTTTGTTTTCCTGAAAAAAAAAAAAAAAAAAAAAAAANAAAAAAAAAAAAGGCAAAACAGAATTTCATAAGAGCCCTTATCTATTAAACATCAGACAAAAAGCTGGTTCATACACATTAACATATTAGATATACAACAATGAGATGTCTGGTCAAAAAGCATGGATGGCTACTGAAACCAGTGGGAGGGGGTTTTGCTGTTCATTTGGATAGAGTGAAAGTAAAGCTTGTTTGCCTCTTCATCAAGCCTTTCTGCCCTCTTGCTTACAGAGGAATACACAGAAATATCCCTGGCAGGCAAGGTGAGAGGCTGATGCAGCCCAGCATCTTCCCATCAGCCCATTTCAATTAGCAGACGCTTCAAGAAGGACACAGAAAGCAGAGATGCTTCCCCAAAATGTTCTCCCAGCCTCCTTGCCTCTCAGCCTTCCCCTGAGCACCAACCCTGAGAAAGTCTGTTCAGTCAAACCTCTAGCAGGGGCTATGAGTGCTTTTGATGACTGAAGCCCAGCACGCACCCAGCCTCAGCAGAACCCTTTGAAACTGCCTACTGCAGTAAGCCAGCATGGCACTCAAGAGCTGAACTGCTCGTCAGCCTTCACAGCTCATGGTCCTGTCCTGCCAACCCTCCCTTTGGGCCAGGAACCTACGGCGGTCAGGAGAAAGCCATGCTGCTGAACACAGCTCCCTCTGCAGGAAGGGCAGAGCTCCTTGGTTCCTTCCCAGCTCCCAGGCAGCATCAGTGCTGCAAACACCACCTCCACCCAAAAGACAACCTCACCAAGCCTGCAAGGGCTCTAGTAACAGCAAAAGAAAAATGTGCCTCTTGTCCCCTCTTAAAGCTCCCTTTGCATTAAGCTTTTCTTTCAAAAACGTTCCCATATTTACTTATTAAAGCAAACAAAAAAATTTTGGTGGTTTTTTTCCTATTTAGAGAAACTGAAGTGCGAACACTGTAAGATGTCATTGCTCTTTCTGGGACTTTTGTGTTAATATTTTGAAAAGGTTCATTTTCATGATTTTTATTGCACAGCCCCACATCCCCATCATACCCTAATGCTTTGAAAAACTCAAACAAAAGAACCATACACCATAAGCAACAGTTAACATTTACTATTCACTTCTGCTTGTTCCGACAGATCTGTCAACCAGGGACCTTTTCAGATCTCTAATTTTTGTAGTATGGCTAAGACTGTACTTCCTCACCACAGCATATGCTGGCTTTTAATGTTAATTTTACTGTGCTTTCATTTCATTTTTTCAAACCACATCCATTTAAGCTTTTTAAGCATACTTATACATACAAATATACTAATTGTTGTTATTAGACCTATCCTCTAAGAGGCTAAGTATACTGAATTACTACATCAGGCAGTAGAAGAAGCTCTTCCAAAACTCCTGAGGTCCTCAGTACTTAATGAGACTGGATTTTATAGCATACATTAAAATTGTTGTTACACACCTACAGCATTTCCTCATGTGCACAGGTCCCTAATGACAGCATGCAAGTTACGTTGCATGAGACACGGCGTGTTCTGCTGTAATGTCACAAGGTTGGCTTTCCCTGCTGACAGACTACAGCCTCTGGGCAAGTGCCATTAAAAAACTTTAAATTATAGGCATAAAATAAAATAAATATTGGCAACTCTCTCTCAACAGCAATACTTGTATGAGGAGTCTCTCATTCCCCCCTGCACACTACCTGTGGAAGAGGTTTACAGATGCTGCCACTTTGCCAGCTGCAGCACACAGTTCATGAAAAGCACTCTAACGCTCTGTGGCACTGTGAGCCCAGCCCCATTTCTCCTGTTTCCAGTCAGCCTTTATACACACTCTTCCCTAGATAAGAAGTTTATTCCTGCTGCTGCAAAAGTTCAGCTTGGTGTGTCAGTGAGAAACACCAAGCAAGCTCTTCAGCTTCAGAAAGGGGCAGGCATGCAGGCTGAAAACACTCGGTGTTAGGCGAGCTGCTCCCTTCTGCCTTTATCTGTGAGCACAGGCATTTTGGAGGTGTGTATCTGCCCTAACACACCCTTCAAAGAAGAGCAGTATCTCCACACACCAAGAGCCGAGTGACGGAGGCTGCTGTACCCCCAGAGATACCTATCACTCCTCTCCTGCGGCAGGACACACGTTGGATGGGACATCGGTGTCCTTAACACAAGCCTGCAAGAAGCTCCAGACATGGCCATGTCCCCAGCGACACAAGGGACACAGGGTGTTCCCAGCTCTGAAAGCAGATTAACACGTACAGCTACACGTGTGTTTACTTGACTGACATCCATATTTAGACATGTACACAAGTGAACAATCCTGAGCTGTTTACTGGGACAAAACTCCCACTGAATGCAGCGGGTATCTGCCTGCCTGTACAGCCAAGGAATAAACCCTCAAGCCTTCTGCAGTGCCCATTTGCACATTTCTAAATCATCAAAGAAAAAGGAAAAGAGAACATGACCATGTGACCACGGATCTCTCCAACACTTGGCTACATTTGGATTCAGAGAGCACATGTGCCTTTTGAACACTGCTGAAAGAAGGACTAAGGCTCAGCCCATCTTTTTTGAGCAAGAGTTTCTAAATCTTGTTATTCAACATGCTGAGTAAATTTCTAACTCTGACTTTATAAGCCAGAACAATTTTTCTGAAATAATTTAAAATTATTTACGCAAGAGGGACATATACTTATTAAAAGAAGTGGACAGTCAGGTCCTAAAATCTCTCTAACTGCTTCCATTTGGAGAGAAAATCCATCTTTACTGACAGTGATCTGTGTTCTCCAGCTGGCTAAGCAGTGCTCAGCCCAACACCTTTTGCAATTCTTATGCTTCTTCCCTAATCTTAGGGCCAACCCCAGCCTACGACCATCAGTCTACTTCTACCATACAATTCATATTTGTACGGCTTATCCAGGACTCTAAATCCATCACTGAGGAGCAAGCTTGTTGCTTTTCTCCATCATTGGTCAAACCATGTTGAGGTCAACCTGGTTTATTTGGCAACCATGCTTCTAGAGCTGTTTGGTCAAGCCATACTAGGATTTCTAGCTTTGCATCCATCTGTCAAAAGTGCAGCACATGTAATACATGCCCCCCCGAAGTGCTGGTAATTCCCAGTACTACAAAATGGTTTGCTAGATGTCAGTAGTATCACCACTCTATTACTTTGACAATTCTCCAAGCATCATATTAGCTGGACCGTAGCCATTAAAATGTTGATCCTAAGAATACAAGGTATTAGTGGTTTATCCATTTTTGAGTGACCAGGAAAGCTGCCTCATAACACACAATAACCAGTAAAAGTTTATTGTCCACTAAATTAATCAGATTAAAAGACAGTGTTGCAAGAAGTCATGTGTAGGCAGCATGGCTTTTTCTATGTCAAAGTTACTATGACAACTGGATAACCTGGATTCATGGAAAAGATGATGGTATGAGACAATTTAAACAGAATCTCACACAACTGTGATGACTAAGTCAATTTTAATTTTTTCCCTTAAAATGATTCTTCTGTTTCTTCAAAGCAGATAGTATTTGACTGGAAGATCATACATGACCTGGGAACTATAACAGAAAATATCAGTACAGTCTACTGAGTATGTTTACAAACATACTGAAGTGACTATTTTGTCATCTCTACTCTTCAGCTTTTCAAAGCCATGCCAGGAACAGGTTTGCCAAAGAACATGAGTAACGGTTTGAAAACTGTGTTTAAACTGTGCAGAAAGTGTCAAGTTAGACAAACATCTTTCTGAAAATGAGTTACTGACAAAGCTCTGTAAGCACGCACAGTGTTCTACATACAACTACACGTGCAAACACAAATATTCCGAAAATAATCAGCATAAACACAGTGACATGGCACGAGCTGCTATGAAATACACTTTCAAAACACATCCAGATAATCTAGGCTGGTAAATGGCAAACATTATTAAATACACTTGTTTCAACAGTAATGCAAAATTAATGCATATTTTAACCAGAAACAACTTGTGTGGAAGCATTAAAAATCATCAGAATGAAAATACTATTTTCTGAAACTCCTTCCTGAAATTCCTACCATTGTCTTTAACACTCTGGATACCTGGAACACTCTTTCAAGGCAAATATAAGGACTTTTAACTGAGGGGCTATCAGCAATAACAAGAATTTCAGAGTGCTCTGAAAACGTGCTTTCAGTGGGTCCTGCCTCCCCCATCCTTAATTAGCGCCTATATTTGTTCCAGAAATCAGAGAAACAGCGGCACATATTTCAAAGGTGCAGTCAATCTGAAGTCGCGCCTCACGCTTATCTCGTCACGAGGCTGCAGCAGCCAACTTTATTGCCTTCAGACATGTCGGCACTGACATACGCCCCCCGCTGCCGGCAGTTTCCCTGTGGAAGGGTGCTTCCACTGGCGTCACCAGTGGGACGCCTCCTGCCACTGACATGGCTCAGCTGCACGTTTGCAGGACTGGCCTTTTTAAAACATCGACCGTATAAACTGGGCAGTGACCAGAACGAGCCGCAGTTATACAAGAAGCAAGGAAATATTATGCAAGACCACAGGAAGTCAGAGGAGACAGCATTCTGGGCAGGCCTGGCAAGGAGTCTGTGTGAACTTCAGCTAACAAGCAAAGCTCGGTCATTGGCGCCAAATTCAGCAGAGAACATTCCCAGTGCTGCAAAGGATAACACTCCCCATGCTTTTGCCAGTGGGCTGCGTTCCAGGACGGCATGTACCTGATGAAATGCAGATAAACCCGGGCCTTACTTTTCGCCAAGTTTTCACTTATTTTTAAAATTTGAGGCATATTTTGGTCCAACACTTGTTAGAAGTGGCAAATGGTTTGTTTTCATGGCTTTGCTAATAGATCTCTTGCTCTTATACTTCCTGTAATTTCAACTACAATAAGTGACCTACAAAGAAAACGTTTGGCAGAAGCCTCATTTTTTCCACACATCTTGCCCATCTCTACCTCAAGGCTCTCTGCTAATAGGATATGTGAGGATTATGGATTCCTTTTCCTGTGGCATTTTGGAATGACCTCTGAAAATACACTTGGTGCAAAAGGATGACACCCACCTTGCACATAACTATACTATTTTAGTCTGCTTTAATGTCAAAAGTGATTGTTTTGGGGGTTGAGTTTGCTGGGGGTTTTTTTTTCATTTTTGAAATCTACCTCACACAGGTCCTAACTGGAGGAGACATCCATTAAATGCAGCAAACTGGATTTCCAAAATGACTGAAAAAATTTGCCTTAATTTGGAAAACATTCATCGTCTAGCAGTGCATGAGTTCTGAGAGGTTTATGCTTTGTTCCAGGATTCACCTTTAAAACATCAGTGATAAAAAGCTGGAGGTGGAAATCCAGGTTTAGGTTCACACACACACACTGCCAAATAAGAAGCACAGCATGCAAAGTCTTACACAACACAGAACAATTACCAATTGTGATGAGAGTAGACAAAGCGCTCTCAAGAGAATCTATTTTATGTTTGTAATCAGCCTCAAAAAACACACAATAGCACTCTCCTTCCAGCAAATACATAATACAAACAAAAACCAAACAGTAGTACTGCCTCAACTGGGGGAAGTGATTCTGAGAAGTATAAGAGATCTTCAGTAGATACCAATTGCCAAAGCCAATGAACCAATTTTAAAGGTTTCCATCATTACCTTCGCTTATGGGAACAACAAACAGACGCAACTCTTAGCAGGAGATTCCTGCCTTCAACACGGTTTGCACATGAAAAGGTTCCCATTTGCTGCTTTTGCAAAAATAATTAAACAAGCACTGCAACAACACAGGAAAGTGAAAATGTTAGTGATGACAATGCCTTCATTGTTACTGCCAGCATAACAATGCCCAAAATTAATCACAACCCTGACAATCAACACCAAGGCACACACAGTTGGACCTCTCCAACCAAAACAGATCTTTCTTCAGCGGGATCCAGAGTTATAGCTGTTGAGAAGCGCAGTTGTTTCTCCAGTTGAAGTCAGAGATTCCTGTTCAGCAGAAACAAGTCTAGCTGCACTTCTCAAGGCCCGAGTGAAGGATACCTTGGTGGTTTTAATGTGGCCAGTCTACAATAGCCCACGGTATTGAGTGTTAGTATTAATCATAGTTGCACAGCAGTTTCTTCATCCAAAACCAGTAAGGAAGGACTAAGCACACTGAAACACCTGGAAACACCCAGAGTAAGGAAAGGCATTTTATCTGTATCTTTTTCTGCCAAACAGCAAGGCAAATATCTCACAGTAGGTTTTTAAAGCGCCACAAGGGTTAACTAGTGAACCACGTTACAAAAGCAGCAAGCTGTTTTGCCAACAGGGGCACCAGCTAAAGCATTTCTCCAGATTCTGCAGACTTCTGGTAGATCCTGGAACCTGTGGCACAGCAAGCTGCAAGCATGTAGCTGGCTGGGAGCTGGACTTCTTCAGCCGCGGAAAGTCTCTTGTCTTTACAGGGAAATGCACTTGTGGCTGTAACTTTTTTCTGTAGCCATTACAACACCTAGTCCCAGGTTTTTAATATCCTTGAGATCTTTACAGCTCTATGAGAAATGGAGGTAGACACACTCTAACCATGTAAACCTTGATTCCTTAAGGAAACAAGCTAGAAAGGGATAATTCAGCTAATCACTGTCTTACCATCTTTTAAAATTTCTTTTGATTTCCAAGTAAGTTTACTGAGCCATAATCCTTCTCCAAACTTCCTATATGCAATTCATATTCAGCTACAGCAAGCTACAATATACCTACAACCACAGGCACAATAAGGTATTTACTTCCTCCAAGGTGGAGGGGGACATGTTTTGACTCTCAATAGCAAGTATATCTCTATGTTGAGGCCTTCTCCTCATTTGCCTTCAGTACAGTGATTTCATATTCCACAGCTTCACTAAAACATCTCCTGGTGTGTGGGCAAACTAAATACTTTTAAAACAGAGAGCACTGAAATACATTTGCCCACCAAATATTCCTTAAGCGCAAATCAGAACTGACTACCTATACAAGTAAGAGTATAAGAACAAATGCTTGTTTTACTTTCCTCATACCTTAAAAAGGTATTTCATTTGCTTAATCTACCAGCTAAGACCCGATGTGGAATGATCATGAAACCCTCTTTCAAGAGGGATGAAGGTTTATATCTCACATAGTTGAGATTGTACTTTCTTCAAAGGCATTTTCACAAAACAGTACCCAGAGGTCTGAGGCAGGAACTGAATCCCATTTTGATAAAAGTTCTAGACATTATAGACATGGAGGTTTTTTGGTACAAAAGCCAGAGCACTCCAACTGTTATTTAAGGTACAAAGAGAAACTTAGGAAACCAAATCAACAGGAGCAGACAGCTCAGCAAATGACTCAGTAGGCTCTTTCTATGGCTGTAATCTACTCAAAATGCAATACAACATGAAATCACTTTATATTTGCACTGTATTCATCACATGACTCCCTCTGAAGGAATGCTCTGTAATGACTTCAAGTTGGCACTGTTTCTCATTAAAAGGTTTTAACAGGTCAGGTGGCAGCTCTGCCTTCAGGTGGACTTCTGCTCCACATTAGCCATCACTGCACCCAAAATCCTTACTATGGCCAGCAATACAGACTTTGCTCCCTGAACATTTTATTCCCCAGGTTAGAAGAGCTCTGAAATGTCCTTATTTGAATAAATACCATTTGCTGTCATCTACTTCCTTTAAAATACTTCTTTTCAAAAGTGTCAGAACACAATAGTGCTGGTCACTCTGGTTCATTGCTTCATATTTGCCTTTAGAGAAGCTGGAATTTAGTTACACCATGTTTACAGTGACATTTAGGTCTGAGGGGCGGGGGATGTTGTCCTAAGATTTGGCGGGCAAAGGGACAGAAGTGGTGTTATGCAGATAACACAGCTTCTTGCACTATCTTCTTCAGGGCCTGTGCACACCGCGTGCAAAGCTGCCGAGTCTGTCTAAAATGTTAGGCTTTTCTCATTGTTTCTTCTTTACACTAAAGACTATGTGGGCTCCGTCTTCAGGCCCACCGTGGCACCCGTAAGCAAGAGAAGCCTTAATTGAATGAAGATCCACAGGCTTCAGTCTCTGTGAATGAGATTGAATATGCCGACCTCTGAACCCATGTCACATTAGCCCTGTACATCAGCACTGTCCCACTTTCTTACAGCTCTCAGTTCAATGGCCAGCTGAAACCTTGCTGAACTCCCCATCTGCAGAAAAGACTGGTTTTGTTGTGATGGTCAAACCCTCCTTTTCACTCCTATTGCCCCATGGGTTGCTCACCTGCCTGCTCTGTGATGAAATCTGAAAGAATAAGGGGTTTTATCATCTCTGAGATGCTTTCAGGGTGTTGCAATCCCCTGCTGCCGCCACCAACACCCCACCTTCTCAATTGCTTGGGGCGTCTAAATTGCACATGGATCTTATATGACAGGAGGGACAAATTCAAAGGTGAAGCTAACGAAGGCGTAGGTCACCCGTCAGCACGTGGGTGTAACCTACATATAGAGGGATAATATGGAGTGGTGCAGTAAAGAAAGCAATTAACCAGGCAATATAAGAGTCAGAGATAACCAAACTCCTTCCACTTGACAACCCCCTATTAAAGCATTTCCAAGTGAGGTTTATCCTACAAGCTTCTTGCCAACATATCTACAGCATTTTGTTAGGCACTGAAATAAAAAGTCCCTATTTTAAAAAGTTTACAGTTTAAATAAATAAGACACACAAAGGGTGGAAGGAAGGATGTACTACCATCCCAGTTTTCCAGACTGGGGAGCTAGGATAACTACAGTGATCAGCCACACCACCCTGTCCAGGCTACATTATCAACGCAATGCTCCGAGTACCCAGCAGAACAAAGACCCGGGCCAAGCAAGGGGCTTTCAGAGAGGGTGTGGAGGGGAAAGGAGACAGGAGGAGCAACTGCAGAGGCCAGACCCACTTGCTGAAGCTGCTGTTCAGCAGCCAGGTCAGCAACCAGACGCGACTTTCACAGCCAGCTCTACTGAGAGTGGCAAACAAGCTCAAGAGACAGAATCCAAAACATGATTTTATTCAGCTTCGCTGCACTTTGGCCCAGGTCCCCATGCCAGAGAGGCTTTGTTCAGGCCAGTCATGCAGCTGACAAACAAAAGTAGGGTTGGGGGGTTGGTTTTTCTTAAATGGGAAATAATGGCTGTTTCGAAACACCAGCATTAAGTTTCCCTCAAGATATCTGCACTTGCTTCTATTTCATTTTCAAGCCAGCACACGCCTAAGCGAACGGGATAGTCCCCTTTTGTGAATCACTGGGAACATAAATACGGCTTTGCTGTTACGTAAAAGCCAGGAGAAGCGTTAAGATAACTTGAGCACAGAAAGGATGTTCCCATAAAAACGTCCCTCTGATTAGTAATGGCAATAAACACGTCCTTCAAATCATTCACAGGGAAAAAAAACCCAGGAACCAGATTTATTAACACAAACTGATAATCTTACAGCTGCCGCACAAAAACAGCCCACCCGCAGCTGAACCAAGCTGCATTCCCTCAGTGAAACGACACATCTTCCACCTAACCACTCACATAAAAGTGCTACATTAAGCAATAAAGGGGGTCAACATCCTCAAATGTCTACCCTCCCTTAAAAGCGTAAGTAACACTGTTTTGTTAAGACCAAGCATCATTATCTGTCTTGGTTAGATGAGGCATTGGTTTCCTCCTCTGCAAGCAAAAGCCAGCCATCCCATGTGCAAGAACTGGCAAGTTCCAACTCTCAGCATTCTTCGATGTGCAAGACAACCTTACAGGACAATGGGAAATGTGTCTCCCAGGTCAATATGGGGATAACTGGAAGAAGTAAACCAAGAGCCACATTTGTCATGGTTTTCCTTTGCGACAGAGGAGGAATGGGAAAAGCCAGCAGTAGGCAAAGCCTCGCTGTTCTTCCAAAGACCTTATGGTGAAGGCAACATGCAGAGGCTATTCCAAAATGCTCACACTGTCTCAAAGGCTCTCCACCTTCACTGAATTAGACAAATGCAGCCTTTCCAGAAGAATCATCTGGCAAAAAACTATAGGAAAATACCAAAAGCACTTTCACCAATTTGCAATCTTCTCTCACAGGTTGTGAAACACAGTGGAGGCAACTGAGACCATAAAAAAAAAAATCCTGGAGACTAAGGAGTCGTGGCATGATAAAGCCACTTAACGTTGAATTTCTTCTCACGCATCCATGTATGATGCTGTCGTTCCATAGATCATTCAAAAGCCACTTCTGCTCTAAGCAAACTTCCTATCAGCTTTAAGTCAATACTCACCACAAATACCTAAGAGTCTGGAGATACTGCCACTGCCATCAGTAACGAGTTTGTTATTTCATCATAATGCCACACAAAAATCTAACCAGGAACAGCAATGCTTATCAGCTCAGAAGATACTTTGCTATTTGCAACGATTTTTGGATACAAATTGCACAGACAGCTAAAAGTTGGGCACACTCCTAGCAACATTCCCCATTTACAAGGGTAGAAATACAGAGTGGGGTGTTTTTTTTAATGTCTCAAAGATCTTTGTAGTATTTTGATAATAGTACCCAATAACACCTAGAATTTACGGGCAGAGAGGATGATACAATTGTGAATGAACAGACTGGGCTTGAAGACCAACAGCAGCCAGAGAATGTCCCAAACACAATGGCTGAATAGGATTGCTTTGTAGTTTATCATACAAATGCAAGTGCAAACGACTACAGCTGTGATACCAACACTCTAAGCACCTTTTTATGGCAGTAAATACCTTAGATATGCTAATGGTGAAACAAAATACAAGGAATGTTCTTTAAAGCATACTTCCACCACCTTTATAAAAAGCTGCCTAATAACCATCCCACTTCATACTTGCTTTGGCGCATTACCTAAGCAAATATTTATCTTAAAAGAGCATGAATGCATCTTAAAGGAAAAATATTACACAGTAAATTTTGAACACCATCCAGATGACTTGCACCAGAATTATGAGTCCTTAATGGATTTTTCTCCATGCAGATTTTAAAAACGTTCATAAGGCCTCTGACACAATACATTAGCACTAGCTTTCCCTTTTAAGAAGGGAAGAATAGGGCACATTTTTAAGATTTCATGGAACTCATTCAGGCCATTGAACTGGGTTCTTAAACTGAAGACATTCAACAAACCACGTTCTGTGTATTAAATAATATATATAAGGGATTCAGAAGCTGACTACGTAAAAATAAAACATGCACTAGGCCAAAGGTGGATATCACCTGGGATGACTATATTTCAAGATATAATAATATCTGCTACTTAAAGCAATAGCTTTCCTGGGAAAGGCAAACATTTCTATCTCTCAGCATATGCAGGCAGGTTTTCGAGAACAGGGCTCTGAAATTATCAGTCCTTTGAGAACAAGTTAGAAATCCTGCAACATGCTGTTTTCATCTCTCCCTTATTTCGACTTTCTTGTTTGTGGTGTGGAGCCAGTGAGGGGTTATGGAGGGCCTTCATTGCTATGTTTTCAATTATACTACAGTCTTTAAAAAGCTGTTCACATAATCAAAGCTAGAGAAGATCTTTGTCATTGCCAAGTCATGCTTCCTGCCTAACCCAGGCCAAAGACGACTAAGTATTTTCATCAGACTTGGTAACTTGTCTAAGCAATTGCAGCTTTTGAAAGACTGGGACTGTTTCGAATTCAAGGCCTCAGGTGATGAGGGCCTTGTGACTAGTGTAAAAAGAATACCTAATATTTTGGTTTAGCAGATAAATTTGAAGATTTCTCCTGAAAGGAAGACAGGAATTTGATTGAGGTCAAGCCACCAAACCAGACACATGTATGTGTGTTGTAGACTTCAGTACAGCAAAGTTCTGGAAAAAACCCCAATTGAGTCTAACACCAGAAAAGAAAGACAAAGAAAAAAAAAATCTTTAAATTAACAAGAGACTAATAATTGCTTAAGTCTCATTCCAATGAATTTAAAACATCTGTTTTTCAATTAACAACATAGTGCAACACAGGAAACCTGGTAAAAATGAAGTCAAATCTAAAATATTTCAGCAGTCTCCAAATGTCTTGACAATTTCTCAACCCAATCCCTTCATTTCAGTCTAGCTAAAACTAGAACACTAGCTCTTGTTTCCCTTCTGCTCTGGAAAATTATTTTCCAAGAAAATATTTGTTTTTACAGAAAAAATTCACCAACTGCATCTGCGGCTTTTCCAGTGCTTGGTAGCCCATTGTTGAAAACTTGCACTTTATATCTTACCTTCATTTGCCTAACTCTAACCAAATATATTTTGATGTATTAGATAATGAGTAACAAATATTTACAACAGATTAAGTTCGTGTTTCAGTAGTTGCAAATAGTTTCTAAACAATCCCAGTAATCTTATTACACATATACCTTCAGACAGACTGCTTGCTATCAAGTGCCATAAGTTACACCCACATGATTCATCCATTAGGAGAGCTGCTCTGTTTAAAAAAAACCCACACAAACTGGAAATCCAACCACACCACCATCCCCCCCAACAAAAAGCCACCATGCACAATGTTCCCCATATCACTTCTAATTTTACCTTTTCCTTAGATAACGCAATTTCCTGAAACAAAAAGAGACTTCTCACACTCTTCTAGCAGCAAAATGTTATTGGAAAAGTATTGTTATTGGTAGAAGTAGTTCAATGCACACTATATTTCATATCCAAATATAAAGGGTTGTTTTATTGCTTCAGCCTTCTGTTCTGCCAGGGCTGTGGAGAAGGAGGTGAAAAACAACCAGGAATTACTAATTTTTTGGGGGTGAGGGGTTGGGGGGACTTAAAGAATGAGGCAGGCAACAGAGAGCAGTGCAGGACTCTGCACTCATCACTGTTCACTCACATACATGAAAATAACAAGCAAACAAATCCCAGCCAAATCCCATAAAAGTCCAGTTGTTCTCGCCATCAAATTCTTGTTTTACACTCTATCCAAACTCTGGCCTGGAGGTTTCATTCATGTGGGTCACACACCTCAAGATGTAGGGACTGGAGGAATGGTCAGGCACAGGCAAGATGCAGTTTGGGAGATGTTTCTTGTTGGAAAGACCAATGTGTTGCTGAAATCTCTTCGGAAAAGAGTCATTTTGGTTCTACAGAATCTCCACAAATACTTCAGATTAAAACACATGCTACTTCATGTTTGTTTGAAAGCAAATCGGCGCTTAAATACATACACAGCAGAACGAAGCAGCATTTGTAACTTGGGGGGTAGTTCAACATATTCGCATTAGGAATCAAAACCACCAAGGAGCTCTATTATCCTGGTTTTGTCCTACTTGAGAACACAAACAAAATAAAAAAGTGTTTTTTCCTCCTGCCCAGATGCACAGAATTTGTTCGTAAAGCTGCAATAAGCCATAATAATCGTCCACCCACAGGCTAACATAAAGCATGTGTAAAGTTCCTGAATTTTTCAGACAATCTTCTTGGAGGCAACACCCTAAACATTCCCCTAAATCAAAGAAAACTGCTGATTCTACATATTAGCACACAGAGGAAGGGTCAAGACCAGGGCAGCTCTTTGACTGAAGATCAGACATAAAAATTCAACTAAAGCAACTTTGCTTCTCGTCTGGCAAAACATTTGATGAGTTTCTATAGAATAAATATTGAATACTTGCTGTGTCATGTAAAGCAATCGACAGAGAAGCATGATGGAGATGTTATCCAACTCCAAACTCTTTGTAATAACAGTCAAGTTACAATTACAAGTATTAAATTACAAGTCTAACTGTTTTCAGGCCTAAATATGCCCATTTAATCAAAATTTATTATGGTAGATTTTGTTTCAGCTAAATTTTCTAGAACTAAGTAGAGTCACAAAGGAAAGAACCAAAACCATAATTAGATTTGAGCTCAACAAGTAAAGAGCATAATTAAGTGAGTTACTTTGGAACACTAGTTATTTATCAGCCAATTGGCCTACTGTACTTTATTAAGCTACTTTCCAAATGCACAGTAAAATAATTTCCCATTTTACAGACTTCAGAAAGAGTTTCCATAAAAAGTAGCTCTGTAAATGTAAGAAAGAAGTTATTTTTTCTTATATAAGCAGTCAAGGTTTTATCCTCACCAGATAACTACTTTATTATATTGCCTTTTAAGCAAATTGAGCACAAGAATGATAAATGAGAAAAAACCTGCCAGATGCATAATATTCATACTTGCACTTCCTCCTAATTTAAGAGAAGGGCTCTGTCAACCTTGTGCCAGCTACTAGAAGTATTCATAGCTATTAAGATATACATGTCACTATGAATATTGGAGTAATTAACACAATAGCATTTCACAAATAGCTTTAGAGGAATAAAATCATTCCATGTGTTTAAATTATTTTTAAATACAATCTGCCTCTGTATTGCTCATTTCCTTACTCCAATGTTTATCCTAACAATAGCAAAAAGTTCAATGCTTGAAGAGTTCTGCCCCCACCACACCTAACAGCAGCTCCTGCTTGGAACCTGAAAACAAAAATACTTAATGTTTATTAATCCATCATAGTAAAAAATATTATAGAAAGATATAGAGATCCATTTTTGATACTCATGATGGATGTCCTGAATTCGCAGCATAAACCCAAAACTGGTATTAAATAACCTCAAATATGCAAGACATTCCCAATGACCCACACAAGATAAATGTGACAGAAGATGCTTGACATCAGAAGATGAAGAGAAAAGGACATGACACAAAGATTGTATTTACCAAGGCCTGACAGATTTTTAACTTGCTCTAGGGCTAAGTGCTAAACACAAGAAGAGCAAGCCCTTGGAGCATCCCTGCAAAACACATACCCTCAGATGCCCAGATCACTTTGTGAGGATGGTACACACTGTGAGGCATTGACATTGCACACTATTCCCACAGCAAAAGCCATTCAGTCTTCATCAAGCTGAAATACTTTGGGTCTATTGAGATGAAACCACAAGAGCCGGGCAGCAGAAGTCAAGTGTTCCCAAGCAAGCCAGGTCGCCAAGCCAGAGCTCAGCCCAACCTCTGCTCCATGTCACTGAAGGCAAAGGCAGACCTGGGGGCAAGCATGCAGCCTGCCCTTCCTCATTCCTGTACCCTTGGGCCACCCTCTGGTAGAGAAGCCAGACCTCCACAGAAATGCAGAAGGGGCAGTGAACACAGAAACAGAAGGGGCAAAACCAAAGTAGGATGGGTATGAGTGGCCAGGATCATTCAAGATGACCTGCAAGCTGTGGAGTGCCTGAATTTGTGGTGCTGAAACGTAAATACAAGTTGCTTAATGTTAACATGTCATAAGCATGTGCTAAACAGCCAATTTCAACAGATTGTTCAACAGGAATTCAGGAGATCACATTTCCTTTTGATAATTCCAAATAAGAAAAATTGCAAGGGCAGATGTGAACACAGAAGCAAACAAAAGTAAATCAAATATGTGGGCTATGCATGGGGGGGTGTTGAGCAATAACAAAACTCGAACAATTTTTATGAAGCTGAGTAATCTGTTAAATAGTCTGCAAAGGAAAGTGTTCAAAGCTCCATCAGCTAAAGTAGATAAAGTGAGGTTTACAAGAGTATAAGGACCGACCTGTGCTGGCAAGAGAATGGACAAGATCATCTCTGTCACCACCATCACAGAATAACAGGCAATAGAGAGTACACCTGGCCATAGTGACACACAGAAAACGTACTGGGTAGAACAAAACTGAGACTATGTGTTTCCTGAAATCTGCAGTTTAACACCTTGGCACATCCAAATGCTCACATTTCCTGACATCCAAGTTATACCTACTACAAGCGAGCAACTACCTGAGCTCTGGAGAGCAATGCCATCAGGACAGTTTCCTCATCCTGAGAAGGAGCAGCCAAGAGTGAACTCAGCTTGGCAAAACTACTCTCCTGAAGGAAAAGGACAGTGAAAATTGAGGCACAAAGCATCTCATTAGAGGGGCTCGACATCAAATAAAGCCCAAAGTAAAAGGATAAATGAAAGCAGTCTATTACCTAGACAATAACTGAGGGCAATCTCATTACTTTACTATCTGGACCAGAAGAAGTTAGACAGATTTATGTAACATTACATGGTTATGGTCACAAAACATATTGTATAATTACATGGGGACCACTAGCACAGAAACGCCCTGAGCTGCAAAATTGGTTTACTTTTCATACAACTGGAAAACAAACACAGAGATCCCCAAGTAACAACACAACTGAAAAGGTGAAGCCAAATGTTGCATCCTTCTCAGTGATCAGCCATCCTTCTCAGTCTTCTACTTGACTTGTCCTGAGCCTGGTTTCAAACTTTTCTCAGACACTGTTGTCCATCCAGAACAGTTCATTTAACACAGTATCCATTCCTAACAAAATAACTGTGTCTCTCAAATCATTAAAAAACACATCAAGATATTCTATCAGACTACTCTAATTACATTGGGACCTATCTACTACTTGTCATTGTACTGCACAGCGATCACAGATAATTTTTCCTTAGATTTTTCTATTTTGCTAAAATGTGTTATGCCCTTTTATTCCTCGTCTTTCCAGTTTCCAATTACTGGCATTCTAAGAGAGTATCAAAAACTGTGCAGATAATGATTTTTTTTAATTAAGCTAAAAGAATAATCATATTAATCTCAGCTCTGTATCTTGGACTAACTTTAAATGTGGGAAATCAGCCTACTGAAAGTGCTCTAACGTTTGTTCCAAATAAAGCAACTGCTCTTTTCGGCTGGCAAACAGAGCTTCAAATGAGGACCTGAGGAAGTTCTTCAACTTAAATGGACCATTAAGAGAATCAAAGATTATCTTCCATAGAACATTTGTTTAACAGTGAGAAAACTTCTCCTCTTAACATATGTTTCAGAGCTGCCTGGAACTCTAGTAACAGCGCCCCACCTTTTCTCTGTGAGAGTGATTTATAAATACTATTAGCAAGTTAGGTTAGAGATCCTAGCTGCATATCTGGACAGAGATCAAGCAAACAATACAGTAACTGTTGAACTCAAGGCAATAAACCTATTCTGTAATAATACTGGAAAACTAAGAAAACAAAACTACCTTGTTTCAACAGGCTACATAGGGTACATCCCCAGTAGGGATATCCACAGTGCACTGACAGGGAGGCACAAGCCAGCTATCTGAAATCCCTCATAGGATACTCTCCCAGTTCTTCCACAAACCTTAATTTACTCAACAATCCCATGAACCTGATAACAATTAACCTGCTTCTGAGAGAAACAGAAAAAATGTCACCGAATGTCACAATATTTGAACCCAATGACAGAGTCGGGATTAGGGTTCAGACTTCAGTCCTGTGAAGTCTGTGTTGTATCTGAAGAGTATTTCCACAAACCACTTCAGCATGCTGTCCTGCAAGATTAGAAAGCACTCAATCCCTCATTGTGCTTGAAAACAAGAGGTTAAAAATGAAGAGATTAAGAGCGCCCCATTAAAAAGAGGTGATACAATGAATGCAGTGTATTTCCAGTATATACACTATTTCATCCTCTTGCCGCATAAACTATTATAACACATTTTTATAACTATATTGTACTGTACTATAATTTTTTTCTTTTTTGACATAAGACACAAAATGTATGTATATATTGTACTCTGCACAGAGGCCTGCTACCTAGAACAAAATTCATTTGAGGCAATTGTTTAACCTTAATATGTTAGTGTCTGATAAACTGAGGAAAACAGAACTACATGGAAAAGGTATGATTTAAACTACTATACCTCCCCTATTACATCGTCATAGGGTGACTCAATAAAAAAGAAGCTATTATACAAACAAAAATCCAGGGTTTAAAGTTTACTGCATCGTCAGCTGGACAGTACATACGACAAATAACAACATAAAGTTCTTAAGTCTGTAAACCACATCACTTATAAAGAGAATCTATAGTCAGAACAGTAACCTGTGCTGATAATAGCCTAATCCTTGTGACTGCCTGCTGTATAGAACAGACTGAATACATATCCTTTTACAAATCTTCATAGACCTTTATTCACTGGCTCAGCTTTCCCCCTGTCAGTGCCCTCGCTCATCCACAGGAATTGTTTATAGCTCTGGAGCAACAAGTAGAATTCTTCTCTTGATCTCTACCTGTAACTTCTGTGTTATGGACCACCGAGTTTTATTTTGACGTTTGTTCTCAAGAACCAACAAGAAAACGCACTCTTTGGTGAACTAAAAAACCACCAGCGTGTTACTGTGATTCCCTCTGGAAGGCAAGGGTCGCTCCGGCAGTGTGGGAATGTCTAACTTTACATCCCTCTCGAAGGGCAGCGACAAACGAGGCGCTGGGCACTGCAGAAGCTCTCGGCCCTCCGGGAAAACCCGCTGACAGCTGAAGAGCTCCATGAATCGCGGTAGATGCACCGCGGCCAGCGTCTCGGACTGGAGCGAGGAGGTGCCGAAATGTTTACACAGCCTGGCAATTTCATCCACGCGACTTTAATCATGAAACAAGTTTTGCTAAGGGGGCTGCTACCTTCAAAAGCCCGGTCCTCAACCGAAGAAGAGTTTCCTACTGCCTCTGTCCTCGCTGATACCAAGCCCTGCCATGGCGTACATGACAGTGGCCGCGCACGGGCTGGCTGGCCCTGCCTGCCAGGTGCACCTGCCCGCCGCCCGCAGCCGGGGGCCGCCTT
>VZTI01001559.1:1113954-1133599 GCA_013397865.1 Struthidea cinerea | reverse complement strand
TTTGTTTTTTTTTTTTTTGTTTTGTTTGGTTTTGTTTTTTAAATTCTTATTTTATTTCACAAACCTTAATATTACAGCACAGCTGTTAAATCTTTTAATCTCTGGCAGTTACCTCTGGAGGGTTTGCATGGCACATGAGTGATGATCAAGCCTATGCTGACATTCTGTAGAGCACTGAATTTCCCTCATAATCCCAATGAAAACTCAGTTTAGGGTGAAACTAAAGCAATGAGGTCTCTTCTTAATCCCTGCACTAGATTCTAATTTAACCCTAATTCAGGCAAATAGATTTCAGCTTTGTTTTCATTCTTACAAAAGACTAATTTACTTTAACAAAAGTCTTGAAAACTGTTTGTTTTAAACAGCCCTTAAATTACCGATGTTCAACAAAGCCACTGAACCCATTAACCATGTAGACAGTTGTTACCTAAAGAAGATGACAAATTATTGTAAAAATGCAAAGCAATCAAAATTCTTCAGGCATTGCAATATTAAGTGCCAAATCCTTGCCAAGGATATGACCTTTTCTGGGAGCAGAAAACTGTTATAAAAAGATAACTTCCTTATCACTACATCCTTTGAAATAATCACACATTACTGCTGAAGCTCTCTGACTTCTAGGTACTTAACTTTTTGTCCTAAAGGAAGGTTAGTTTTTTAACAGGTGAGGTTCTTGGTAATTGAAATCCCAGCCCAAAGGTACTGCTGTACTCCTCCCAAATGTATCCTTGGTGCTCGGAAGCCTTAACTGACCCGAGGCAGTCATAGATACTCACAGTGGATAACTGTAACCAGGTCTTCCTTAGCTCCCTCCAAGTCAGTGATGAAAACAAAATTTCCCTGAGGGCGTGACCTGTAGAGACATCTGGGACAGCCTCCACCCACCCAGCTCACTCCTGCTGCTCACAACGTGCCTCCTCGGAGGCCCAGAGGTTACAGAAACCTGACTACCTACAGTACTAGTAAAGTTCATCTTTTTCCTCCTTTGCCCTGAAACTTGTTCTATTTCAGAGAACCAGTCCAAAATTTGTTTGGCACAAGGTCTAACACTGGTTTCTCAGGTAGATGTGCTCCTGGAAGTATTTATAGGCTCTTAAGTAGAGAAAAGATGAAATATTGATAACAGTACAAGTGATTCACATACAGACAAGGAGTTGGATAGTTGTGCCCCTTTCTCCCTCAAAGCCACTGCTGTGCTTTCTGTTTTACTTCCGTGTCTATGTGCTCCATGCTTTGCATGAGGCATCTGTTACCCATAATGGCCCTGGCTCTGCATACTAAGGGATACTTCTTGTTGTTATGCTGTAACATACAATTTATGACCTATCACTTCACCAAGAAAAAAAGGTAAGAGTAGGATGGAAGTGAAACCATTATATCTCAAGTCATTTATTTATGTGGATAAATAGATTTAATTCCATTGCTAGTTGTTTTGATAGGGAAATGTTTTAATATTCTCCAAACCCTTGCCCTTTGGGTTTCAGTAGTCATAAGAACTAAAACAAGAAGGACCATTACTGCTTGCTCCAAATTAGCATTGGTGATGAACCCAAGACAATTTAACCTAGTAGTGAGTTTGCTCACAACACATACATTAAAATAAGAGTGCATAATCTTATTTTTGCATATTCAAAACCAATATTAAGCAGCAGCACATGAACAAGGGTAGGTAAATTTTCACAAAGTCACAGTTGGGGACTACATAAATACCCTTACATGGTCACTGATTCCAAATTACTCCTTACATTGCTACAGACAGCTACAGTCAGATTACAAATATCTGAAAATCCCATTCAGCAGCAGGAAATCTGAGACACTGTTATACATAGTTGGGGTTTTTTTCTTCTTTTGTTACCAGTGACGAAGGACCTGGTCCAATGTTTCACGCTGCCTTTCAAAAGTCTTTAAATTAATTTCAAAAAGTACCAAAACCTCTGAATCTCCATCTCTAGCGAGTTTATTAGAGCTCCACATCTACCCTCTACTTCAGAACAGTTGTAAAATAGTGTTTGTTCAAGCTGCGTGAGTTGTTGACTTACTGATTTTATGTGATACGTCCTATGGACAAGGTAAGGGCAGCAGCCAGAGGACAGAGCAATGTTTAGAACTCTTTTCCTCCTCAGACAGCAAGGCTTCAGGAACACAGCTAAAACCTCCAATTACATTTTTCAAATAGCGGAGCATGTTAGACCAGTAAGGCCCAAAATCTCTGCCAGCCTGACAGGCTCAGCAGGTTTTCACCCTGAATTGTGTCACCAACTCAGAGACAAGTACAGCAGAGTCCCAGACAAGCCTTGCATCAGAAGGGAACGACACATGAACACCCTGTTCAAGTTTTCAGAGTCGCAGGTGGAAGTTTTGCTGCAGAACACCCATGCATATTATGAAACTGAGAACAGGACCTCCTTTCCCACACCCCCCCCCCCCCCCCCCCCCCCCCCAATCAACACTAAAGGCATCTACAGCAGTCATTTTGATGTATTTCTCACCAGCAGCACAAGTTGTTCTCATTATGCTTAATGATCACTGGTGTGATTTTCCACCAGTGATTGTTGAGCATAATGTCCACGCTGACACCAGTTTTCAATAAAATCATCATGGCACAAATTGCTGTTAGTGCAATAATTGAGCTCAAAACCATCTTGGATAGTAAAGCTTTTACTAGAACCTACCCATTTCCAAACACTGATTGCACAGAGACTCAGCCAGTTATCCAGCTGTAGGCTTTATTAAAAGTCTTTCGAGATGTGTGATATAACGCACCTGATCCTCAGCAAAGCATTGGAAAATCTGCCCATATCGTGTTGTCAGAAAAATAAAAGGGCATCAATAACTTGTAGCAATGTGCAAAGGCAAGGTAACAGCTTGGAATCAGTGTCCTACTTAAATAAATCATGTTTTGTCCTGAACACAGTAAAGAACTTAAGTTTCTAAGTCCTTCATTGACTGGATACACATGATTTGTCTTAACACAGGATGCTGGCATATTTCCATAGTTGCAGGCACATAAATGACTTCAGCAGAGTTCTCCAACAAGCTAAATTAACTCAGTGTCCACATTATTAATACCACATTTGCCTTGTACATAAGTATTTTTGTTTACTTATTTTATTTACTTTTCATTTCTCTGTGTTCTGTAGTTTTATCTCCTAAAAATGTTCTGGAAGCAAAGATGCTTGTGAGCAGACACTTTTTTATGGAAATAGTAATTTTTACAGTCTGAATGTATGCAAATTTAACAGGAATTTATATTGAAATTAAAAGCTAGTTCACATTAAAAATTACTGAATACTTTTAGAAGCAATTCTTACAAGAAAATACTCAATATCCCTACCATGCAACTTAAAAGAATGAAAACAAAGACAAGCCTGAACTATCAGTTCTGTAAGGCAGCTTTAAATTCTTTTTCAGCAAAACCTGGCAAACAGAAGAGAGAATTAATCTGCTGAGAGAAAAATAAGTAATTTATGTCGATACTCTTATGATTCTTTAATAAATAACAGAGACAGATTATGAAGCACTGAAACAAAAGTGCTGAGGTTGGAGGCTGTGCTGCTGAGCTCCTGTCATGAAGCATGTAGTGTTACAAGCAAGTGTCAGAATCAAAGCAGGACTAGCAAGTACCGAGCTCAGAGATTAGTCTGTGTTTTCCTCCCGCACTTATTTAGAATAACTTTCACTTTCTAGCTGAGATTTTTGGTCTGTGAACAACAACAGGAACGGTTCGTTCCTATTAGATTCAAAAAGAAAGTGAGCTGTGAAATACTCGTTTTGTGATATGGAAAGTTCAGTCACAAAGAGGAAAAAGACGGGGCAAAAGAAAAGAGAAACACAAAGTAGTGTTCAGGCTGACCTAAAGATTCCATGCCTTATAAATGGGTTTTGGATTATTTTTCTCTTGGGTTTCCTCTTTTTTGCCCTGTGAAGTCTGAGTTAATTTTAGTCTTCATGCTTTAGAAGATGTCTATGAAAGTATCCTTCAAAAGATTTAGTTGTGTGATTCTGGGAAGTATCTAACGTGTCTCTTCTGGAGTAACAGAGAAGCAAGTGGGATTTTCAGCAGTTTGAGGCTGTACCCAAGCTGGGAGGAAGCAAAGTGCTCTTTAGGAATTGCCGCAGCACTTCCCCCTTTCAGTGAAACTGAAAGGCTCCCATGTTTTTGTCTGCTATCTGACACTGTCAGCGTTGTTTCCTAACTACTTGTTGTTCTGCAGGAGTCTGCTGATGAAATTCCAGCTCCTTACTGACTTCAAATCCTCACTGTCTCTCTTCCCCCGCTCCATCTTCTCCCACAGATCCATCCCAGACTCCCCATTTATAGCTTTTTCCCCATGTCACTCTTCATCCATTTCTGAAACTGACAGTTCACTTTCACTCAAAATGCTCCATTTAAAGAGACTCATTAAATCTAGTTGTCATAAATCCATAGATATAAGCCAATAAACCAGCATATCACAGAGAAGTTTTATAGTATCTTTTAGATATTTCTTGGCGAGAATCCATTACAACTCATTAAATGCTCTCACATCTTATCCTCCCAGTTGCAAGCCTACACTAAATGTGAAATGTCCCGACTTCTACGTCCTATAACACGTTACACATTTTTCAAAATCAATAGGAATTTTTTTCAATTTCATTTCCTTTTGCCTGGGTGAGACTCATGATCTGCAGTCTAGTCAGCTTCTAGCCTTCTGCTTGACTCTTCAGGCAGGTATTTTCTCCCTGTGGCATACTACAAGCAGTTTTTGGCTCTTTTAATTATTCCCAGATGGATCTCCTGGACCAACTGGAAAATGCCATAAAAGCATCTCCTGTGTAAAATACAGGGCAAGATAGGTTTTATTGATATTGCCTGAAACTCTTCACTTTGTAACTTTAAGGACCACATCAGTCTTTGCAGTTACAAACACGCTTGATAGTGGGGTTTGGCAAGGTATCCAGTCAAAGATCATTAAACTGCTCTCAGAGCCACAGTGCTCCAAGCTGGCACCTTGCAAACCCAGCCTCCCTCTTATCTTTGCTGTGTAACTGCATACTGAGCCTGAGCTGGGCAGTGCCCGGCTTACCAAGCACCTCCACCACTTCCCTTCAGGTGCTGCAAGTCTCCACCACCTGTTAGCTCCCTCAGCCTCTGCCAAGGCTGCAAACATTTGTTAGCTAGGTTTTCACAGAATCAATTAGGTTGAAAAGACCTCTGAGATCCTCGAGTCCAGCCTGTGATCGAACACCTCCATGTCAACTAGACCACGGCACTGAGTGCCATGTCCAGTCTCTCCTTAAACACCTCCCGGGAGGGTGACTCCACCACCTCTCTGGGCAGCCCATTCCAATGCCTAATCACCCCTTCTGTGAAGAAATTCTTCCTGATGTCCGACCCAAACCTCGCCTGGCACAGCTTAAGGAAGTGTCCCCTCATCCTGTCACTGATTGCCTGGGAGAAGGGGCAGACACCCACCTGGCCACAGCTCTCTTTTGATTAGTTGTAGGGAGAGATCCGGTCTCCCCTCAGCCTCCTTTTCTCAGGCTAAACA
The DNA here is from genome assembly GCA_013397865.1 of Struthidea cinerea. Classification (NCBI taxonomy): domain Eukaryota; kingdom Metazoa; phylum Chordata; class Aves; order Passeriformes; family Corcoracidae; genus Struthidea; species Struthidea cinerea. The sequence goes on along the minus strand of VZTI01001559.1, from coordinate 1,128,068 downwards.
ACCATGGCTTCCTCAGCTGCTCCTCGTCGGACTTGTGCTCTGTCTCTTCACCATCTCTGCTGCCCTTCTGGGGACATGTTCCAGCACCTCAATGTCCTTCTGGAATTGAGGGGCCCAGAACTGGACACAGGACTCCTGGTGTGGCCTCACCAGTGCCAAGTACAAGGTTTTGTTTTCTCCAGGAGCTTTACCAAGCCTTTCTAGAAACAGTGTTCCTATCACAGTTACATTTTGAGACCTGTCAGTCATGTGGTTTTAATACACTCAGTAGTGTTCTGCATTAAATCAGGTTATTCTAGGTTCTAATGTAAACAGTGTATGACATCAATTGAAATGTTCTACAGGAACCAGAGCACTCCTGATTTCTGGAAGAAAACTTCCATAAAGGTTTTGGCTAGCAGACACTATTGTGTGGTACCAAGTTCACCTGCTCATTCTTTACCAGTTTTTATATTAGTTGTTCCATTATCTTCCCCAGAATTAGACTATAACTTATGTTCCCAAAAATGCTGCTGCAATGTAAAGTTTAGGTCAAATCTCGTAATCTCATCCGTAGTTTCAAATACCTGCTTTTGGAGGAAATCACTTTCTGAGAGATCCATTCAGCCAGCCATTCTGAAACTCTTAGAAGCAAGTCATGTCAGCCTGTCAATACGCAAGTCAAGAAACTCCTCTTCAGTATCCTCCTTTCTTATGAGTGATACTGAAACACTTTTGATTTCATCCTGCAATTTCTGCATCACTGGGATTCTCTCAAATGCAAAGAACAAATATAAATGTTCAGCCCTTTATCATTGCTGCTTATTCTTCTCTTTTTACATTCAAGTGAGCTAATAACATTTTCTTCATTCATATTTTTAAAACCTTTGCAGCATAGGCTCTACCATTCACAGCTCCACCAATGGCCCTACCATGAAGAAAATTTCCTTTTCTTGCGTGTTCTCTATCATTGACAGCCTCATCTGCATCAGTCATTAATTCTGCCTGCATGGGCAGCTTCCTTACTGCAGCTACCTGCAGTAGATTTTGAGCTAACCAAAAACACTTCTTTCAAGAAAGTCAAAGAAAAAACCAAGTGATAACTTCAGATCACGAATCAGCTGATCCAATGCCAAGGAGGTCAAAGTGCCTAAACATCAGAAAGCTTCTGCAAAAACGAAAGTAATCATCTGGTAATCATCATCTGCTGGGCAAAGGGCAAAACTGAGACTAAGATTTCTAGAACACAAGTCCTCAGAAGAGTGGCTAAGGGAGCTGAGGTTGTTTAGTCTGGAGAAAATGACACTCGGGAGGAGCCTTATCACTCTCTACAACTGTCTAAAAGGAAGGTACAGCCAGGTGGGGGTTATGTCTTCTCCCAAGCAAGAAGAAATAGGGCAAGAGCAAATGGCCTCGAGCTGCAGCAGAGAAGGTTTAGATTGGATATTAGGAAAAATCTCTTTGTCAAAAGTGTTGCTAGGCAGTGGAACAGACTGCCCAGGGTAGTGGTAGAGTCGTCATGCCTGGAGGTATTTGAAAGTTGTTTAGATGTGGCACTTGGTGACGTGGTTTAGTGGTGGACTTGGCAGTGTTAGATTTATGGCTGGACTCAGTCATAAGGGTCTTTTCCAACCTGAATGATTCTAAATTTTATGACACTTACATTATGTAGACTTAGATTTTAGTAAAAATAACTTCACTAATAGTAGGAGTGAGCTGTGGATCCTTTCTTGAGGTGCTGCCTTTGGTAGTGTTTTTTCCCCTGCAGCTGGCGGGGGAAGGCAGAGATTCAGCAGTATGAAATTGGCAAAAGGTGTGTAGGGCACTGCTCACAAGCTGTGCAAATGTAATAGTGTTAAAACATAATCAACAAACTTTTTTCCCCTCTGTTAGTCTTATAATCAAAGAGGAATTACAGAGGCAATATTTTTAAAGATGCATCTTCTCTCCTCCCTAGTGGTACATACCCACCTGGAAGAATGTGCTCAGTCCCCGAAGGAGTAACAACCTAAATAGCTGCGTAGCAAAAGGATTTGGCAAGAAACATCAAAACAGTTTACATATGTCACCTGGTATGTTCTCAAAAGGATTTTATGGCATTCGTGTGCAGTAACAAAGAGTAGTTTAGGTGAGTCAGGAGGTCTCTTTCCGTCTGTGCCCCTATGACGTCAAGAACATTGAAATGGTTAGTTCTACCGTTAATATCATTACTGATAATTTTTGCTTTATAACCGATTTAAAATCTCAGCTTTCATTAAAACAGATTTCTAAACCTCACAGTTTCAGAGGAAAACTTGCAAAGAAGACACAAGCAAAATTTCACGAATCAGAAAAAAAACAGCAGAGAGGAGAGACAAGGAAAAAAAGCCCAATGAATAGCAAAATAAGAACCAAGAAGGGAGCCCTAATACACTTCAGGGAAATTGAATCAGTTATCAAGAAGCCGCACACACACTGGCAAAAACAGTCCACCTGTGTTTTTCTGAAAGTAAGCAAATATGTTGAAGGATGACTTTTCCCCCTATTGTTTTCCAAGCAGTGATATATAGAGACAATTTCTTGTGCTACACACCTGTGGAATCTACAAATAATTTAAGTATAATCCAACTTATTTTTCTGATATGAAATGCACAATTATATGGAGACCATTAAAAGAAGAGGTTTCTGAGGCACTCAGCTGGAACAGCAGAAGAGCTAGGCACTTTCATTCTTTTTTATGCATGTTGAAACTGGTGCTTGACAGCTTCTACATTCTCTTCGAGTGAGCTGTGTGGTGGAGAACTGTACACACAGACAGGACGATCTGTCAGTGTTCTTTGCAGCCTTACCAAATAATCTGGTTATGTGTGTGTTGGAGAGGGCGAGCAGGCAAATTTCAAAGGGTGAATAATGCTAGAAATAACTGAATGAGATAACCTAACCTTGAAATGACAAAATCCCATGAATAACCAAGTTGAAATTGCCTGGTTTGCTTTGCTAGGGGTGTCAGTCAGGTGCCTGCCTACTTTATTGCTTACTCTTCCTTAGAATGCAGTACCAAAAAACCGGTTTCTGAGGAAAGCAGCATGTGTCAGTGGATTTCTTTACGTAGGTGTAATGTCAATATCACTGAGGGGACCTTGCCTCCTGGGGATAGAACACCAGCCTTTGAGACTTCACAACTGGTTTCAGAGTGCCTTCGCCACAAAACTCCCAATGATGAGGTCCTAGCAATGAGTAATCCCATTACCAGCCACCGCAGCAGGGAACACATCTCTCTGTACTACGGTAACATGGCATGTTCTGGTTTCCATTCAGCTATTATTTATTTATTTGTTTGTTTATTTTAATTCAGTGTATTTTTGGTCTTTATATTATTACTGTCTCCTAATAAACACTTCTATTCTCACATGTAAAAGACTTGAAATCTGGGAAGCAGAAATTGCATAACATTTTGCCGGAAGAACAGCATTAAAGCTTTGATGTAAGTAACCGCAGCCCCAGACTCCACCTGGTCCTGGATGCACAAGGAGCAGAGCCAGCGGAGGGAGGAAGCCACTACAGCTGGGCTGAGAGGAGAATCCAAGGGAAGAAAAGGCAGCAGTTGTGCTCAATTGAAATGCAGACTGTCTGCCAAGTTCTCCAACTGCACCAGGAAGTATTTTTTAATCAGTTAAAAAAAAAAAAAAAAAAAGGAGGGGGGGAAAGGACAACGGTTTTTAGAAACAGGGTGATTTTGTATTATTTGGCATTTTCCTAGAAGGACGTATTGTCACTTAGAATATTATTTTTAATAGTTTCAGTAGTAAGAAAAATTCTCAGGAGGAGTGTAACACAGGTGTCTCACAGAAGGTTATCTCTTGTTTACAGTACATTTTGATACTGTCTTTTAGGCACTGAAACAAACAGGCATCTGAATACATGGTACCACAATTTGCAGAAGTCGTGAATTATTAACCATTTCCTGTCAACTTTTACATTATGTTAATATGCTTCGTGTTGCACACCTGTCACACACAACCTCCCATTCAACATGAGGCAAAAATAGATTTATACAGAGTTACCCATGCTAACATGTCATCAACGTAGCTAATGTTAAGGTACAACAGGTGAAATCTTCAGAGACGTTACACCAGTTACTCTGCCTGAGGAACGGGCCCTCGGTCTATGCAACTTGTCTTGTAATCCTTACCTTCTAAAATTATCTTCATCACCCTAACACCTTTTATTTTTTAAATTTAATTTAGGTTAAGAAAGCCCAACTAGATGGAAAAAAAATATTTAAATTTAGGCTTTATCACAATAATCCTTTGTTCTTTTGACTTGTCCAATTTAGGATTATCTTTGAGTTTGTTTCCTTACACAGTCACCCAGTTATCATGGTAAGAGTAAGGGAATGCACCTTTAACCACTTCTCAAATGAAAATAATATGTCAGAAGATTTTTGTTGACTGCAGTGGGAATTGGATCAAACCTAAGTGCTACACTGCAGGAACCCACATTCCGCAAGCAGGCAGCAGTGGAATGCTGCCTGTTTGATGGAGCATACAGACAGTGCTGGTCTGTATGCTCCATTAGCAGATACAGTTTTACACAAGATTTTTATTATCATGAGAAATTCTGACAGAAATATGGATTAATTCCATCATAACACTTTAATTCCAGCTTTAGCAATACTATAAAAGCAGAGGCTCCATCTAAAAGCAACGGCTTCCAATAGCAATAGAGACCACATCATTGTTCACGTAAAGCATCAACACAAAGGTAGAAATTAAGTGAGGCGTCCAGTGCATATGGCCACAGTATAAGAAGGCATTTTCTTCGTTGTTAATTTGCATAAGTCTCATTTGCCACTGCTTGGCAGAGGAAGGCTGAATGCATGCAGCTACTCAATTGCTGTGGATCAGGTGCCTCCTTTAAAGCCAGCAACCTCATGGTAAGTGAACTCAATTCATTTATCATAGGTCAGAATTTCCTGCCCTGGAAGAATTAAATATAAATTCTTGTAGCTCAGTAAGAAAGACTGCAGTACAAACAGGCATCTTCTTCCTCCACACCTCTTTGAACAAATACTGTGGTTTTCACCTGTTTATGGTGTCATAAGATGGTTTGGGTTGGAAGGGACCTTAAAGATCATCTTGTTCCAACACCCCTGCCATAGGCAGGGACACCTTCCACTAGACCAGGTTGCTCAAAGCCCCATCCAACCTGACCTCAAACACTCCCAGGGATGGGGCATTCACAACTTCTCCAAGCAACCCATTCCCGTGCCTCACCACTGTCACAGTGAAGAATTTCTTCCTGATATATAATCTAAACCTATGCTCTTCCACTTTGATTTGTAACCCAAGAAATCAATGGAGATCCCACAAGTGTGCCTCAAACCAATAATTTTATTTTTGTCCTGTGTTTTATTTCATGCTTCATTTGTGTTCATTAGGCTTATTAACCCTGGCTTAGTCGTAGCAATGCCAGAAAAAGCATTACAATGTACTGGAGAGGTACATTGAACCAGAGAGTCTGCCTGCCACCGAAATACCAAACTTTCTGCTTTTCAAAACTCACAAGTCTAAAGCATTGTTAGCACAGAGTCGTACAAAGATACTTCAGGCAGAGAATCCCATATTTGGTAACTTTTATAGTTCACCCCAAGGCTGGGGGTATTTCGGCTGAGGGCCATGGAAAAGAGACAGTGACGCTGAGTATTTGTCTGGACTGAGGCCTGTGGATGGACAGGAGTCCCTCAGCTGCTGACATCTTTGCATTCTGCATACACCGTCTGCGCACCCAGATCCTTAGAGACAGAGGCCTCTCTTGTCTGAGAAATATTCAAAGTCTTATTCCTACCAATAATGATTTGTATCAACTAACTCCAAGAGCACCAAAATAGGAGAGTTCTTACAACTACACTGATACCATAAAAAGTTGATTGTGGTTTTTTCGTTTGGTTTTCTTTTTTGTTGTTGTTGATTTGTTTAAATCATGTGAATACATGGCAAAGAATAAAAAAACCAGCACCCTTCCAAAAATAGGAAGCGCACACACATCCTCCAACAAAAATCCACCTCCTAGAATTGTTGTCTTCTGTGTCATGAATGCTTTCTCCAGGGAAAACCAAGGTTTGATTCACTTTATCCTCAAACCTTAATGCATGGAAAATATTGTCAATTAAACTTTTTAAAGAATCTTCAGTACAACCACATTGGTCAAAGGAATGTCCTTTCAGGGCACGTGCCCATGGCAGATCAAAAGACTCAAGAAATCTATGAGGTTTCTTAATTATTACTTTTAAAAATGTTAGCTAAGGGTTTATGACATGTAGCTATTCATCAACAGTTAAAGAGATGGACTATCAGGCAGCAAAGCAAGAGCTCTGGTGTGAGGCTGTCTGAAGAAGAGGTTTGATAGTTCTGATGTGGAATAACCAATATGTTTGTGGCTAGATAAGAGTATTGGCTGCTGTTAACCATTTGTCCCCCGCCACACGGGGTTTTCTTTTATGCTGGGGGGTCTCTCACTCATCCATCAGAAAAGAAGCCCCTTTGCCTCTTTGGAAGCACCTATCATTGTACAGAGCAGAAACAAGAGAACGAGGAATATGCATGCATAAAAGTGCAAGGAATGAAAAAAGCCAGAGGTCTGCTCATCCCAACACCACCCACATTTCTCAGCAAAGAGAGAGGTCCTTCCGTAGGCCCCTTGACACTGGCAGCAAGGCAAGCCAGCACACTTCACAGTGCTTTTGAGATGGAAGAGCTGCCATCAGGTTCCCCGCTTTCCAGGAGGCCCCAAATCTTAACCCAGCAAGGTGCTTTTGCTGCGTTCCAGGGAGCACACATTAACCCCATCAGCACAGCCCTACAGACTGGCAGGACTTTGGTGGGGCAGTCACAGAGCAGGGTTGTTCCTGAACGGATGCCAGCAGCCTCTCACCCCTTTGCATTTCTGTGATGTGGTCTGTATTTGCTTTTGGCCAGACCATTAGCCAGACATGATGAGGTAATACCTTCATTATCCCTTCATGAACAGAGCAAGTAAAGGGCAATATATGGAGCATTTGGGGTAAAGATTACATTTTGGGTAGACCTAGTCCTCATTTGCACAAGAAGATTCAGGGTCATCTGCACACAAGAGCTTGTGTATGTGTCTGCATCAGCACATACAGCTGTGCTTGTTAAGTCAAGTTCATAGGCAACTACTGCACGTTATAAGAGGAGAAGAAAACACAACAAGAAAAGAAAAAAGAAAATAAATATAGTTTTGAATTTAGAAAGGCCAGCTCACTTAGATCTGCAGCATAAAGCACATGCTCCATCTTAAGTACATGAGCAATTCCCATAATGACTCCTGCTTGAACACAAGTGTGCACTTCAGTGTTTGCACTTGGCTGGACCCTTAATTTTCAACTCATTTCTCTAAAGACATTTCTTAAACAAAGAGAAGTCGTAAGAAATTACCTGCTTTTTCATTATTGGGAAAAGTAAACAAGTGTAATTTCCCACCCTCTTATACCTCTGGTTTTAAGAAAGTCTCGCACTGATTCATGATATTTATTTTAAAAGAAATGCTTTCAGGCTAAGAAAAAACAGTCTTTGTTTTAAAGAGGAAACAATACAAAATGGCATAGTCAGCTCTCTTTCAATAATAATAATTATTACTTTCAATATTAGTATTTATTATAAGAGTAGTTAACCACATAAGCAGTAGCACTAGAATTCTAGGATCTTGGATTCTTTGTCAAGTAGTGCATGCAGCTGAAACTACCAGTGCCCTGAATGGTTCACGACCACGTGAGACCCTTTCACAGACCAACAGCTTCCCTTTCTGCCAGAAAAACACACTAAAGATTCATTTGGAGTGAGGAGCTTAATTCAAAGCTTTCCTTGCATGCTCCTGTGTGAGAGGGTGTACTTGCTGCGAGGCGACTTGAGATATCTACATTTAACTAGAGTGTTTCAAATTTTTAAAAGTGTATACCCTGAGCACTTCTAAGATGAACGTAGAAGCTAGTTGGTAGGATGAACCCCTGGAAAGGATTAGGAGATGATTTTTAAAAGAAATTATAAGGTAAGAAATGCAATAGCTGAGGTTCCAACAGCAATTACCATCATGCTGTTACTTTCACAAATCTTTTCCTGAAAAATACATCACACTGACTGCCTACTGTGGAAATGCTGAAGCCTCTGGATCTTTGCGGGCAGCAAGTGGGTGGATTGCTGCAAGTTGCAGGATTGAGAATAAATCATCAGATTGTGAGTGTGCCCAGGCTGTGTTTTCAGACCATCATTTCATGGTGACCCTTCATCCTTTCTTATATCTTTCCTTCTCCACCCTTTATTAGCATGTCAACAATGGCAGGGTATGGACTTACACCTTACATATTTTTTTCCTGCAAGATGCCCAAAAGCACTTCCCAGAGAGATGAAGAGAACTCCCAGGGACCGCAGCTAGGTGGGATGCAGTCATTATGCAGCAGGCTCACATGGTACAGCATTTGCTAAATACGTGCCATAAAATTGATTGGCTATGCTGCTGTACTAACGTAGGTTTCCAGCTGTATATTTCACAGGAGTTGATTCTGCAATTTCCAGATGCATAGCTTCAGCTTTGCACTACCCTAGATTGGATCTTGTCTATAACTCATTTTACTTTAATATTTCAAAGCACATAATTAGGACTCAAAGTTATATTTTTAGTTCCTAGAGTGCACAGCATTTAACAGTAATTATTCTGTAATAAATCTGTTTAGAATTATGCCATCAGTTCCTTGTAAGTTGCCTTTTTTTTAAAATGCCTTTTTATAAAAATGATCTGGTAAACTGATTCTCTCAGGACAGTCATAGGTAATCTTGGAAAAAGAACTGAATTCTAGGAACTTTGAGTTAAACAGCATCAACTCAAACGTCAAAGGCTTTAAAAAAAAAAGTCTCCACCCCTCCATATTTCCCCAAGCATAATTTTTGCAACACTTTCTAGCACTTCAGGAGAACTGCAGGGACAGCACAGGAGAGCTTTTGCAGGCGACTGGTGGTCCAAAGGGGCTGAGGCTGGTGTGGACCAGCCTTTTCCTCCTAGCCTCCCCCCCCGGTTACAAGAGTTGTCCCAAGCAGTAAGGCCTTGCTGCAGGAAAAATACTGCAGCTCCAGGGGACCAAGTGTGCTGATCTAACTGTTCATCACAGATGAAAAGTATTGTCACTATCCAACTTCCCACACCCATTCCTGTCTTACATTAAACTATTCCTATCAGCCACTTCAGCTTTCCTATGCAGACAGGCTGAGAGAGTTTGGGGCTGCTCAGCCTGGAGAAGAGAAGGTTTTGGGGAAACCTTACAGCACCTTCCAGCCCCCTAAAGGGGGCTACAAGATAGCTGGAGAGGGACTTTTTACAAGGAAAAGTGGTGATAGGACAAGCAGAATAGCTTCAAACCAAAAGAGAATAAATTTAGTTTAGATACTAGGAAAGAATTCTTTACTGTGAGGCTGGTGGGGCACTGGAGCAGCTTGCCCAGAGAAGTTGTGGATGCTCCATCCCTGGAAGTATTCAAGGCCAGGTAGGATGGGGCTTTAAGCAACCTGGTCTAGTGGCAGTTGTCCCTGTCCATGGCAGGTGGTTTGGAATTAGATGATCTTTAAGGTCCCTTCCAACCCAAAACATTCTACGGTTAACCCAGGAGGAAACAAATTGAGAAAAAACCATGTAAAATACATAAATCTGTGCTAGTATTAAGGCTGACTCCTCTCAAAGAGTCCAAGCAGTGTGCAGCTGGTGCAGAGGAGTGGGACAGACCTCTTCTCCTTTGTGGTTAAAGAGGGATGCATCTTCTTATTCCACCCAGCTTCTCACCTACCTGAGTGAAGGCACTCAAGGACTGTAGTTTGATTACTCCTAGGGCAGAAGGTTATTGTGGGATCAAGACTAAAACCAAACAATTGTCTAGCAATTCCAACTATTGCAACAAGAGCAATGCCAGAAGTTCCTGATGCTTGAGAGCATGCGTCTGCAGCTGCCTCCTCCACAGAAAGAGAAACAAACAGCTTTCTCTAAAGCTGAGTGCTGGAAAAAAAAAAATCACCACTTCTGTTAATTTTCTTAAGATCTTGGCTTTTGAGCTCCCTGGGATACCTCAGGAAATGTGGGTTTCCTCATCCAAACCAGTCAGTCTTGTAAATTGGTACTGTAGAAACCAGCAGCGGGTGTGGTTAGCTCATAAAACCACTGGAGAAATAAACTGCAGAGGCTCTCTAGCAATGGGATCAGCATTTAGGGCATGGGAGTAGCCACAGGCACCACAACGAATTCCCTTGTCTCCGAGGGGAAAACGATACTATTGCTGATTTCAATCTAAATTACCATGCATCAACTACAAGCTGATCCCATACCAGCTAGCTGCTTTTCCAGCATTTGTCTGGAATTGCTGGCACATGGGACCACTAGCTCCATGCTCTGCCCAATGCCTCTCCCAAAAGGGGCAGAGGATCAGGAGACAGATGCCCTTTGCCTCGACAGGCAGCTCTGGGATGCAACATCTATTCAAGCACACTTTAAGCCAGAGGAACAGTGCAAGAGCAGCAGCCTTGATAAAGGGCACAGCACTATTCCAACAGATACACTGCAATAGAAATGTGTTTTCTTGTACATAAATCCTGAGACTGAAAAGTAGGAAGGTTGTTGATAAGCTTTTGAAATTCAAAGTAGGAGAAAAAAAAGTGATCTTGCCACAGAAGATCTGCATTGTTACGTAGTAGAATAAACATTTTGAGAGTTTCCTAATGGGAACTTCTGCTAATGTGTGCTAGAGATGGGCTGCCTCCAAGACTATAAAAAGGCTTGAGAAAGCTTGCTGCACCCTTGCTAGTACCTCAGTACACTCTGCCTGCTGAAAAGCAGTAATGCTGCACAGGGCCTCTTCCACCATCATCTCCAAGTTTACTTCCTACCTTCATTGCTTTCTACTGCATTCATTCCTGGTGCTAAAGCATTTTCCACCTTGCACACTCTCTTTATAAAACAGATTCTCACAAAACCCAAAAATCTGCATGTGTTTCTACAAAGAAGTGGCTGAATGAATGAACTGAGAGTAGGTGAAAAAAACTTAAGGTACTCTATCTCAGCAAGTCAAGTGTAAGAATTGACTGAAACCACAGTAAGAAAGTTCACATTTAGCCATTTACTGTGTGCTATTTAACAGCTAAATTAACTTTAGCACCCCTTTAATACTGCAATGATCACATCTCTTTAAACACTGGTGTCACATACCTGAGATTAGGGAGGTATTCAACTAGATTGCTGAAAATTAAGATCACAGAGCAGTTTGTCAATAGCTGTATAATTATTCCATCCTAACAATGAGACTTCGTGGAGTTCAGTTGGAGCAGAAGAGAAACAAAATAAGAGGACTCCAAAATGTCTGTACACATTCTTACGGAACTCTGAGCCAGTGTAAATCAATGAAGATCAAGATCTTTAATGGACACTTAGGCTAAGCAACACAGTAAGGATCTCTCTAGAACAAAGCTAATGGCTTTAGATAAGCTATACGGTATATGAACAAGAAATGATGCTTCAGCTTATCAGGCTTTTTTTGGTTTAATGCTCTCTTTGGGAGCAATGGCAATATTATAATGTGCTTCCAAGAAAGGGATGAAGTTATGAAAAACCAAATTTCTGTTAGTATTTTTTTAAATTATATTGAAAGCAGGTTTGAATGGCATCTTAATCATCATTCACAGATCATGTGTTGAACAGAAGAGAGCCAGAAAAGGGTTAGGAATAAGGACAATGTTAAATGGAATCAAACCTGGGAAAACATCAGCTATACACAGTGTTTGGAAGGAAAATAATTCAATAAAAGTTCATTAAAACACAGTAACATGGAACTGTGAAATTCAGAGCTGGTCCTGTTTCATCCCTGCTGCAAAGCTGTGTCATTTAAATTAAATTCCAGCAAGAGCCAATTTGTCCCATGCAGTGAGATGAGGCACCACGACATGAGAACAACGCAACCAACAAGTTTAGTCTTTAGATGTCTGGATTCAGAAAGGGCAAAAAGTATTCCTCTGCAAGGCCAGTGACAACCCAGCAGTGTTTTTATGTGAACTTCAGAAAGATGTAAACAAACATGAGGGACTTTGGAGAAGAGCTTCAAAACAATTATGTGGTTGCAGGAACTGACTGAGGCTTCTTCACAAGAGCTAAACATATGCAGTCCAATTGAACAGTCTCCAGCAGCAGTGGGAGACAGACCCGGGAATTTTTGAAGGTCTTCATCTAACGTACTAAGGTATTTACAGAAACACAAATCAAACCATGTGATAAAATTAATCACTAGAAAGTAAGCTGGCAGGGAAAATTATACCCCATAAAAAAAGTGATTCTGCTGTGAAATAAGTAGCCAGGAAAGCAGCTGCATATCAGTCCAGATTAGCAGGTACTAACAACCAGATCTGATGGGGGTTATTTACTGGAATCACACACAGCCTCGGGGAGCAGCACAATTAGCAAACAGAAAAAGACCTGAAGATACACTGCTTAGTGTTCTCCAAATTAAACGTCTAAAGCATCTCCCTTCCTAGGTTTTTGAAATAACAGCACCTTGATTATTTCAATCATCTAAATGCCTCACTAAGATTTTGATCCACTAGTTTATGCAGAAGGCTCTTCCTCCTAGGAAAAACAAAAAGGTTTGCTATGACTGATACCGGAAAAACCTTTTGCATGTATTAGTTCAGTTGCACATCTATTTCATTTAAGAGTGTAGAAGTTATTGGAATACAGCTGTCAGAGACTATTGATCACACTATCAGCATCTGAGGCTTTTTGGGTTCACAGAAAGAGCAGACAAATGCAGGGGGGACAAGAACCTGTAATTTTGCTTTTTGCTATTCCTATGTCTGTAAAACTGACTGAAGCAAACATCCACTTCTAGTTGGTTTTGCATTTTACTACATTAGCACACATGGGCACATGGCTGCATTGGTGTCTCATAGGGGAGTCACATGTTGGCAGGAGCAACAGACAACAACGATGTCGTATTTTCCAATTCTTAGACCTATGTCTTACTGAAAACTGGCAATCCAGTTCCTGCATCTTATTCCAGGTTAAAGCAAGCCCTAATTGTGGTCTAAATCTTGTTGTCTGTCAACTTTATGGCACACAAATACAGCAATGTTTATTTTCTACATCCTTCCATTCATATTAGTGAGAACCATTTTACATAAAGGCTTCCTCCAGTTTCTCTGTCCACCCCTTAACTTCATGTCCTTGTCTATTTTCAGTTTTGCTCAATTTTTTCCTCCTTTGGGAACAATAACGGAGGCACAGAAACTTTCCAGTTACAGTTGTTTTTCTCTTGGAAATTAAAATGATAGGCATTGGTAGGGGAAAAGGACCGCACAGTAGCAATTACGCTCATGTTGAGTACATCATTTGGCCTGTGTATTTTGGTTGCCTTCTGAAGGTCCTTTTATTTTAGCCCCAGGCCTACTTGGCTGCAGTAGGTCATTTGTTTCCGACAGCAATAAAAATAAAAAGAAAAAAGAAACAGCCCCGAAAGCAGCATTCTTTTTTTTTCCCCCTGAGGATGTTGTTTTCTAGCCCGTCCCAGTTTCCGGTTCCCATGAACCAGCTTGTCGCTGTTGTGTTTGGATTCATTGCGCCATAGGAAAATGTTAAAAGGCTTGCTTTCTTTGAAGGCAAAAGCAAGACAGATGTTAATAGAAAGCCACCTTGATTTCCATGCTTTTAAAAAAACAAATCTGATTTTCCAACTTTTTTCTCCACAGTCCTACTTGTATTTATTCCAGAAAAATCCCTGTCATCTTTCCTAAGATTTGAGAGGTATAGAAGGGCCAGGATTTGCTTTCTGCAGCAACTCACTTTCCCTGTGGATGGGGCTGCTCTGCCAGGAGATCCTCACCAGGATTTTGCCCATTGCAACGAGTATCTCGGGAAGTATGATCCTGCCATGGCTCCACCGTCTAGCTAAGAGTGAGAGCTGGGCCCGACCATTTCCATCTTCAGATCCAACCCATCCCTCTCTGCTCCAAAGAGAGAGGTCAGGGGATAAGAGTACAACTGGTAACAAAAGCCCAGAGAACTGTTGCTCTGTGGCAGCGGTGGCTTGTGGAAAACACACACACACACACACACACACA
>VZTI01001559.1:1040474-1113612 GCA_013397865.1 Struthidea cinerea | reverse complement strand
TCCATCTTGGCAAAGTAGTATTAAAAGACAGTTGAAGTCCTGGTAGTTATTTTCATTTGGGGTTTGGTTTGTTTGGTTTGGTTTTTTTGTTAGTTTGTTTGTGGGGGGAGGGGGTTTTTGTTTGTTTGGTTTGTTTTTTTTTTAAATTATGGCAGGACAGAGAAGAGAGATGAAAAGCAGATTCTTCCCCCCTCCCCTTTCCTGGGAAAAGCAGACAGATTTCTCATTTTGAATGCTCTTTAGCAACAACACATACATCAACCAGCCTATTTCCTTCAGCTGTTTATGTCTGTGACTAAGATAAGCCAAAGACACCAACTCTCACGCAACAGCCCCATTTTCCCCTCTTCAAGATGCCAGCCTTTCTCCAGAGGGGCTCACACCCTGATCTAGCAGATGCCATGGGGAAGTAATGGTGCTCCATAGCTACAGCTCCAAGCTCTGGGGCTCTCTGGCACAACTGGAGATACACCCCATACTCCTAAGGAGCCACAAAATCCACCCCCCCTTCCCCTCTGAGAAATGGCTTAGACGAAACCTGGGAGAGCTAGCACATACTTTTGTGTCACTGGCACAGATAAGTTGCATTTTTTGCTGTAGTTTCATGCCGGAGACAGCTGTTACATGCTCTGGCAATCTTCCTCTCGAAAACAGCCACACGTACTTCAGACTTCACAGGAACTCCAAGGTGCTCTCACACCCCAGAAGGTTTTCAACCCTGAGGACAGGTACAAGATTTGAAAGCAAGATTGGGCCCTCAGTCAGCAAAACATCCAGGTTTCTAAGGGCACTATCTCACCCTGGGCTGGCTTCTGTGGACAGTCGGAGACATCCAGCATGAGCCGCCCTCGGGGTGACAGGTGAGGAGCCCCAAATGCTGCTGCTGGCTCAGGATGCCTCCCCAGGGCTGTACTTAGTGTCAGCATCAGCCAGGCACCCGGCTGCCCCCAGGTAAGCGGATCAGAGATAGCGGGATCCCTCGCCATAAACTGACGTGCATTTCCACACAGGAGCCACAGGTCCCAGTTTGTACCTCTGTGCTTCCCCCTCCTTCCCCTGATGTGGGATAAAACACAGCAGAGACTGAAAGGTTTAAGGTAGTTCTGCACAGTTATTTATGTATATATTTATGATTCAGGCAAAGCCAAAACACTAAAAAAATCTCTTTCCCCCGACAGGCTGCACATGAGCCTGGCACATTCATGTGTGCCGTGCGTTTGACTCACAGCAGCCAGGAGACTTTGGCTATCCTCTTAAATAATAGGCGCTCTGGTGGCCCTGCATGTCTGGGGCACTGTCCCCCTCCCATTTCACAAGGCAATATCACAGCTTATTTCACAGCTCCTCAGCCTCACAGGCCAGGCCTGAGTGACCTGCACGCTGCACCATCATGTTTGGGGCAGCGGGGAAGGCCAGGGGTGCAGGGGAGCAGGGCTGCGGTGCAGCATGCCAGCTCGGAGCACAAGGAGTTCAGTGCCTTCACACAGGTTAGGGGTGGGTAGGAAAAAAATGCAAGAGGTATTCTCCATGTTCCCTCATTCACGGAAGGATGTGAATGCCCGTTCTAAGAAAATCCTATTTGTGCCTGTTCTGGGATCTTGATTCCCTCAGTGCTGCCTGTCCTCTCCTAAAAAATAAAAAGGAGGGGGTGAGGTGGGAGGTCAGAAGACTAGTGGCGGTACGGAGAAATTATAAAAGGGCAAACTGACACGTGGTTGCACACAGTAGTATTTCATCGATCCCACACCCACCACACATTGCACAAGGGCACATTCCTGCATGCAATGGAGGTAGGGCAGCACCACCAGGCTCACGAAGGCTGGCACTGTTCTGGAGAATTCCTGTTACCTCTTGGAAGGGCTCAGAGCTGGTCCAGGACCCAAACAGGAGGTGCTTGCTTTGCCATGCAGCCAGCCTCCTGTGACAGAACTGCAAAAAAGCAGCACACCCTGCCCTGCATCCTCTGCACAAGCAATTTTTTGAGGTGCTCTGCCGCTGGTCTGTGAGAGGAGCTCTGCCCTGGGATGCTGCATGCACGGGATGAGGATCCTGCACACAATCTGGTACTCCTGAGCTTGGGATGGCACCCACCTCGAAGGGTCTTGCTCCCAGCTGTGGCAGCAGCACCCTACCAGCACTTATAGCACCTTCCAGTTCCAGCCTGCTGCATCGTATACATGATAGCACCCAACCCCTACAGCCCTACCTCCAGATCTCTCAGAAAGGGAAAGGCATCACCCTTTGGGCTGCAGGAAGCACAGGCTGGCCACACACCCTCCTTGTGAATTTCAGTTTGTTGCCAAATCAGTGCTAATTACAATTTCTTTGTACGAGCGCTCTCACACAGGCAGCATTTTGCTTGTGAAAAATCAACAAGTAACTGCAAAAATAGAATCAGATGCAATAACACCTTACATAAGCTTTGGTTAATAATAAACCCGACTTTACTGAAATCCTAGTGACTCTAGTCCTAGTAGTGACAAGATAGGAGAGAACTATGAGAACATACTGAACCGTTTCCTGTGAAGTGATGAGATTATCCTTCCTGCGTTTTGTGCATTGTTAATGAAGGAAAGGACATATTTGGGGTTCCCCCGTCCCATTAATTGGAATTGTTCTGGTAGCTTGAATCAAATATCCGAGTTATCAGACTGATTGTGAGCATTACAGCACAGATTGATAAACTGTGTTTTACTGGGACCCAAAAGCTATAAATACATACCAAGTAGAATTCTCAGCTATCTTTTGGTTTACCTCCCTCTAAAATCAATGATAAGACCCTAAAAAAAAAAGTAATGTTACAACTATTGTTTGGCTAAATTGGGTCTGTTCTGGCTATCCGCATGTTTCTTGATTAGACAAACTGGTCTTTATAAACTGTGTTTACTTCTGCCAAAGCACAGCCTGCTTGATCAGAGAATAATCCAAATTTCTGATAAACTGGATTATCCATTTTGGACTCCTTTGAACTAAGAAAATAGTCGTCTTCCCTCCTGCACCTTAGTGATTGTAAGGGCCTGAAATACTGTCATAGAAGTTTACAAAGCTACCCAAGAGCAGGCTCTAGCCTGCCTGTTTCTCCTACTCAGGAGACATTATTTGAGGAAAGCATTAAACAGATACTATTATCAGCCATACCTATCCTCTTCTGCCATGGAGACAGTAATGTTTCAGGACAGGTTAGAGACAAAAAGGCACCCAAGTCTTCAATAGCTAAGTGACTAAGAACACACATTCCAGGGGCAAACAAAGGAAAGGAATTTAGATGCATTGAAATGCAATAGTCTCAGCCTCAGTGATATTAACAAAGAACAAACCCTATAAAGGAATTTGCAAGGTCATCACCTGGTAAAAAAATTCATATTCCTTCTAGACACTGCAAACTAGACTTTCATGCTTTTCTAAAGCCTATTCTGAGTTAGACATTGCTTCAAGTTTTTGGTGTCTCAATAATAATGTATGTGTTGGTGCATCAATTATACCTGTATCTAATGCGAGTTATTTAGATATGTTTGTTAAAAGCAAAAACCCCATCCATTTGCATATCAGATCATCTGCTTTTCCTCAGTTTGATGACAGGAGTCCAACCTAGATGTTAATTACAGAGAATATTTCACAAGCAAAGGCACTTCTTAGGGTAACTTTGAAGGGAGAAAGTAACGCTCACTTTTCAATTGCAAGCTGAATTTGCATTAACATTTTTGACCACATCTCTATTTTTGGCTACTTATATCTTTGCTGTTGTCTGTATACTTGGTGAGGCAAGGAGTATTTGTAGAAAGATAAAATTAAGGCATATGCTCTGACATAATGAGATACTCCCCTAATGTATGAAAATGTTAAAATTTATAACCTCTCTTAATAGTGACTTTTTTTCTTTGATGCATCAGATTTCTTAGCTTTAACAATATTCTAACAATTTTTTAGTGCTTTTTTAAACGAAGGAATGCACATGCATACATATCATGGGAAGAGCTGCCGTCTCAAAGTCATGGTGGGAGAAGCGTCCAGGTTCAGAAGTGAGCAGTAGCACTGCCGTGGACGTCCAGCAGAGAGTGGGAGCAGGTATCACTGCATCCCAGCGTGACCCTGAATAAGACATCTGACTGCTCAGGTCCAGTTTCTCAGTTTGTGAAACAGGAATGTTAATATTTAACTACCTCAATAAACCAACACCTACATATTGATACTGAAAAGGTCATGGTATTTCCATGTCAGAAATACGATTTAGTACATGGGAGCCCCTTTCACTGAAAGTTTGACCATTTGACATTCCCATAAAAAAAAAAAAAAAAGACACAAAATTGACACAAGGCCTCACAGTGAGGATGATTGGGGGATTTAACGTATCAAAGAGAAGATCAAAAGTTAACTTGATTACAATCTACAGGTATTTATACAAAGAGAGCAACTGTAACCAGAGGGCTCCATCTCGTAGACAAAGGCAAAACAACTGCTAGAAATTGTAAATACCCAAGGCTACAAGGAAGGGGCTGGCAGTAACAATCTTCAGATCAAGACTGGAGAGCATAAAGTTCTGAGACACACACTAGGTCACTGGCTTACCTTCAGGCATCACTGGCCAAGATCCCACATGCTTTCTCTGCAGAGGGGTCAGATCAGACTCAATCTGAATGCATTCTTCCAGTCTCTATCTAGAAAATTGTTTTTTAAACTGCACAAATTGAATTAAAGATCCAAGATGGCATCCTTATCCAAGGGCTGGTAGTAACTCAAGAAAAACGGAGACTGAAGCACTAACATATAATGTTATTGAAATTTCTGTTGATAGCTTTAAAACATCTGCTCAACCTTTAAAAAAGGTTTTCTTGGGGGTGTGTGGGGGAAATAGAATAGCAATTTTTGCCAGAAAGGCAAAAAGAAGGCAGAAAGGTGAGGAAGGCAAACAGCCAAGGACAGCCCCACAGTGCTCCAGTTGCTATGAGAGAGGGAGGGACAGTTAGGAAAAAAGTTATTGAGTCAAAAAGCCTCAGGAATGGGAGGAAAGATTTCATGTCAGCTATCCCACTGTGGAACTCTCTGCTTCTTTCACCTGTAAGTGGCCTGTCTTTCCTGATTTGAGACCTTTGTGTGGGAATGCACAAGGGCCTATTTGTTGTCCCCTTGTCCTCTCATTTTGGGTAAAGATGGGTGATCAGCACTCCCCAAATTTGAACAGATCAGTCTTTTGAATGATTAATTCAGCTGGAAGTAACTGCATGAGGTAAATAGCAACAGGAAAAGACAGTTGTTTTGGACCCATAATTGTTTCAAACAAAGTTTACCAAGCCTAGGAAATCAAAGCCCTGTACTGTCAGGTTATCCTTCCCCATCTCTATTATCAAGACTCCAGCATCTACAGGCAACACCACTCCATAATGTAGGCAACTCTGAAAGGGTCTAGAAAAGTTAAACCACAGCTGTAAGCAGGGATGAATTTGGATATTCACACCTTGCCTGTTATTTCTTCACATATTCCAGAACTGCATCTAAGAACCCTCTTCTAGACATATGTCCTCTTCTTCATACAGACAATAATAATTAAAAAAAACCAAACCAAAAAATTCTGTGCCTAAATCCCTGAAACTCTCTCCTTTGGACTTACATGTCTAAACAGATTGCCTTTTCATGAAAAATTGAAACATTCAGACTTCAAATTAACCAGGGTTAAAGGAGTGTTCTGCTGGGATACAGGAAACTTGGGTTTAACCCTTCCTCTTCTGTATGATTTAGAACTCAAAATATGAACCCGTACCTTCTACCTTCTGGAGGCCCATAAGGTAGCCAGAACAGGCTACTGCATCCTAAAAGTGGTCCGGAGCAAACACTGTTAAGGATTATGTTGAAATGATGCACTGCCTGCAGCATCACATTCCCAAATGTCACATTATTTACTGTAAGCACCCATGAACTACATGTACTCTTATCTCCTGATTCAAAGGTAGTTGGCTGCAGACACCAACAGAGACAAACCCACAAACACAACATTATGTGGTTTGCTGTTTACTTTCCATCGTTTACCAACACAGATCCATACTCAGCTGGCAAAGGATCTAGTTCAGGTTGTGTCTTTTTTTTTTTTTAATTAGTAAAAAAAATGTAAGTTTGCAAAGTCACATAACTTTATGTTGCTAAGTCAGCAATACATAACATATTTAAGCATGTAAATAAGATCCACTTAAAAGTCCGGTTGACTCTATTGCTATAAAAGCAATTAAATCAACCTTTTTACATATTGCAATTACAACACCGCTCAGTGAAGAGTTTGGATGGAATCCTGGTGAGGGACGTGAGTGTCCCTGCAGCATGTTTAGTCCCATTTTAAAAAGTTCTAGGAACTACTTCAGATGACATTTATGATCCCAGGCCTCTTGTCAAAAATATCTCTTTCTAAATATTTCACAGAAATCAGTAGAACACCATTTCCAGGAGGTGTTTCAAATCAGCTTCAGTGAAAGCTGAGCACCTACCAGTCTTTAGAAGACAAATTATTACCCACTTGTGAATTTCTCAGGTACAGGCTATTTGTATTTCTACACCAAAGGAAAAGGGCTTTCCTCATTTTGGGGAGTACATTCATGTGTCCTATGAGTTTAGCGAAGTACAGACCAAGTCCTGTATTTTTTACTTTCCCTGTGCAACACTTCCAAGATTGTCAGGACTCCAGGAGGAAAATGAATTTCGTTCCTTAAAAGTGAAGTATACTTTACCTGAAAAAGTTGTTCTTGGTCTGTTAGTGATTATCAAGTGTAAAAGGAGAGGAAGACAGATTGCAGGTTTTCCCCCACCCCTCTCCTTAGGCATCCAAGAGATACTGCTCTTCAGCAGCCTCAGGTCAGAAGAAACCAGGCATCTATCTCATCTGGCCCCAACTTCCCTGGTTCTGCTTTTCATCCACTCAGATGCCCAGTCCAACCATCTTGCTGTACTGCACTAATGCAAAATCCCCAAAGAAATTCAGGATTGTTGAGACATCCAGGGCTTCCTCCTTGGTAGCATTAGATGCCTGTTTGACCCCTGCGACACAGAGATGCAAAGAAACCGGTTTTCACCACTTTATCCAAGAGTATTCCTAATTCTCAACTACTAAAAACGGATCAGAATCACTTCCACCACTTCTTCCATCACAGACCATACCGTAAGAGGAATTTCATCTTATGAGTCCTCAGTGAGTGGCCAAATTTCTTCGCAGCTCTAGCTTTAGTTGACCATACCTTGTGATTGGTAGGATTGTGGGTACACCCCAACATGCAGCATTTCTTAGCAACTGGATTTGCTAGGGAGATCATGTTTAACAAGGGTTTATCCGTTCAGAGCTGAACGCCCTCTGTGCTCAGTCGTGGCTACCAAAATACCTAGCACAGATATTTGGATTGCACATGAAAATTACTGAAGGTGGACGTTAGAACATACAGGGGCCAAGTACTATTTTTACTGAGTTGTTTTCCCTATCTTCCTCATACCTTCACTAGTCCTAAAACTAGCAGTTATTAGGAGACACCACTTTCTTATCCAGTAGGGCTGCATTTCTGAGAGGGCAATGACATTTTGCAGCTGTAAAAACCACTTTTGCCTTTGTCTAGTCAGATGAAGATAACAAAATTCTCGTGTTCCTGACAAAGCATGCTAACAAGCCTTGACAAGGGAGGATAGATGCCTTTCCAGACATTCAAGAGACACACTTGGTGAGTTTCTAGCATGACACACACTGCTCTGCTTCTGTGATCACACTTCTGCATTGAGATTTGACAGGCACGTCTCTCAGCAGCGATACCGACTTCAGCAGCCTCTTTTCCTCACTTTTTCATTTGCTCTTCAGTGCTCTCATTCCCATGATGGTGGTATATTTGCCCGTGCAGTTCTGCATTCAGCCAGGTGAGAACTGGCTCAGGTTAAAAAGAGTCTATCAGAAAGGTTTGGCTTTAACGTGGGAGTATTTATAGATTGGCCCAGCCACCGTAATTCAACTCTGTACCAGTAAAATGGGAACAGAAAGTAAACGGGAGGATAAGCAAGCTATCTCTGGGACAGGTATGCCCAGCCTCCTTCCACAGCTTGCACCTTGCTCTCTGACTCTTGCTGCCACCCAGCCCTAAATGGCCAAAAAGCCAAACAAGAAGAGAAAGAGGAGATGTGGATGATGAGGTCTGGGTTATAAAGCTCTCAGTTATTCCCATCAAGAGCCCTCCTGCCTCCCAATAGAGAAGACAGGCCAAGATTGTGAACAGAGAACCTCTCTGCCACCGCTCAGAGCCCCACTGCCCCACCAAGTCCCCCTGCCCCTCTGATGCCACTCCGGTCCTTCTATTCTGCAGAACCACACAAAGGGCCAATAAAGACAAACATTATTAAAACTTCCTGCCTCTGAATTCGCTCTCCACTTTACCTCCCAATATTTTTTAATTCATCAAACAATGGACAAAGGTGGGGAGAGAGGGATGAAAGGGCCTCTGTACAGAAAAGCGTGCACTTACCAAAAAGAAGACAGCAAGTGATAAACCAAAGGTTCAAATACATAATTAAAGAATGTTCTCCTTATAGCTCCAATCACCACCTAGGAACTTCCTTGTTTCAGGAGTGTTTCACACTACAAACAAGCCACCCTTGCTCTTAGTCACAGAGATACAGTCATGAGACTAAGGCAGAAAAAAAAAAAGAATTCCATCACCAAGTGGCCCAAGAATCACTGAGAAAGCAGTTTGGAGTTTTAACTTACTTTTTACACTTCTGATATTTGGAAAATGGGGGGAAAAAAGCCAGAGAAAAACTAGGCTGCCTAAAAGATAAAGGAAATTAAAAGAGGTAGAATATAAAGCAAAGGATTGAATAAAAGATGAAATGAAGAAAAGAAAAAGAAAACTCACAAGTCTCTCAGTAAAGCAACCAAAACCCACAAAGAGAAATTATAAGCAATATTCAGAATACAGTCTAGCATTTAGTTTGCATTTGAAATAAGGTTGTCTGCAGAGCTTTCTTCCCAAATAAGTTTGAGAAGCCTTACCTTAGGGGGCTGGAATTTTTTAAATCTTGAAATAATAAAGAATTTGAGGTGAAACAAACAAAAAACCAACAACCCAAACCACCAAATGACTAAAGAAAAAACAAAAAAACCCAACTAACAGCAAAAAGGGTCTTTCAAGGAATAAGAGGTTATTATATCATTCTTTCAAAAGATAATCTCAAAGACTGTCACAATGACAAAGACACACAGCTGACATGTTTCTTGACATTTAGCAAATGCTACTGCTCAGCTACATCTTCCTTTCTTTAATTCTTTTTCATGAGCACAAGAATACACAGAATTGACTTATAAAGAATGGTAAGAAGGTGAACACTTACATAGGCATAGACCAAGAAAAAGAAATCTAAGTTGTTTTGTCTTTTAAATTCTCACTTTCGTGTTGCATTTTTGTAGGAATTTAAACTTGGAGGAGGTGGTGCAACTGTAAGAGAGGCTGCATCCACAAGTCCTCCATGACTCGGGCCACCTGAGCGTAAATCCTCTCTCACAGACTCCAATTTCACAGGCACTTTTGCAGCTGGAATAAGCCAGCATTACCAATTATAGAAGCCCTCCCACCAGTGTCCTGCACAGCTTCCTGGTGTAACAGAAATGCTGGTCTTGGCCAGGTTTTGGAAGCAGTTCAGATGGCCTCTGTGTCACTGCCCAGTGACAGACAGTACAGTCCAAGTTCCCTGGGTCACTGTGACATGTGGGTTCCTACACAAAGACATCCACATCTTTCCAAGTGTCAATACAGGAAAGTCACCTCTAGAAGAAACTCAAGCAGTAAAAAGACAAACATACAGACAAGGAGGGTGGACTGAAACCCATGTCCTGGCTTTTTTCTCTTCTCCAGCTGATGGCAGCTTAGGACACTGTCCACCAAACCACATTAATAGCAACTGCATGGGCAGACAATAAACAACCCAAGACAGGTTCATGAGAAGAACTGCTTCATTTATGTGTCTTAATGACTGTCTGTCTGTCCCATCCCAAGAACTATCACAGGCAATCCTACTAATTTCCTTATCCTTTCTGATAAGGCTCTCTGACAAGGAACGAAGCCCCTTGTTATTCAAATTAGTGACTCCTCACAAGTGTCCTCCTATATGAAGAGTAAGCCCAAGTTTTAGTCATTTAGTCTTTTTTCACCACAGATGCTTCAGGGCAGACCTACCCCAGGTGCTACACCTGCTGTGAGGATAACCACAGAGGCACAATCAAACATTTCACCTCCTCTTACAAAAGGGAAACCTTTGCAGCTAGACTAAGGATAAACCAAACAGAAATGAAGCTTGTCTGAACCTTTGTTCATTAATTATATTTCAATCCTTCAAAGAGACAGAGAAGTATTGTTAAAAAATGTTTTTTTCACACAGTTATGATGAAACACAGCCCTGCACATCCCACTTGTCTTTGCTTCTAACCTCACCAGCTTCCCTCTGCCTCTGTGAAACCGCTAAAAACCACAAAAACCTCACCCACCACTCCTTCCTCTGCTTTCTCATCATCTCCATGAGAAAGGGGCAAGAATAGTCTGATTTTAGTGCCAGAAGATCCCATGCCATAGCTTTTGTCCCTTTACTACTGAAATCATACAAAACAGACTTACTACAGGGCTCAGTCTGATCCAAAACACACATGGGAATTTACCCAAGTTATATAGCAAACCAGAAGCAGAGATCAAGGAACAGACCTTCATACTTTACTACAAAGTCTATTTCTTGAGATGCAATTCAGTCTTCATCAGCTTCTCTTAATTTCACTTTTCAGATAAAAAGAACAGTTAAAAATAAACCTATGGGTCAACAGACAGTGAAGTGAAATGGGAAGCCGGTTGCCTGTGACAGAGGTGAGAGACTGAAGGCTGTATGTGTAGTTAAGCCTTCACACATCAGAGTTTTTTAGTACCACATGAGATTTCTTTATTACTTATCAGTAAATTAATTTCATGACAATAAAGTAACATGCCTTATTTTTACCATATTTTATCCTACCACAGAGCTCACAAAACACAAGGCACCTTGTATGGAGCAGTGATAACTAGAATTTCTTTTTTCTGGACACATGCACAGAGTTGGTGCTTGAACAAGATCCAGCACAACAGAAGCCTAAGATTTCTATCTGCTTCTACAAGAAACAGTTGTGTTACAGTGTTGGAAATCCTGGATGCTCATGTAGACTATATGCATTAGCAAGGAAATAACCTCACACATCAGGATTTTTACATGGGAACAGTGAATTCTCCTGACAGGTTCCAAAATTAGGTCATCTTTCTCAACAAAGGACTGATTTTACGAGATCCTTCATGAAATATTCATGTGTACAAACAATATTTTCCCTCACCTTAAACTCATCCCTGACACCACCACCACCACAACGATCAGCATAATTCTTGCTGCCTTACCTGTATTCCTGCTGCAGACAGTCCCAGGACAGGGATGAGAACAGACCAAACCTCCTCCTGCACTGAGGATCTGACCACTGCACTTGCTCAGGGCCTCTCATGGACACCACATCGGTCATTAGCCACAGCTGCTGGTGGTGGCTTTGGCACAGCTCCTTATGGCCCTGCCATCTCCGCACTGCTGCTTAACAGCCTGCATCCGAGACAAGAGCAAGATTTCAGCCCTCCCAACCTCCCTCTTTGGGCCTGGAAGCAAAACCCTCCCAAGCACAAGTGCAAGAAGAGGTGTCACCTCCACAAGGAAAACTGCTACCAGTAGTAAAATATACTGAGTATGGCAGTGATGCCTAAGGAGCTTTATATTTGTAGAGGCTGAATGAGTACATCATTAAGGGATTGCATGTAAAAGCAGGAACACAACTTTTCCTTAGCATATAGGATGGTGGTGGTGAGATAGGCTGGAGAGACCAATATGCTCATGTGATGTGGCATGCAGGGCATCTGGGGAGAAAATTAAACAGTGAAGGAAATGGAAAGGCAGCCTCAGTTCTGCTTTTTCTCTGAAAGTTCTTCATGACTCAGCTCCCCTCTCCTGTTGTGGTTTCTCCTGTTGAAAGACCAGCCCTACGCTGCCAAAATCTGATTCCTGTGCTGATGCTTTATCTTCCCAGACTACTTTTTACAGGAAGAATCAACTCTTGTTTCGGAAACACCACCTTCAACATCCCTCTCAGCTCTGTGAAATGCACACAGAGCACTGCAGTGTGCTGACAGCTACTGGCTTTGAATCTACATTTGCAATTACAGCCCTCTATGCCTTTGTCTGCTTTTTCTCTTCTACCTGCTTGCTCTTCTTTTGAGATTAGAAATGGACTTCTGGGCAACTACCGTGTTACCTAAAAATGTAGATCCCCCACATGGTGGGATCCTGAGCTGCTGGGAAATATGGCTATCAGCAGAGAATACAGGTTACTATTTCAAGGGTGCTGTGGTACTTTATTACCCATCAATCATATCTGGACTTGTAGCAGTTTTTTGTATTTTGACTTGTATTGGGAATATGAGTCAAATTCAGCAGAGAAGTAAAGATTATTCTTCAGTTACAGGTTAGTCATTGAATGGTCATTACAGTATTACAGTTGTACTGCCATGGTATGGTGTGGGCCTGAAACATCACAGAAAGTTCACGTTCAGATTAGAGAGAGAACCTGGAGAGAGAAAACAGAGGGCATAGAAAATTAACCTGAGTTATTTCCAGGGTGGATGATGCTGTGGACATTTCATGGACAGAACTGAAGCATCTGGAGCTGACCTAAGTAAGGACTGCTAGATTTTGGTTCATATAACCAGCAGTTCCTTTGCTGTCTTTGCACGCTACTTCAGAAATAGAAAGATGTGGTATCCGAAGACACTGCACTGTCAGACTCTGGAAGGTGATGATACAGACTGTGGAGCAGCAACTCTGAATCACTGTGAAGCAGCCAAACAGATGCTCACTTTGCCACTCCTAATTATCATGGCTTAAAACACAAAAGAAAGAGATGACAATACATGCTTTGGAAAACATATCACCATAACAGTTGCCAGTCCTTCTTTTCCATTGTACTTACACCTATTGTACACCCAACAATGAAATCATCTGTCACTTCATCTATCCTCAGGAAAGAGAGTTGTATATATTCACACTGACATGTCAAGCAGCAAGTAAATTTGATGGATATCAGCCACGTTAATACTCACAATAAGAGGAAAAATCATGCACTTCTAGATCCTTGTAAAAAATTCCTTCTTTTTCTAGCTTTCAAATTTCAGTTGGCCAGAGAGAAGCACAGGAAGGTGAGGAAAATAAAAAGGGACATGACCAAGAACTCCCTGGATAAGACACAATTAAGTCTTGGCAGCCTCCAAGTACTGCAGTCCAGTAACATTGTTACGGGCCTCACTTACTCAGACAACTGAGCTCACAGGTCTCTAGCAAGCACATCTCTCCTTTGCTCTTCCCAGTGCAGGAATATCACCAATACTTTGAATACTGACCCTGCTGCCCAGCCCCTGTGAAGCAGGTGCATGCTTGACCTCACCCTGCTCCTTCTGCTCGTGGCACGAGAGAAGGGTTCATGCGCTCCAGGGGGGCAAGGAAGGCAGACCTAAACACTCCAACCCTGCTTCTACCAGCAGCACAAATTGGCAAAGGGAATAGCATGAATGACCCATCAGGAAAAGAGCCACCAGTAATCTAAAAGCAAGGAGACCAAGTGCCAGGGTGCTCCTCATCCTCCACTGAGCAGGGATAAGAGTAGTATTTTCCTCCTCTCATGGTTTCAAGAAAAAAGGAGAGTTGTTGTGGAATGTTGCCCTTATTCCAGGAGTCGTGGGGAGAAGGGTGTGGGGAAACAGTCCCTTTTCTATCAAGCTTAGCTGCTTCGCTGAGGGTTCTGGAGTATTTACAGCACAAGCACATTAGGACTTGGGGCAAGTGTTTTTGAGACTTTCTGGTCCCAAAGTCATGAGTGTGAAGAATCGCCCTAGCAGGAGACTTAATCTGGCCTGTTCTTTTCTCCATTATATACATTACCATCACGAGAACAAAATCCTCACAATGTGTTTTTTCATCAGTAGTTGCAGTATCGATATGGATTTCTTAATTTAGGCGTAAGTTTGCAAGGCCAGTTCATCTCTTTCCTCTGTGAATCTTGAAACACGTCTCTTGTCTCCAAAGAACGGCAGAGGACTGATCAGTAGTCACAGCAGCTACCGACAAAACCGCAAGTACTTGGAGTAATTTTTTTCCCTCCTGTTTGCATAGATTTACTTTGAAAAAGATTTCAAGGAGTCGATTAGTGTTTGGTCATTGGGCGTCTGTGACAGAAGATGACAAAGTGAATCCGTAGTTCCTTTCACTCAGTGTGGGTGTTGGGTAGCAGTTGCACAAAAGTGTATTGCTCCTTTTATTGTACATGGAAACGAGCTTTCAAAGTAAACCGAGGGACAAATGTTGCTGCTCAGAACACCCACCAGCCTTCTGATCAAATCCCTCTTTGATATCCAAAGTGGTGTGTTCCAAGAGCACATGCTATTGACTGCAATACCATGAAAACTGGCTGGCTCACATGCAGGATTGTGATTTGGGTAAATCTCTTTTCCTTTACGTACTTAATCTTTGCAGTGAGGAGGAAAAGGGGTTGTGGGGAAGAAAAGGGTGTGAGGTAGCAAAACAAGGCAGCGTGTCAGCATTTTTTTTTCAGTCCATGTTCGTACCTATTAAAGCATTTTGCCAAATCAAAGAGATGAATTACTGTACTGTTTTTGGAGGCTGATGCAACTCTTTTTGCTCACTCTGAGCCTGCAGTCAGCTGGTATCATTTTGCAGGCTAGAAGAGCTGTGATTTACAGTCTGGGGGATATTAACAGTTGGATCACAAGTTTTGAAACTTTCAAAGCACAGCACTGGGTGTCTGTTCTTTCAGGGTGTGTTTTGGCAGATGGTGGTAGCCAAGAAAATTCACCCTGCCTTTCACCTCCATTAAACGTTGGCTGGTGGGTAACTAGTGCTCTGTGTTTAGATATATTTGGTTATATCATCATTGTGCTGTGCTCCTGTAATGAAACAATTTCTTCTCTGCTCCTGCTGTGAATGACACTGAATGGATTGTATTATCTTAGCCGAAGTCACAGCAGGCACTGGGTCAATGGGTAAAACTGTCCAAGATAGGAAGAAATCTCACCCAACAGCTCAATCTCCAGATGTTGACATGAACTGGAGGGGGAAAAAATAGAACTACAGGGAAGGGAAAAAATTAGGTTAAAGGGAAAAGAAATTAATAATATCAGTCAGAAAATAGCCAGAAATTGACTAAAACCAAAGCAAGGCACACACAAAACAGTCAAAGAGAGTACTTCTAACTTTTGAATTTCCACATTATTGAGAAGAATGGACTGCAAATAGCTTAGTACTTTTGCAGAGCTCATTGAAATATTGAGTTTCACATCTTGAATGCCTGCACTCAAGTGAACCTGAGCACTCTATTTTCTCCTGAGAGGATGCTGTGCACCTCACAGACCAGGCTCTCAGTTCTCTTGCTTTAAACAATGGGACCCAACCTTTCATCATCATACTAGCCAAGGCTGTAGCTGAGCTGCAGGCTGATGGCTTGCAAAGGGTTAGTAAATCCTCATCACGGCCCATGGATATCACAGAAGCAAAGCAAAGTTTCAGCAAAGTAATTGCTAGTTCATCATCTCTTTTGGTGAAATACTAAGCACACTCAGTTCTTTGACTATTGCTGCAGAGATACAAACTGATCTATGACATCCACCTGGAGACTCTGTCTTTGAAAATTAATCAAAGAATGTTTGTTTGTTAAAAAAAAAAACCAGCCACAAACCTCCTTTACTAAAATGCTATAGTTTCATAGTTCCCATAATTTATTATTTCCACAGCCAACAGTTAGGAGAGTGGGTCCTGATCTGTACCGCCTCTGCAAGTCTGTAAGAACCCTTTGGGAGACTGGCAAGTGCAGCAGGAATGTGTGCCTGTGGTCACACAGTCTCCAGCACAACTCTGGATTCTGGTCCAAGTGTGAAGGCCACAGGGGCTACACTGGCAGGTCACACCCAGTTGGGTGGTGTCGTGTCTGAGTGGGAAGAGAGGTTGCTGTTCAGCCCTGGAGGTAACACAGGCTGCTTGCCTGAGGACAAGACACTCTTTTCTGCAACTACTGGCAATCCTTTCCTCACTTTTGTTGGGTGAACAATTTTAACCTTTGTATTTTAACTTAATTTACTATTGAATTTCCCCTGAAAACTGTGGACTTTCTTATTAGGGCTTTTTTCCCCCTTTAACCTGCCTTTCAAGAACTTGATTTTACATCTCATTTCAATTGCTACATTTGAATCACTACTTTTTCAGCAATCGCATCCTCTAATTCATCAGGGTAGCACTGATTCCAAGAAAGGACAACACCCCACTGATTCATCAGCATGGTTTCCTGCAGCACAGGATTGTCCCTTAGCTATTTCTCACCTTTGCAATGGTATCCCCTGAGCCTGTTTATTTAAGAAATGGCAAGGTGATTTGACATGAAGTGCCTACTTCTGCCACCCCAACGAACAGTCCTTCCTCCTTCTACCACCTTGGCATTCCCAGTTCCACAACCACACCACTTGCCTTCAGTTGTCTGGCATGCACTTGACCCTTCTATGAACTAATTTAGCCTTCTAAATTGGCAGAGTCCTGACTCATGAAAAAAGTGAGCTGTTTCCTATCGGGTTAGCAAGCTGGATTGTCTCAAAAGGGACAGGGAACTGCCAGAGCCAGCACAAAGGCAGCAGCACAAACAGGAAGCTCCAAGAGGCAGGAAGGGTGACTGCCCTCTTTGTGCAGGGAGTGTGCTAGATAGGCTCCACACATTGCAAATAAGAGAGTGGGCGCAGACCTACCTCATTTCCCATAAGGGAGTTTCAGGGACCTGATAAGCAAAGAGAAGGAATGGAGTACAGCACCTTGCACATCTAGCACGCTTGAATCCCAGCTCACACTGCCCACAAAGCTGGGATCACATGGCTGAGAGCAGGGAGAGAGGGACATGCTCACCTCTTTCAGCCACCATGGGCTTAGCTATCACAGCACACTGCAACTACTAAGACCTTCTGGACTAAAAACTGACAGGATTTTGCCGAGTATCCCTTTCGTCAGCTTGATCTACTGCAAGATTCACAGTAACATTATGCAAGTTTTCTATTCTGAAAAATGGAGCAGTCAGAGAGAAGTCTGAATGTCGATAAATTAAAATATACTCTATTTTATATTCTAATACAGAAAATATTTGCTTTAGCCTTTATTTCTATCATCTACACAGAAATTAATTAGTTATTAAATAGATCTCTTATTTGGGGTATTTTGCCTTGTTTTGCTTTATTGCCTTTAATAGATGAAAAGTTTTTCTTTCATTGCTAAATGCACATGAAGGACCACACTGAAAAACCCCAGTGTGTCCATTTGGGGCATTGTGCTAATTGCCATAAACTGTCACTGTAAGTCTTCACCTGACAATCTCCCTACCTTTTGTGGGCATACACAACACCAATATACACCACCAATAACAGATTTGTTCTGTCTTACGCTAGAACAATCCACCTCCATTTTTGTTTGGAGAAAACCCTACCATGCTATCTGCCCTACATTTTTATCACATAAGCTATGAAACTTGGATTTTCAAAAACATTGTACTATTGGATTAAAAAATTATGCCCTTCTCTTGAAAAAGCTGAATGCAAGATCCCCATGAATGTACTTTTGGAAAGGCGATGGTGGCAGACTTGCAGTCCTGATGGAAGAGACTATATGGTCTATTTTCCGTGGACACGATAACCTTTGGGGTTTTATTTAGATGTGCCTCCAGTATAGGTCACATTGTGTATGAACACCCTGGATGAGCTTTAAAGCAGATCACTCTTTACTCCTGGCGATGTAATCAGCAGCCACGTTGAGTTCTCAGCTGATTGCCAACTCCCTCCCTCAGGTGCCAGGTTGATACCTGAACACAAGGCTGCACTGCTGAGGTAGGAGGACCCATGATAGTTATTCTAAAAGTAGCTTGGGCTTCACATCCTTGAAGCACAGACATCCACTTTGAATTCTCCTTGTTTCCTCCTACGTTTAGCTCCTATGCAAGATTCACATTTCCTCCTGCCAGCACCTTTCGGCAATCTTCTCTTTGATCACTGGAAACCTCTCCAGATCCAAGGCCACTTTTCATTTTGGACTGCTGCTGTGTTCTCTGCCTTTCCCATTCTCACCTACTTACTTCACCATCCTCCTGCTGCCATTAAAATATCCATCCTGTCGTCCCACTCAGTTTTTTGAATTCCTCCGATGACTTCCTGTTTCATGCCAGAGGCAGCTTCGATGGCGTGTGCGCTCACCCCTGGCACTGCACGGCCGCCTGCGCTGGCCTGATAGCATGTTAACGAGGTGCTCATGCACGACAGCCATGTCTGGTTTACATATTTCCTCCGGGAGCTCTGCAAGGATGGGTGTTTTCCCAGCTGCTAGGCAGGAGATGGCCTCAGCGGTTTCCCCACAATCAGCAGTGCATCTCAAGGTCTCGCATTCTTCCACTTCTAGATTCTTTCACTGAGGGAAGCATGTTTATTGCTAAGTACAATTTTGCCTTAGTAATGTATGGTTTCCAGCAGAATTCCTGGAATCTGCTGTTTACAAGCAGGGTCAGAGGTTAGAGAAATACTTTCAGTTTGCATGAGCGATGTACCAGAAGGTTTTTGCCCATGCATAGTGTCTAAACAATATGACAACTGCATTTTTATTGGTGTTGATAATCTTCCTGGCTCTGAAATCTACTTGTTCAGCTGTGTGGGTGGTTCAAGTTATTTCTAGACAGCTTAGTAAATGAAAATTAATACTCTCCACTCTTCTTCATCACCCAGACCATTCTTCCAACACAGGCAGGAAAATTAACAAGAACGAAAACATCAGTAAAGCTCTCACATTTGAAGTCTTGCAGCTGGAGATTCTCTCTCAGTGTATCACCAGAATACATGGTGGCAGCAAAATAATCCAGTGCAAAATGCTCCTGCAGTGTGCTACTTTTATCACTGAGCAAGCAAATTGGAAAAAGGATAATGTCACTGAGCAGAGCCTCTCGGCAGTTCACCACTTGGCCTCTCAGAAGGCAATGGCTAATAGTACACAGGGGTGTATTGAGAGGATGTTGTATGTAAGTTTACTTCTTCTGGAGAAAGGAGATTCTCTCTGGTGGCGTTAAAAATGGATGGTTTAATGTTGCTTTTGTTGCCCCCTACCTCTACCTGTCAGAATACCAGTGTTCTGCACAGTTTTCCACTTCTTCTCCCACCAAAGGCAGTACCTGTCTGTGTGTTGCCTGACCAAGGCAGCACTGGTGACGTGCAATGGGATGTAGGGTCACAGCAATCTTGTATCTGTAGTGCAAGATGACAATGCGATCAACAAGAGCAACTCACTGTAACGTGGTCTTTGGATCAGCACTTCTTGGCCCACATTTGGTAGACTGAACACACTGATGAGTTTAGCAGGCTCTCTCTATGAGCAGAGATGCTTTCGATAGACTGTATTTCAGAGTGCCCAAACACAGAGTTCCATGATAACAGCTGCTTAAAAAGTTGCCCCTCTATTTGGGATTGGAGAAGTGTGGGATAAAACCTGCCCTAGAACACCAGTTTACCAGCGACACAACTTGAGGATGGATCTTGGGATTACCCAGGGCTGCAGGGCAGCAGCTAAAAGGTGGTGTTTGAGGGATTTCACACAACCCTGCACTTCGGTAGAGCACCATCATAAACCCTGAACAGGCCTCGACTCAGCAGAATTCAAGATCTAGGAAGTTAAGCTCCTGTCCTTTACAGAAGGATAATGAGGGTGCAGCTGCAATGCACTAGCATGCAAGGGGTTAGCATATAATTTAATCAAAGAAAAGATGTCTCCACATTATTCCAGCAAGCAAAGATTAAAGCAAAGATTAAGTTTGCTTCTAAACAGGACAGTGATCCCCGCCCTAACATAAACATTTACCTAAGTGAGATTTGCATAATCTCTTTGACCCTCAATCTCCTTACCTTAATCAACCATATCATTATTTGGAAAAATGTGCCTCCATGGGCCTGATATCTCTGCCTACTTCTCACTGCTCATTAACCAAAAATCAACAGAAAATGTTTTTCTGATGTACTAAGACTCTGAGTAAATAGCTTTCCTAGAACATAGAGGTTCTCAAACTTTGCCTGGGTGTGACTGTTTCCATAAAAAGCTTATCCTATTGTAAAACAAAACCCCCTCCATCTCCCTTATGCACAGAATCATAGAATGGCCTCGGTTGGAAGGTACCTCAAAGATGATCTAATTCCCAGCCCCCTGCCATGGGCAAGGGACACCTTCCACCACACCATGTTGCTCAGGGCCCCATCCAACCTGGCCTTGAACACTTCCAGGAATGGGGCATCCACAACTTCTCCAGGCAAGCTTTTCCAGTGCCTCACCACCCTCACAGTAAAGAACTTCTTCCTAATATTTAATCTGAACCTGCCCTCTGTCAGTTTAAAGCCACTCATCTACTGCTGTATCTGAGTGGACACCACTGTTGACTACAAGGAGGAATGAAGGGGACTCCAAGCAGCCGTGATGCCCTTTCACAGGAGACCACCAGCAGGTACTTACCAAAGCATGGTTTTGAAAACACCTTGTGCTTCGAAACACCAGGACAACTAGGGCACTGATGAGCTTCACCCATACACTTTTCCTAGCACTTCTGCTGACTTTATACTAACATAATAAGAAGCAAATCATCATCGTGGCACCTAATTTCAGTTTGCTGATTAGCAAAATGGCCATAATAGTATCTCTCCCTTTGCACAATTTTGAAGTCTCAAGCTCCAAGCCACTTTGTCAATGAAAACCAGGGGGTTGCTTAGGCAACTGTACTCATTTTTTTGCTATGTGGAAGTGCAAGTAACAAGTGCATTTCTGACATTTAGACACATTTCTTCATGTTGATGTTCCAGTCTCTTCATCTCTGGAACAGTCACCATTTGATGTCTGAGCAGAGATGCATTTACTGTCACTCAAAGAGTATCTGGCCTATTCCTACAAGGTGTTCAAGGGTACAGCTACGTAAGATGACCCAGTTAACCTAACAGCTCGTGCAGTCCAAAAGCAGGACTTCTGTTCCTTACTTTCCTCTCTGTGGTACCAATCCTAGATGCGTGGCACCTCTGGGTAACACTTTGTCCTAAGAGGTCTGGAGGAATGAGAGTGTCCATCGGCACAGACAAGCATCAGTCCAGCACTGACTCTTGATGTGACTACAAGTCTCACCTTCAAGCTGCTTCCTTCAGTACACAAGACACGAGCTCAGACTGGTAGTGTTGGATGGCGATGACAAGTGTACGCAATGCTCAATTCAGTTCTCAATCCAGTGCCCAGATCAGCAATAGACTCCAGGTCAATGACTTTCTTCCCAATTGATTTTTTTCCAAGGATTAAACATCTGTGTACAAATGCTAAAGTTCTTTAATGCTTTTCCAAATTTTGGACAGTCTTGCATAATCATTTCACAATATTTATAGTGGCAATTTGAGTTTCAGCTTAGGCTGCTGTTCTTATCTCCTGATTCCACAGCAATGATGAGGTAAAAGGAAAGATGGAGTGGAAACTATTTTGGCACATATATGCACTTTCCCAATGTGCTAAGAAAACCTTTATCTTTCTCCCCTTCACTGCAGCTAACAGGTCAAAAGAAGGGATACTCCAGAACACAGTAAGAGCCTGTTATTGACAGAAGGGGAGGACAGCATGTCCTGTATCTTGATTTTGGAAAAATACCTGTTGCATACAATACAAGCAAGCTAGGGAAAGACAGTCTAAACACGGCTATATGTAGGGGTTATGAGAACAGCAGGAAAACCATACTGAGAAGATGACCATCAAAGGTTTACTGCTCAAATGGAAGCCTGCACCATGGAGCATTTTGCAACTTGCTGAATTCCTATTTTACATATTTTCATTGTGCCCTGGACAGAACCTGTTTCGATTATGATTGGCTGATCAGACAGAAAGCATGCACATTAGATTTACAACTGACACTAATCTGGGACAGCCTGTGAAATAATTGAGAACAAACTTGGATTAAGAAAAGAAAGTGTAAAAATATAAAAACAGAAAACAAAACAGAACACAGTAGTCATTGTAACAATCCACATTGCATCCACATACTGAATATTACACGTAATTCTACTCCCTGTCTTCAGAAGGGATACAGTAGAACTAGAAAAGATTCAGTGAAATTGATCCAGATGACCAAAAATATGAAATGTGGCTTTATGAAGCCTTTTGACAGACAGGGCAAGAATTTTCAGCCTGAAAAAGAAATGTCTGAGTGACCTATAAAATTGGAGTGGCATGAAAAAAGGTGTATAGCAAAAAATGGTTTACCCTCTTTCAAAGAAAGACCCAGCCAGCATAAAATGGAATTATGATTGGGTCAGAATAAACCAAGAGAGGTAATTTTTAACACAACTGTTGAGCTCTGTAGCTCTTTCCCACAGAAAGTTTTGCATGCCAGAGGTTGACATTGTTCAAAACTGATTATCAAAATTAATCAAAAGAAAGTTTCATATTGATTTCATCATGTAACTAACTAGTCTAACAGGAGGCTAAAAGTCTTTTTGATTATAAAATTATCTAACAGCCCCTGTCTCTGGAAGGCCACAGAAGCAGATACTTGCTGAGACTCTCTTCCTGAACATTTAGTACCCCATTTACAGCATGGATAGCCAAAGAGACTGCAACTCATTCCTCTTCAAAAAACTGTTGTTTTCCCAAATTCTGGAGTCCATCAGCAAGGATAAAAACTGTTCATCAGTTTTACAGCATTACAAGCAAACATGATATGAATTGATCTGTTTAGAGACCAGTGATTCTTGTTGTTTGTGAGATGAAGCTAAGACTTCATATGCTTGTAAGGCTGCAACACACAGCCAGAAAATCAAAGTTACATGGTTATTTAACTGGTAAAATCTGTGTGACAAAGATTATGCTAATGCTGTCAACACACAGGAATTGGAACGTGCTCATAAACACCAAACACATTCAGTGACTTTGAGAAGACTCAGCATAAAAGAAAAAAAGCGGAGGTTTATGCAAAACTGCAATCTGAACAGAAAACACAATTTAAAATTTCTATTTTTTTTTAAAGCTAGTCAGAATACCTACTACTTAGGGATACTAACTGCAGATTGTTAACTGGATTTACTGCAAGAGTATGCTGATAGCTGATCTACTGAAACTGAAATTAAGAATTTCAGACCACGGAACCGGAAAATATTTAAGGTGCAAATTGAAACATGATTAAATACTGAAATATTTCAGACAAAATCATATTGACATATTAAGTTAAATAAATAATTTAATAAACTCTATGACCCTTAACTAAATTTATACATACTATTAATTCCTCTCTTCAATCCAATGAGAGACTAAAGCAGTCCAGTGTGTTTGTACTCAAAGTGCCCTACTGAAATGAGTGCTAACAATGCAGCTAAGCAGAATGCTGTGATCGGTCGGAACTCAGTGACCATTATGTAGCCAGTAAGCAGAAAAAGTATGTAAACTCACCTGCATGGTGGTTTTGAGGTAAATGTTGTACTACACAAGAATAATAGTGATCACACACTGTTACCTGTGTTTTTCTTGGAGTGTTTAGTGCTTCACAGGTGAGGCTCCTGTTAGCAAATCCTTCCTTTGCAAAATGTCCACTCCTAAAAGACAAGCTCGCGAAATTTTGTACAACACGTAACAGGAAAAATATTCATCCTTCATCTTTCTTTCTTCCTCATTAGGAAATACTCAGGAAAACTTTGGGGAAAAAAATAAGATTTAACATCATTGTATTTATTAGGTTCCGAAACAATACACATTCACATCCTTTTGAATACAGTACATTTGGCACAGTAATAATGTTTACGATGAAGTAACACTAATGAATGGCAAGAGATTCAAATTACATCCATAAGAAAAAAAATCTGTACAAATAAATCCTCACAATAAAAAAAAACCCTACCCCCCCCAACTGAATACATTTTATATTTAGCCAGAACTATTCTGCACATAATTTAAAAAGAGGTAATTTTTAAGCCTTTTTGGAGAGA
The DNA here is from genome assembly GCA_013397865.1 of Struthidea cinerea. Taxonomy (NCBI): domain Eukaryota; kingdom Metazoa; phylum Chordata; class Aves; order Passeriformes; family Corcoracidae; genus Struthidea; species Struthidea cinerea. The sequence goes on along the minus strand of VZTI01001559.1, from coordinate 1,089,502 downwards.
ATTATTTTTCACCCTATGGAGAAAAATGTATTTCCATTTTTAAAGTCTGTTTGGCAGAAAAATCAAGAAACAATGGATTCTTTATAATTATTATTATTATTAACAATAATTTTGGCATTTTGCACTCATTTTACAAAGAAGGAACAGAAAAGATTCTACAGAACAGGCAGAAATGTAACAGAATGTCCTTTTTTAAGAGTTATCTTTAAAAAATGTTCAAGGTAACAGACAGACCTTCTGATGTAAACCCAAGGCAGAGGATCTAACTATTTATACTGAAGAAATATCTGCCCATGCAATAGTTCTATCTCCTTCACTTTTCTCTTAGCATCCTACCCAACACTGCAGGTGCTGAGGCCTCTTCAAATATGAACATTTGCTAATTATCTTCACGTTAGAGAGGGGAATACAGACTACATAGCTTGTGCACAATAGCTTTATGGGATGCTTTTATTCCTTCAAAATAAATGCTCAGAGTTCTGTGTAAAGGCCCCTTGTTGGACAAACAGTAGTGCACGATCCCATAACTTGCCTTCCTAGCAGTCTACTCACCCATGGAAAAGAACACCTTAGCATTGTGATCAGTTCTTGCCTGGATGTCAAAAGCTAACCGTGACGAGAAATAAACAGAGCCAGTGGCGAGACACAAATTGATGGGCAGTTCTACAATATATTTCTAAGAGAGAAAGAAATTTAAACATTGAGATGATGCGATCATTAAGATGTTTCTGTGCTGGTACTCAGCTCCAGAAGCTAGTCTTTTCCCAGTACAAAAGATTACTGAAGATAAATTAAATTAAACTAAAGGCTTGATCCTTATTACACTTGTAGGCCAGACAACACATTAATTGATATATCATAATATTTAATATTTTGAAATAATCATAAGAATATATATAATAATTACACCTGAGTTTTAAAAACAAAACAAAATGGAACTGAATGGTGTCATCAGTAACAGGCTATGAGCAGCCAGACGCAAAACTGACACAAACTACCTCATCTGCTTGAGACCGAGATTATCTCTTAAAGCCAATGATTCACGCTTTGTCCACCACGATTTGTAACATTCCTTTCTCTTTCCGAGCTCTATCATGTCATAATAGAGTTGAAGAGAAGTATACAAGAGATTTAGTATAGCTTAATATATGTCTACATCTTTTATAACAAAAACCTCATCTTTCTGACAGTAACTTGAACCAATACACATACAAGAGTATTGCACATGGACATTATTATAATTATTCTTTCATAGACTAACATTTTAATAGTATGCCTGAACATGCAGCAGTTGATACCTCTATATTCAATGAATTCCACAGGCCTTGCAGCAAACACTATATACAAAATCTCACCTGTACAAAAGGCAAAAAAGCTTCTTTAGTGCCACTTTGCCAATCACAAGTATATATATTTTTGTGCAGCTGGAAATCCATGTGCAACAATTAAAATGGATTCCAATGACCGCTCACTCAGTCCAGTAAAATATATAATAAAATGACCGCAGCGATACATGTACACAAAAAAAAAAAAAAAAAAAAAAAAAAAAAAAAAAAAAAAAATCAGAAAAAAACCCCAAAAAATCAAAACCAAAACCAAACCACAGGGTACTCCTGGAAATATAAGTACATAACACTGTTAGCGTATCTACAGGAGGTAACTTCACATTAGTAATATTGTCCACATGAGTTACCATTTCAATTCATACACAAAAAAAATATCAATTTACAACTTTCAATAATGTCAGTTTGTGAATGTTTGATCTTCAGTTTTTCAACACATTTCCACATAATGCATGTGTAGCCTTATTTTGTGTCTTCTAAAAGCAGATTTCTCATTAGATTTTAAACATAAAACCCAACAAACGCAGTAGTATTATGGTTTTGTAAAAGTGTGCAAAAGTAACACACTGCTGAGAAAATAAATATAAATAAGAAATTATTTACCAACTTAACTACAATGGAAAAAGGCAAATTTATAATGTTTATAATTAATTTTTTATGTAAAATTAACTGTAAACATTTGCAAGCTTGCCATCACATTAATGGTTCATTTGAAAGGATATTAAATTTGGTAACATGGATTTTAACCAAATTATCTGAAAAACAGTAAAATGGCTAGATATATAGCTGAGATAAAGTACTGGAGGCTTTTTACTCTTTAGCCCTTTAATATCTATCCATGTAGTATCTATTTCTTGCTTTAAATAAAATTTCAGTTATCTTTGTGTCTCTTATTCCTAAGAGCTTCCTGTACATTGTATGAGGAACTTCACTGAAAGCCTTAATTGATGTGCTTCTTTTTCTGGACAACTTTATAGCTTGTACCTCTCCACAATAAATTAATAATTGAGGATTACACATCCATGAAGACAGACTTTGCTTTCCAAAGGGCATCTGAGTACAGATCTCACCACAACCACCAGTGCAGAAGAAACAGTTCTCACCTTCTTAGCTTAATTATATATGATGATTACAGAACGTGGTCTGCTAAATTGCTTTTAATAGCATATCTTCATTTTCTATGGAAAAGATGTGATTTTGTCCTCTGGGAATTCCTATTCTTAGGAATAAAAGAAAAGTTGCAAATACACGGCAGTGTGTTACATCCACAATTTCTGATACAAAATTATTTTGCATTGCTTTGTGAGACAGAAATTAAGAGTGCTTTCAGGTTAGAAGATTAAAGGAAAAAAAACAATAAATATATACTTTAACTGGGGATATGGGCTCAGGGTAAAAGAAGTAGTTCTTGATCTACTGAGTCTCAGTAATTTGATGATCTCTTCAGAATCACTTCTTGCAGCATCATTCATCTGTCAGCCTAATGTTGTCTATGGCAGTAGCTCTTCTCCAAAATAAGAGAACCCTTTAAATTCTTCTTGATTGATTTGTTTTATAATTGTCTCATCCACTAGTGTTAATACTGGTTCTTCTCGTGTAAAGTCTTGATCAAAATTATTTACATCCCTTTTGGTTTTCTGAGAAGAAAAATATAAATAAGGTGAATTGTAAAACAGCACAATAAAATAAAAGGTGCTCTCCCTCCTCTCCATCCCCCCCTTGAAAGGCTGAATTTTCTGGAATGATTGAAATAAAAGAGGAGCTACTTCACACAAATAATAACAGACATATGAGAGAAGCTACAGGAGCAAGAAATATAAATGAGTTCAGGAGAGGCCACAGAAGCAGTACTATAAATGAGCTCCCAGAGACTCGCGGGTCTCTGACAGGCGAAGGAATAGCAGTATGATGATAAAGCAGGAAGCTGAGATTAGGACTAGTTTTAAAAAGGCTTTGGCATAGTAGGTGGTATGGCTGTTTCCTCTTAGATTTGAACATAGTCATATCTCATCTCAGAGTCACAGAGTGAACTGATTTAGTTGATTTCCCCCAAACACAGCCTAGTGTTTCAACTCTAAGTCAACCATTTCTTTATATAAGGCTACAGTCATGTTTAAAAATCTCAGGTAAAGCTTGCAACAGCTCTCAATCCAAAATCCTTAAGCTCAACATTGGCAACTCAGATTTCCTAATGCAGCCAAATGTAAGTGAGAGCACCATGCAAAATGTGAAATTCTGTCTCCAGAGAAATCCACCTCAGAACTCTTCTTTATTTTGATGGCATCAGGATTTTCTCACTAAAGTCTAAAGCACCTCACTCCTTCAGCGTAGTTGGGCCAACAAAGTGCAACTGTGCATGTTTTGGGATGAGAGGTGTTAACAGAGACAGTCTTGGGGAGGCTGATTTGCTGTCCTCAGGCCACTCATGACAGTGACTGTAACCACTTACATGAAAAAAACAGTCTAGGCTACAGTGGAAAATGCTCTCCACGATCATTCCTTTGAACCTGCAGTGTTCACATTTTCCATGTTAGCAGCATATTTCAGGCATGTACAGGTTCAGGGAATTGAAACAAACATTTTTCTATATGCTGCCTCTTTTCTCTCTGTGTCACAGAATCTAGTAATTACTTGGGTGATCCTTAATGGCGGCACACTGACACATTGAAAATGAGCTTTGTGTTCCCCCTGCCCATGTCTGAGACTGAATGATACTGGAAATAGAACAGCTATTTGACTTGCAAAGTAAAATGATAAAATGACAAAGTCATACATCATAAAGTACATTAACATATTCCAAATGGGATATATACCCCCTTTCAATGTAGGAAAAGTTTTCTATAACATGCATATATATACACGTATTTTATTCATCAGCTCTACTGAGACACTAAACAGTTTTCTTTCTCAAAATTGTAAAATAGTCATAGCAACCTTCACCTACACTGTTCGTAAGAAATTTATAAATACAGGGGGAAAAAAGGTCTATGTAAACACAAGAGACTGTCACTTGTAAACCAAGTACTTTCTAAGTGCAGACAAACAAAACTCCACAACCTCTATCTACAGAATTCCATTAAAAGGAAAGGGATATGGACTTAACAAATATATATATATGCTTACATTGTTTACATTTGAAATATTTACTTTGTACATAAAGACCAGACATGAAATGTATGTGACTCATATAACTCTGAATTGCATAGGGCATGAGGGACTTGGCTTTGGACTTTATGAGTTTTTTTCCAAGTAATTTGGGCAAAACCTGCAAAATAAGAATGAAATTCCATCTCAATTTTTAAAAGCATTACATTGCAACTGCGTCTACATTCTTCTTGTTCTCCATGTCCTACCATGGTATTTTCACAAACTCACACAATGAATTTGCCACAGGAATACTCACTAAAGCAGAAGAAGGTAAGTGAGTACTTGCAAAAAGTAGAATTCAAATTCAGAACTGTAGTTATATGCAAAAGAAATACGACTACACTCACACTTTTAACCACTAGCTATCAAGGGTAAGTAAGCTCTGGAGTAGATGAAAACAAATAGAATATATATATTATTTTCAGGTTTTCATATTGAACACATTTGCGAAAACTTGTTTAAGTTAAAACAGTAAAATGACAAATTCTTCAAAGCCTATTGGGGCAATTAATTCCCAATAGCTACTTATTCCAGAAATCACTAAGACTTGTGAAGGTGGTAGACAAAAAAGAGTGCAGAACAGTGCATCTAAAAAAAGGGTCCCAACATTGGTGTATGTAAATCCTACTGATTAAAAGTAATTGTGTCCCAAACACTTCTGAAACAACAACCAAAGATCTTTGCTTAGATTTAAAAGCCTATTGTGTCTTAAAATATGACTTTGAAACCAAAGGAGGAAATACAAGTTTTTACTTTCTCTGATTTATAAACAATTCCATGTAGTTTTGGCAACATAGATGTAAATCACCCAGTTTATTAACAGGACGAGCATCGAGCAATCTATGATTGCAAGGATGTGCTAAGAGGTCTCTAACTAACCAATTGATGAAGTGAGGTTAAACAAATCACAGGGAACAAAAGCCAGTGGATTAAGCCATACAAGACCAAAGGTAGAGTTCATAACAAGTGCTTCTTTGCAAGAGAAAGATTTATTAGAGAAACCCTCCTTAGAAACTTAGGCACTTTCTTCCTGAAGCTATGACTATTTTGCAAGGCTCCATTTGCTAAGACAAAACAGGTCTGGCCACATTTCTGCTACCATTGCTATTTTAATGTACTTGCACTGTGAATACTCTGTAGGCCAAGAGCATGAACCAACACACTGTTGCATCATGAGGGCTCAGGATGAAGGTATGAAGGGCTGTGCTTGTCTCCTAGCAGAGAAGCTGAGAAAGGAAGGAAGATCTGCAAGGTAAGGAGAATATACGAAAGGAACAGAGTGCAGCTATTATCCAACTCTGAACATAAAAAAATAATGAAGATAAAAGGAAAAATGTTTAGATTGGCTGCTAAATGCATAATTTAAAATGCAGTAATTAAATGGGTGGGATTCTGTTTATTTAGCCTGCAGCTCCTAAGACTCTGGGACACATTATTTTAAACTTTTCAAACGTTTTTCCAGGTAAGACTTTTCAGTTTCAGATGACTGAGGAAACTACAGTGCTAGGAAAGAAAAACATGCAAAACTACAGCTGTCCTGCCAAACACACAGAGATTCCATCAGGCTTCAGAGGCTCCTTTTTTTCTCTCTAGACTACCCAAGCATCTTGTCTTCAGCTGCACGAGAGCAGGGGCACAGCAGCTACCCAAGAGCTTCCAACAGTAGGTGCCAAATTCCACACTGCACTGAAGCTGCTCTCCTGCAGGCGGCGTGTGGGCAGAGCCCCTGTCCATCTGACAAACAGCAGCAGCAGTGCCAATGGCAATGACCAAAAATGACATCATTCCAATTCCAAATCTCATCAGACAGATGGCTGCTCCACCAGCAGAATACCTTTGGTAGTGAGAAGGAATAGTGACCACCTCTTGTAGGTAGGACATGTGCTGGCCACTTGATCTTTTGTTTTTCTTCTTCGCAGCGGTGTGAATGCTTCCCAAGTTTCCTGTCTGAGCAGTGACCTAGTGTGACTTAGGAGATGTGATCCGATTAGATGTAACACTTGGGCTACATCCTTGAACTAAGAAACACATATGAGTACTACCCATCGAGGATGACAATTTTTAAGTCAAAATCATGTTTTATTCTATTCAAAGAGATAAAGATATCGGAAACTATAAAAGACTATCTCTTCATAAAACACCATTTAATCAGCTTTTGTAGTTGGCCTGTACAACTTTGGACAAAGAGTAATTGGGTTTTTTGAGTAAAAATACTTTTTTTCTCCCTTACATTACTTCACATATTTACTAAAAGAAGCTGTTAATAAGCACACATTAAACAGTGGTTTTCTGAACTGCTTTTGTTTTCAGTGCCGTTTCAATAAAATGTTCATTTTCTACCTGCAGTCACAAACTCAACCTTAAGAAAACCCCTCTAAAATATGCTTATTAAGCTTTGCGTTGTTAAGGATTACCAACCTTGTCTGTCAGTGATAATTAAATGACTTTATATGAATTTCAACAGTGAAAAAAGAAATTGATGTTCTTATCACTGAAAATACATCGAGAAAGTTAAAACTTGCCATTCCTTCCATTAACTACACGAACCAAATGTGAATGATGGGAGCCTTTGGTATTGAAAAGCCACAGAAATCCTTGCAAGAGGGCACCTGACAGAGGGTTCCAAACCAGGGAACTCAGCAATGCTTGGACATCTCATCAGCTGTGTCATGAGGCCAAGAGGCTCAGTGGACTCTCTTCTGCCTAATAAAGATTAATTCTCCAGTTTGGAAACATTAAGAAGTCTCTTTCTTTATTACTTATTTTCATTTAATTGGCAGAAAATCGCTGAAACTCTTTCAAGTCCATTGTAAGCCCAATGGCTCCCATAACTGGGCTGGCATTGTCCAGCAGCTCCAAAGGCTACTCAGAGAAGGTAAAAAACAGATGGAGGTGGTAGCTAGGAAACAACACTGCCACAAAAGACTGGGTGTTGTGTTTTAGTCTGATTGTCCTACAGATTCACAATATGCTGCTTAAATATAACTGTAGGAGGCTGCTGCAGCTTTTGGTGTGCAGCTCCAGAGGCACAGGGCGGCAGGAACGGGACACGCAGCAAGAGTCACACCTTCTCACGCCTATTACATGGTATCACTTAATTGTATCCAGAATTTTGCTTCAGTAAGAAATAAATGATTCCCTTGTTTGACACAGTATCATCAAGAAGAAATTCTTAGATCAGGATGATAAGAGTTCAAACATTTTGTATATACCTCATCACTGATAAGATTTTCAGGTTATGTTTATCAAGACAAATGGAAACTCAGACATCAAACCAGTTGGTTTGAAGCACAAGGTTATGTGGCTAACCTCACATGTCACTGTCCTCTCATTCACCTCTTCTTATTATGGTAACAAAAACCACAGCACAGGCAGAGATCACTTTGCACCACTGATTGGATCTCTTTTTGTAGTTTATAGTTGCAGCGTAGTACGCTACACTACAACTATACACTAGGTTGTATATAGTTGTATATAGTTGGTGTAGTAGTTTCTAAATATTTGAGACCAACTATAATGAGCACTCACTTTTGCACATAACTCATGCTATATATATATATATAAATTCAGTATGAATATTTTGAAGGAAAGGGCTAAGAAGCATGACACTTCAGGCCTGTCTTTGAGTTTATCCTCAGGATGCCTCTTCACAGTATTTGCATGTCCTGAGAATCTGTATCAGTACTAGAAGTATTTCCTAGCTTGTCTTATTTCAGAAGATATGAAATAAACGTTATCAAAATAATTTTATAAGTTATTAAATTTTCTCAGCAGGTTAATTGCTCTAGTCACACATAGGAGAGTGTGACATCTGCCATGAGCTGTAGTATATTCAACTGAAGCTTATGATGATAAAAAGGCTTTTGAATCCAAGTAGCTTTTGCAAATATACCAACATTCATTACTTCCAAGCAGAGGGTGAGATTTCGTTCTCCTAGATTATGCTTTCATTAGATGTAAAGGACACCACATTAAGTGAAAACAGTGGGAAACCCCCCACTCAATAAAGATGTTAATAGATAGCAAAAAAGTATTTGAAAAGCATCTCAACCTACGCAGTCCATATTTTAATCTGTTATGGAAGTACACAGATATTTAATAAACACCAAGCAAATTCACAAAATGACGGATTTTAAAAGGGATACAGTAAGCTGAAACCATGTTTATATTGGAATGGTATATTTCCTTTCTTAGGAATGTGAAATGGGTCAAGTAGGAAGGATGAATAACCTAAACAATTAGGGGCATAAGCATTTAATGACTACATGGCCAGAATGCCAGCCTTTGTATTTCACTTTTACACAGACTTCCTCAAAACCAGAGCCTCCCAAAACCACCACCACAAAACAAACAGCAAGGCAAACAAAATCAAAGCTCTGCAGGTTCCCTGACAACCACCCTGCGTTCACAGCCTGGGCAATGAACCTTTCCCAGCAGTCACTGTGAATCTGTTGTCTTCTACGGCCCTGCTTGGGTATACTCATCACCATGAGTACACAGCAAATTGCTATATTTACAGCAAACCTTTGTTCATAGCCTGGTTGCTGCATCACAACAGCTATTTCTGCGCAGAAAATGGATGGAGATAAGATTTCACAGGAGCTTTAGGGGAGCTCAGCACCAGCTTTCCATCTGTGGCTAGTCCTTTACCCTCAACATCCACCATGTCCACCTTCTCAGGACTTGCTTCCATTAGGACTTGATTGTGACACAGAGCTACTGCACATTAGCTGTGCTATGGTAGAATACATGCATTTTGTAAAGTGAAAAAAATTGCAGGGAAAGAGTGCCAACTTCTGAATTCCTACACTACATCTTCCCCTTACGGTAGGCTTCTTTGAGAGATTTAACCTCATGAGAAACAATTTTATATTTCTTCTTGGGGAGGGAAGGAAAGACAAGAAGAGGAAGTAATGGAACATATGAAAATACCCTTCACCTGCACAATGTGATTCCTATTGCAAACCTTATGAACTACTCTGCAGTGCAGATTTTATATGTGTGTCTCTCTAATTCACATTATACTGGCATGCTTCCACTGATATCCTCAGCTGCTCTAAGGTCATGATCAGCAATGTCACCTTCCCTCTTACATCCTGGCACACATCCGAGATTAGCCCATTATCAGTTGTGCTCTCCTGAAGCTGCATTTCAACCATTTTTACAGCAGAGTGACAGGAATCAGGGCTGGTGCATCCATGGCAATGTGCTGAACCACCTGCTGGTGAGTCCTCAAACACATGTGTAGAAGCCTTTTTGTCTTCCTGATCCCTAGCACTTTGGCACAAAGGACTATCCAGACAATGGAGCTGACTTGCAAGGAGGAGGGAAAAGTGAGGCAGACTAGTAAGTCTAGGGCACGAGTTCCTAGAATTTCAGTGGCTTCCAGGAGATATCCGCAAAATCACTGAAAAAGTTATCCAAATATAGATTAACTGTGCACGGAGGCATTTGACCAGATATAGTCTGTAAAAGATCAATAGATTTACTTTACTTTCCATTCTTTAAGCAATCACAAAGACAAGGAATAAATTAAGGAGACTGTGATGTTAGTAAATAGATGAACGATGCAATGAAATGTTGCAAGACGCGCTACGTATCCTGAATAAATACTGACTGACTGACTTTCCAACGATTTATTCTGCCTACAGTCACCTACACATTTACTTACAGAAAAGTACCACATTAGGGAAACCTTCCTGATGATTACATGAAATTATATAGTAGTATCTTGTGATTCTGAGCCCTCCTCTGTCAAGGGGCATCAACATGTGCATTGTGATGCTGGATGCAAAGAAACATCACGGCTTGAAAGGTAATAGTAACACGTATAGCAGCAGCAAAACTCCAAGACTCAGTTACTCACTAAAATAGTGTGCATTACAGGCCATAGAGTAGGAATGCTAGACAGTTTTTGGCAAGACTGCCTACATTTCTGGAAACTCAGGCTCTTTGATGCTCTTAGCTAATTAGTTTGACATGGATGATGCATATGACAGGCTTTCATACAGCAAAATGGTACAGCAGGTCTTACCTTAGACAAATGGAGAAAGCTACACAATGATGGTTTATTGCTAAGACTACTGAATTGTTAGAGATTATATTTTGAAGTGTAATGATTATTTTTAAGCCTTTGCAAAGACAGAGTAAAATAAAGATGTATGTGACTTTAGAAAGCAGCTGAAGATGCTGCCTTTTAAATTTTTTTTTTAAACTAACACACATACAAATCATAAGCTAAATAAAAGGAATAGCAGGACTACGCATGAATGCCTACTACTTCTGCATCTCAATACATCTCCTTTCCACCTTTCTTACAGATACTGTAATTGCTTTTTTTGGAGCACAGTTTTATTCAAAGAGCACAGTATGACATAGCAGAATTTGTAGTGACATGACTTTAATTCTTGGTTCTGCTACTGATTCGCTTTGAGCTTGATTAATTTTCTCTTCATCATTCATCTAGTTTTCTTCCTATTTTTGTTCTTCTGTAGGTGGGCTGTGATCTCTCTGTCTATCATTGCCTACAATCTCCTGACTGTCTTTCACTTATGTGGTTTTTTGCACAGTGGGAACCTCATCTTGCTGGGAATTTGAGCTGTTAATGCAGACATGATTGCACAAACTCAATTTCCCTTTCTTCTTGTTCTTGTCAAATATAAGAACAGTCTTCCAAATAGTCATGGGCAGTCATGGTCTTCAGATCCTTCTTTTACGTACTCCAGAATCAAGCCAAGAGAACTGTTGTTCTGTAGGTCCTTCACAAATGTGAATTTGGCATGCGAGGAACAAGACCTGCTTCAGGTTTTTTGCAAATGTCTAGACTGAGTGTTCCTTTCATCCCACAGCATTTAAACATATGACTTCTGGAGCACGCTCTTGAGAGGGCCAGTACAAGGTCTGTGCCTCCACAGCAACAAAACCCCTTACCCCAGCTTGTCACAGCTAAGCGTCAAGCACACGAAATCTGTTATTTTCATAAGGGGAAAATAAGAAAATATTGAGGAAAACTAGAGAGCTGCGAGGCAAAACAGGTTCAGACTTAGACACCAACACAGCAGCATAACAAGAGGAGAGCAGCAGCTAATGAAGTGCCAGGAGTCCTTAGCATTTGAAGATGCCCTCTCTGTCCCACTACCACAGCTAAGAAGCTATACATCAGCTGCTTCAGTCCACTGCCTACTAGTGCACATGCCAAAGGAATGAAGTTTTGCACTAGTATGCCGAGCTGTGAACACACACATTGACAAATCTCTGCTGCCCATTTTGGGTGAATACCCTAGTAAGACCTAAAGTTTGCATTAGCATAGCATCCTGCGAGGACAGAAAGTTCTGCACGAGAAACAAACCCAAAGCCAAAGCTCTTTTTATACTCAGTGTTTACTGGACTCCAGATGGGATGGGACTAGTCATGAAAGGCCAGCCTTCAACAAGTCTTGACTTTTTTTTGATAAATGCCACCTTCTGATAAAGAGCCAGATGCTACTGCTTCTTAATCACCTGGTGTTTTTCCACTGGCTTTTACTGCCATCAGAAACAGGCCCAACCCAGGAATATTATATATTATCTACTTATTATCTTCTATTAATATAAAAACAAAATATTTATATATGAATTCTTAAGAATGTACATAAGAATGTAAGTGAACATGGTAAGATTATTTCACTTAATGGTTTAAACAACTTTATGAAAATTGCACTGGAGATTAAAGCAGCCAGAAAGTGAAACCGAATTTGTGTTTTTCTGGGAAAGCCCAAAAGGAAAGCAGGTACACTCTGGTTGCTTATCACTGTATCCCAATGGGCACCACTTAACCATGTACACTTAACAGATGGTTAAATGGACTTAATTATCCAGTATGAAAATATTTTAGTGCTATAAAACCAGGACTCAACAAAACAAAACAAATACTGATGGATCCCCAGTACAGAATCAAAAGAAGCATAATAAAAGTTGTTTAACTTATAAATATTTGGAAACCTGCAGTGCTGGGAAGTAGCTTCCAAACTTCTGTAATTCCAGTGTTGTGGTAATCACATCTAAAAACAGCTGCTGGAGGCACTGATGCTGAAGATAAAAAAAAAAACCCCAAAACCAGACTAACTGAATGAGAAATTCTGGGAAAACAAAATCTTGTACATTCAAAAAAACCAACACTGAAATCCCTTAAAAATACCTCACTTATTTGTGATTTCTCTAAGCTGCACATAGGCTCCTCAAAAGCCTATACAGTTACATCTTGGGCAAACTTAGTGGTTGCACAAAGTGCCAAGCTAGTTGAAGCTCTGAAAACCAAGTTCCTTCACTTTGCTGAGGGAAGAGGCAGGAGTGTTCCAGACTTCTCTGTCCTGCCCAGCCACTGGACTGATCGGTCTAAGCTATGCTGCGGGCATAAGCATGGTACTATTTCTTGTTCACAGCTGCCTAGAGCTAGCTCAGCTGAGATCTTGAACTTCATTGCCTGAAAACAACCAATGCTTCTCAATCAGCAGCCATGTGGTTAACACTCAAACCAGCAGCAGAAAAGTGTAACTTCTAGGAACCATCTGAAATTCAATATTCTGATTCATGATACCCTGTGACAGGGGCAGCATGCAAAAAAGGTGTTGGATTAATGAAAGGTCCATCTCAAAAGTCCACATCCATTTTTCTTTAGTTTTCCTAAAGGATGTATGTTAACCATTTTTTGACAGTCTACCCCATTTCTAGACTTTTTTTTAAATACACCAATATTAATCAACGTGGTGTCACTCTCAGAAGAAAGCTCACTGTTTTCCTATGCCTGAAATGTCTGCAGCAAGTGGGAAATACATAATGTGCAATGTGTAATAATGGTACATGAGGGTCTGAGGTCTCAAGATCACTCCCCAGTGTTTTGTCTAAGCAGTAACACTTCATGCAAAGGCATGCAGTATAGCCCCTTGCGTGCCCATCTGCTAAATGCTCATTGCCATGCACTGATGACTGAATGGAAATATATTATGAAACTGAAGGGACACCTCAAGGTTATTAGGCCTAAAAGTGGACCTACCTTGACATTTTCCCCATATTGAAGGCCTTACCTTAAAGAGGGACATTCACACTGAAGCAAACTTGAAAAGAGAGAACATTTATACAAAAAGAAATTTACTTGGCCTGTAATTTCCTATGTTCCTTCTGGTGCTATTGAATGATACTGCATTTTACAGGATTTCTTCCCCACAGCGTAAAGGCAAAGTCATAATTCTGCATGGATGACGATACAATCTACTGTCACAAAAAAGTAGAGGCGTGCCAAGAACCCCCACCAGAACAGTATCATGACTTCCCAACACCAGGTTAAAAATCCCTCATTAAAAAGCAAAAAAAATCTTTGCCTCTTAGCCCTCATGTATGAAAATGAATCTGCAATTATAGAACTTATGTATCAGGCTAGCATATTGGAAAGTTTTCTCCAGAAACGTGGTCCCTCTTTAAGGATTCCAGCCGTATTTCACAGTAAGCAGATGGTTGCTGCAGCAATTTGAACACACACCTCTCTAATTGAAGACATTTTTGGGAGCCGTTCAGTGTGGCACCTACCCACGGGGCAGGTGCGGCCTCTGCCTGTTTGCCTGTGCAAACAGCCCAGCTGCACTCTCCAGAGGTGCTGATTTGTATTTGCTACTTATTACCCAGCTTCCAAACACTGTGGGCATCCAGCTTCTCGTTCAGTCATAGGCAAAGGATTGCCAAAATTTTGCCAGTTTTTTCACTCATTCAGGGGAGGGGGGAAAAGAAAATTCACAGTGCTCAGTGACTCCAGTTGTAACCCACAATCATTGGCTACGACTAGAATTTCATATTTGGGAATGATTTTATTTCAAACCTTTGCTGCAGTGCAAAACTGAAAGAGGACACATTGCTGGCATCCTTAAGTCAAGACTCAACAAGGGAGTTCAGGTTCACAGAGGAAACTGCATACAGACAATGTGGCTCAGATAGCGATAACTAAGGGGGGAGGAACTTGGACAACGGTTTATCATTATCTTAGAGTTACTGGAGCCGAGAGAGGTGCAATTTGAGATGAAATCTGCTAACACTGAGGTCTGGTATAGCATAAGAACACTCTTCCCAAGGGAAGTCCTAAGCCTTCAGTCAATTTAAAAGGCTGATCTTTAGCACTTGTTTTTTGAAATTTCTCAGTCATTTCTTCACTGGCCCAGAACTTTGCATCAAACATCCTGTGATTACCACAGAGGAGAAATTGAAGCATGAAAAGATGAGGTGATGCAGCTGGCCACATCATGAGTTTCTAGAAAATCTGATGGAAAAACTTACATATCTTGCAATTCTTGGGTCTCTGGTTTTAGCTGCTAGACCAACTCTCTACCCTAAGAAGTCAGAACTGAAGAAGGAACATACAATTATTCAGAAAATATTCTAAGTGATGCCACAATAGAAATTGAAGAAGCTGCAAAATGAAGGAAGTCATATTAGATGAATAGGCCAGCAGCAGGTGGTGTTGCTCCATACTGCAAGATACAACTCTGCAATAGACCATCTCATTCATTTTGTCTTTAATGCTCTTGAGGAAAGTGAGCCTTTAGAATGGAAAACCAAAAAATTATGAATGCATTGAGAAAATTAAAATAATGCATTGTTCTGTGAAAGCTGCATGCTGACAGTGAATCATTGTAATACAATTATTTTGTTAACTTCATCTCCATAAAGCCACACTATGAATGGATTGCCACAGGCACTGATAAAGCCATTAGTGATGAAACTTTGGCTTAATTGCTAGGAAGAAATACATATGGCAAACATCTGTTTTACCAGGCTTTGTATTACCCTCTGGCTGAGAGTTCTTCCGCTTTTTCATGTTCAGGACACCTTAGACAGTGTCTCAAATTTTCCCAACCCAGACACCGATAACAGGGTAGTTGGAAATGGCAAGCCTGTCTGCTTGCATGCACGTTTCAAGGGTTGACAGTGAAAACTCAGTCTGGAAGGACAGGAGTGTGCCTGTAGTGAGACCGTCCTTGCTGCACAGTGCCTAAGAGCTTCCCCTGTCTCACAGCTCCTTGCAACACACTGAGCCACTGTGACCAAGAAATATGAGAGTGATTTTACTGCGCTGGTCTAATTCTACAGAAATCAAAAAGAAAGCCCTCAGAGGGCTGGAGCACATCTCCTGTGAGGAAGGGTTGAGAGAGTTGGGGCTGTTAAGACTGGAGAAGAGAAGGCTTCAGGGAGACCCTGTATTGTGGTCTTTCAATACTCAAAGGGGGCTACAAAGAAAGAAGAGGACAAACTTTTTAGTAGGGTCTGTAGCCATAGGACAGGGGGTAATGGTTTTAAACTGAAAGAGGGTAGATTTAAGCTAGATATAAGAAAGAAATTACTTATGATGAGGATGGTAAAACACTGGAACAGGTTGCTCAGATTGATGATAGATGCCCCATTCCTGGAAACATTCAAGGACAGCCTGGACATGGCTCTGAGCAACCTGATAAAGTTGATTAGGCTCACTGCAGAGGGGCTGGACTAGATGACCTTTAAAGGTCCTTTCCAACCCACACTATTCCATGATTCTGTTAAACTGATGCTCATATGAGGCTACCACTGACTTCAGCCAAATGAAAAACAAATTTTGGGCAGTGATTTTCCTCCATCCCTGGCAAGAGGGACTGTGATATTGCACATCTTTTTGCCACTTGTGCACTTGTTTCTGGGCTTCACTGGCTGATGTTGCTGACATGTCAGCAGGCCACAGGTTTACTCTGGAAAGCCTCCAGCTGGTCAGCTTTGCTCTCAGAAATGGCACAAAGAATTTCTTGCAGGGAACTATAACAATATAAAATTCATCAATACACATTAGAGCTGAAGTAGCAATCTGTTTCAATGGCTGTTTTTAATGCATAGTTTGTTATTTGGTATGGATAGACAGAATCATCCCATCATGACACTAAGCAGGATCTACCACACTTACCACAACATCAATAACTTTGGTAAGAAATTGATCTAATGCACCATTGTTTTAATTTGTAAGATGGCAAATACAGTTTGAAAATGGAAATAAGCAACTCAACCAAGCCAGGAACATAGCCATGGAAACAAAGAAAGATGGAGAGCAGAAAATCACTGAAAGCTATTGAGGTCTTTGTGATTCTTGGGCAATAAATGATGTTGCAAATCACAGCCTGGCCTTATGGCTATTGATCATGGAAATGTCATTCTCCAAATGGAATAAAATTCCAGGGAGAATACACGTGACAAAATAGTTCAACAGAGGAATAAAATGCCTCAAAGGGTTTTCTGTCTCACAGCAGTTGCTCTGGAGGAAAGGTATCTGCCTGCACTAAAATGGTGCTTATTGCATATGCAATTACATAGTCACAACTGCATTCAGGAAAGAATAATATCATTCAGAAAATTTCAAGACAGACTGTGAAGCTCCAAGAATTAGGTTTTAAGAACAGCAAAAATTATCTTCAAAAGACACTGCAAAGTCACTGGAACTTAGATGTAACAAATATCTTCTGTCTAGCTACTCAAAAGTTTGCTTGATGTCTAATGTACATGCTCCGGAGCCAAAAGGTTTTTTCTACACCAGCTTAACACATATAATAGCTCTACATGGAACAAACTCTCAATATAGTAAACCATAGTATACATATACATACATATATATATATATATATATATATATATATGTATATGTAAAATTAATTTTACCCCTGAAAAGCCTCATGATCCTAGATTTATGAGAGGAAGAGCTGGCAGATAACATGCATCATAGGACTGAGCCCCAGGGCATTTTCACCCTTCATATTTTCTATTCCAAGTCATTAACTGGAGGAGCAAAGACCCTTCACAGCAGGTTTCAGAGCCACCAAATCTGCTTGCATTGTCTCTGCCTAGGACAACTGAGGGTGGCACTTCTGTCACTGCTTAGCAATCTAAACCTCAGCTATTTGTATGAATCCTCTGTCCAGGGCACTCTTGCAAGCCTTCAGAAAACATAGGTCAGTTTCTCAAAATCCTTTTGGTAATTTTCATTCTAAGGCTGGACACAGGAAGAAATTTCAGCTTCCAAAGCATCATTAGAATAATCAAATAATGTACAAACTAGAAGGACATTAATGGTATATTTCTGGTATAATAAGTAACATAATTACATCCATCCACTGTGTGAATGAGATTTAAAAAAAAAAAAACACCTTCAAAAGTCTGGCTAATAAATAGCCATGCAGGTTTTTTTTTCCAAGCCCTGTTGAAAAATTCAGACTTAAGGCTGGCAGAGCTGAAGAGACGTACCTGAACTATGGAGAAGCACAGGCCTGACAGTACCATGTAATATAGCTCCTCAGAGAACTTATTATGGCAGAGAAAGGATGGTAGGTAACAGAAAAGTGAGCCAGCTGTGCTAATCAAGGAACTCGTGTGTTTTGGGGGGAGTAAGGCAGAACAGAAGCAAGGCTTTTTCCACAATAGCACCTCTGTGACCTCCCTTGGCAGATTATTCCATTGTCTGATGGGACCTCAGTGTTTGACCATTTCCCGCAATGACTGCACTTGTTTAGTGTCACCACTTTACATTGCTTGGAGCCCATTTGAACACATCTTATGTGTTGTTTTATTTTGAAAGTGTTTACGATATAATAATAAATTTTCCCCCCTTAGTCATCTTACCAGTTGGTCAGAAAATAGAAGGCTACCTGTGTAAATATATGCATCCTTACATGAGCAGAATTTTGTATGTGCATGCAAAACTCCATTTAAATGCACAGACGACTATATATGCATTGTACACTTCTTTCCCAACACATATGTACACTCACATTTCACATGCAAGAATGTCTATTTTCTGACTAATAATCTGACCTCTCTTTTCATAGCTCTTTTCACAGAACTAGGCCCTCCTCAACAAAAGATTAAAGTAATTTTTTTAATCCTCTCTTAACATTACAAGTCACTTTTCAATAATCAACAGCCCTTTATTAATACTAAAAGATGCTAAAAAAACATAAAACATTCCAAACACAGGCATTAGTTATGTTTTTTCCATAGGTATCCCATACCTATGGAACAGTTACGTTTGTTAGTCTGAATCAATGAATCTCAATGCTACACCCACAACTGAATTTAGAGAAGAACTCTCTATGCAGATTTTAAAGTAATTTTTATTTCATTGGTGTTCACCTTCTTCCCTCTTCTTAGAATTTTTCAAAGTGAGTGCAATCTGGTCTAGCTTGGCAAGTATACAAAATTACCTTTATAGCATTTGAAATTTACTGCCCTAAATTCCTTTGCCATTTCTGAAGTTGAATAATTGATAATTATATTTTATTCATGCAATCATCCTCTCCAGCCTAGATCTGTATCACACTTTACTTTCCAAGTAATACATCATTCAGTTTTAAGAGGACAAATAAAAATTTCAAGTATGATCTTGCTCAAAGATTGCTATACAACAATAAAATCCAAACAACTGTAAAATTTATACACTTGGTATGAAACAGCTGATGGATCATAAATATATAAGGTATGCTCTTTCAAAGGGTAGAAAAGTTATCAGTAAAAGCTGATAGGACCCAGTCACTGGGGAAGATACTAGAGAGAGCAGACTGAGAACATGAAAATAGTAAGAGATGCCTGCAACATAGAGTACATATTATCTGAATTTACCACTATGAAAAAAAGGAGTTCAGAAAAAATCCAAGCGTACAGAACTACTAGACTGCAGGAATAAAATCTGGTAGAATTAAGAAAGTTGGTAGATACAACATAGCAAGAAGTAGTATGAAAATCCAACATTAGAGAAGTAGCCCGAAGAAAAATGAGCAGAAGTGTAAATAAAGATGTATAAAATCACCCTAACAATTATTAAGGAGCAGAGAGCTGTCCAGAAAGTTATACAAAGGACTACCCTAAAATAATCTGCAGTCACTACTGAAATTGAATGATTCAACTAAAATACCTTTAAAGAAAGCAGAAAAGAGGAAAAGGAACAAAACAACAGGAATTAATGAAATAGGATTGTCTTTACAATACAACAGCAGTGAAATAATTACCAGAAAGAGAAAGAAGCCCCACTGAGAAGGCAGAAGGCATTTATATCAGCAATGAATAAAAATACCTGATACATGAAATGCCTCCTGACTTTTAAGGACCACCACAGTGGGAGTACTTACAAAAATAATAAAGGCCTCATAAAAGTACCAATTGTCAAAGGGACTGTGCTTCTTGATCATGAAAGAAAAACAGCCCATAAACAGACTAGATGAAAGGAAACTGGAAATTAGATGCAGGCATAAAGTGAAAATAATTCTGCAATTGTTCATCTTGATTTAATAACTGTATTAACAAAACTCTGATGAATACTGAGCAAAGCAACAAAAATTATGGTGAGACGAAAGGCCAAATTCTTGTGAAAACAAGAAAAGACCTACACAAATGCAACTCAGCTGAACACCAACTACATCCAAGTGCAACTACCTGAGAGCTGTGGAACCTGACTGGGAAACAGTCACAGTATTAAATAGGCTTCAGATAGATACTAAAGGAGTTAATTTGGGGTTCACACTTCCTGCAGCAGCGCAGAGACTTGTACAGCAGCTCAGGCACCAGCTGCAACCTGGCCACACCTCCAGAGAGGAGCTGGGCAACAGGGGAAGGGACTGGCTGCACGCTTGCAGGAGTGGGGCTGGCTCAGGCCTCCCTCCGCCTGGACATACGGCATTATAAGGTTTCCATTCTCCAACAAATAAATTAAGAAAACCTTCCTCATGTGATAACACAATATCTTACTATTGGTTCCAGAAAGGCATTCATAAGGGCTTTCACTTACAGTTGTCAATCCTTTGGGCTTTTTCTGCACAGCTACAGAGAGATTTCCCCAAGAAAGGACTCAAAGGAGCTACCTCAGGCTCCCGTTCTGGACGGTCAGCCCCGCTTTCACCATCTACACAAGGAGCTTGGGGAAATGCATC
Organism: Struthidea cinerea; assembly: GCA_013397865.1. NCBI lineage: Eukaryota > Metazoa > Chordata > Aves > Passeriformes > Corcoracidae > Struthidea > Struthidea cinerea. Next base: position 1,069,059 of record VZTI01001559.1, on the reverse strand, counting down.
TCACTGACCTCAAAGTAAATACATGTAACATACAGCAATGCTTCAAAACCAGAGCGGGCTTTTTCACCTCTAAATTTAATTCAGCATTCAGAGTTGACACCTAAGATTTTTGTTTTGTTCATTTGTTTTGCTTTTTGGTTTTTTTAATACCTTTGTAAACTATCTAAAGAAAGAAACAAAGAAGTATTTTGACCATACTCACAGGCAAATCAAACATTGTATTTAGGAACGTGTGAAATCAAAAGATGCAAATCAGTCTCAGAGGATTTATCATAAAATTAGCCTCTTGCATGTTTAAGCACAAAAGTAACCACACACATTTTGTGACATTTGGTTAATTGTAAGTATTTTCATCCAGAGGAAGAATAAGTAAAGTATTTTTGCTTGGCTTTTGTACTTTCTGTAGGTGGTATTACTGGTATTTACAGATTTTTGTTACTTTAAAATAGAAATACTTGGTTATTACCCAGGAAAATGTAAGTACATAAATTTATCTAATCATAATGTATATTTCTTTCCCCCAAGAAGCTGTTTTTTTCAAGTTTCTTCACTTAAAATATTATTGCTGACAAATTCTTGTCTGTGTTTTACTACAAAATCCAGTGGCCATCAACAATGCAGAACTGTAAAGAGTTCACACAGAAAGTATAGACAGTATATACCAACCAAAATAATCTTTTCTGGCTGTGGTATCTTTAAGAACACAGAAAATAATTAAAACAGTGCCTTGAACTCTTTCATGGTTTATGTGGCTGAACATGAACATTTTCCTGTGCATTTAATCTAATCCTGACACTTACCTTCACAGAAACAATGACAAAGAAATCTTTTCAGCGCTGCTTTTATGTTACTATTTCAGCCCCCAAATGCTGCATCAGGTAATCCCATTTCTCAGAAAAGCCAGCAAGTAAACCAAGTTTTCTCTGAATGTTATACAAACTGTTACTTACAATCCGAGGTTTGAAGGGTGGCTTGATTTTCCTTTGTTCTAGAAGAACCCAGTCAATTTCCTTGAAAAATGGATGCTGCTTAATCGCATCTTCCCCGTTTTGTGACGCCACACAGCCAAGTCGCTTGTTGGGATTTTTCGTCATGAACTACAGGGGGGGGAGGAAAGGAGGGACAAGTTAAAACATGAATGGCAATAGCTAGAAACCATTTGCTGCTCAATTACACACTATAATTCTTAAAGCCAAGTTTTCAGAGACAGTCCCCTTTCAGAAGGCTATTTCTTCTGGCGCTCCAAATTTCAGAGGTTTCAGCCAAACTATAAGATTCAGAGACTCCAAACTGTAAATTTGTTGCAGGAAACTCTTTCAGTTTATTGTTGAGACCTCTTGATTTCATCTGACTGGGAGTGCTAAAGGAATAGATTCTCGTTCAGCATTTCTAGTTCCAGCTTTAGCCAAAAATACTAAAGGAAAGAAAGATGATCTTAAACCCTTCAGAGACACAGAGTGATCAGTACCTGCAGAACACTTCTGTTGAGAATAGGAAGTTATGTCATCTCCCCCATGACATAACTTGCACATTCTCTTTCATTTTTAGTACACCATTAGTGTCAGCAACTGGAACCAACTGGTCTCCTCTGGTGTGGTAATTTATAAACTTCTCACTTTTAAACTATTACTATTCCTGTCAGGGAAAAGCTGTATAACTAGTGTAAGATACTGATATCAACTGATGGCAGCTCAAAGTACTTTACCTGATTTTTCACTGTTATTTTTTCCTTCTTTTACTAGCAATTGCTCTACTTATTTTCTAATTTGTGTGGACACAGAATCCTTGCAATTCAAGTAGCAACGAATGATGTTCTTATACACATGAACACACTCTCATTATAGAATTAGCTCAATAGCTTTCCTATAACTTCATATTCAGCCATTCTATAACATTTTTAAATTTTAAAAAAGTGTACAAAGTAAACAAAAGGTAATAATTGTTCAGTGCCTTTTCAACTTAGGTATCACATTATACTATACTTCTGTAGAAAAAAACCTTAGAAAAAAAATCACTGTAATGCCTGCCCTTGGTTTACTATTCCAGTTATTAGGTAAGTAGCTACTTAAGCCCTTAGGATGATTTTAGATAGCTAGATCAACCATCTAGCTATCTAATAGAAGAATACCCTGTCTGCCATTTTAAAGGTATAACATAGATCAGCAAGGCAATTCTGTCTGTGGTTTCTGACATACACACGCTGTTCTGAAGATGATCCTTCTCTTTGGTCTGGTGTTCAACTGCTCTGCAAGTTCTTCTGCAAGTGGACAAGTCCTATCTAAACTACAGGCAATATTTCCTATGGGCAGAGAAACAAAGATTTTGAAAGGATTACTGAGCTTTGGTGAGATCTCCTGAAAAACCACAAAAAGCATTCCTACATTCCTCTGCTTTATTTCATCTCCAGGACTGGAGCGAGCAGGCCAGGAATCAGCAGCCACATGTATTGCAGAAACAGAACACGGGAAAAACAGCATACACTTTCTGTACCATATAATCCAGGTATCAAAGAAGTAAAATATGATCCTAGTATCTGCCATGTTTTATCTGTGTTTTAAACTGGAGACAGGGAAAGCATCCGGACATGTAATTTTTTAAGAAGCCCAGGGCATGAAAATGTGACTAGACAGTCCAATTTAGTGCTGTACTTCACAAACTTCATGAAACTTTGAAATGGATGATGAGGGAGAAAGTGTTTTAAGAATGAATACTTAAACAAATTTATCATGTGCATATATGATGAAATAATATCAAACTTCTGACATTTAACTCCATTAATTTAATCCCATTCTATTTCTGAAGCACAAGCTGACTTTTATTCCCTGTTTATCAACAGCATCAACACTGATGCAACTGTCAGGACAGATACAGCTGTTAACTGCACTCTGCTGAAGAGATGGCTGCAAATGGAGCTGACAGCCATAGCCATAAGCCTTTTTACTTTCCCATACTAAGGCAGGAACTTCCTTTTCTGAAAGGAGAAGCCTTTTAGGATCAGCATTCCTACTGACTTAAATGATAACAGGACAAAATGTTGCTTGGGGCCTGAATCAAGGATCATTTGGCTCCCCAAATTTTGCTTCTTGAAACAAATCACACAGCTTAAAAACAGAGTTCTGCTTCTGCAGCCAGAGACTGTGATCCCAGTACACAGGGAACACACACTGTAGAGACAACATCTCTCCATTGCTTGTGAAGAAGCAGAGAGACAATTTCAATGAAGAATTGTTTTCCTTACCACACAGGAAGGAATTTAAATAGCAATTCCTGTCAATTCACAGAAACAGCACTACTACGATGTGTGGATTTTCATGGGATAAGCAACATGCTGCCTTGCAATACTGAGCTTTAAAATCATCATCCTTACTGTTTTCTTGGAAATAACAGGAAAACTGTTTCTTCAGAAAATAAGACAACATTGTTTCTTACTACAAGAGAATATCTTCTTATTAAACTTTCCTTACATGCTGTCTGAAGGAGTGTAAAAATACACAGTTTCTAAAGAATAAAACTCATGTCTCAAAGCACAATGTGAGGAAATGAAGTGTTCCAAAGTTAATCCCTTGCTACCATTCAGCAGTAAAATACATAGACGACGCCTCTTTCTTTCCTCTGTTTTTCCTGTTCTTCACATGGACAAGTACCAGATGAAGAACAGAAGTTTCAAACAGGTTTCACACCATGGATGCACAGGCAGAAGGTTGCTAAATGTAAGGAAATGTGTTTTATTTATGGTGTAAACTGCCACAGCTCCATTAAATTGTATCAATTTATGCCTAAAAGGCTATGACTACTACAAGATACAAATCACCATTCCTACTATTAAAATGTAGATCCAGGAAAAAAGTCTCAGAAAAATTTAGAGAAAAGTTAGCTTTAAAAGAAATTAGAGGGATTAAGACCCTTGCACTTACATTCAGAAAAATATATAGATTACACCTGCAGTCCAATTCTACATCTGCATTTGTGTGTGGTGAATAAAGGATGTGCATAACGTTAACAGTTATCCATCTCACTCCTTGCATTACCAATGAGATAACACATTAAGGCTCTGATTGTTAAATCTATTTCTCCCTTTTCTCTGTACCACAAATACCTTCTCCTAATATTTACAGTGGCTCTTGTACTACACACTTAACCCAGAGCGTTATCTGTTAGATCTTCCCTTCCACTAAATGCTTTCAGAATAACAGAAAGGTCAATTAATGTAGATTCGCCCAAGAAGCCTCTGGATAGCAAAGGAACAGATCTACAGACTGTGAAACCAAAACATGACAGAAAATCTCCTGGACTACAGTGAAATTCAGATGTAGGTATGAAAAGTGACAACAACCCTTCCTTTACAATATGCCAAAATAACCCCTGAACCCTGGATATAAGCCTGAATTCTGCAGCTCAACTCCATACATTTTAATTGCTGAAGTAAAATAATCAAAGGGTCTGGAAACAGAAATGGATGCATGAAAGTATCATGTGAGCTAACAAAAAGTAGTAAGAAAGCTATCTGGGGGAGAAGGGAGAACAAGTGTTAATAAATTATTATCAGCAGTAAAAAATCCTCCATGTTCTCACTACAGTGAATGTAGCAAAAGAGATACTTCAGCAAACATTTCCGAGAGGTCAGCTTTGACTTTTGCTTTGAATCATTGCTAGAGCATCTCTCTCACTCAGCTAGAAGGAGCCTGTAGACATTCTCATTAAAAGGTCAAGATGAGAATTTCTGCAGAATGTGTTACCTGTCCACTGGTGTTAAAATCACAAATTGCTTATGTTTTATATATAATTTCAAAATAACCCTGTATGAAGACCTCTGCAGGATTTTACACTATCAGATGCCCTCTTAATCGAAAGTCTCCCTTACTCCAGATGCTGAAAGAAAAATATGTGGAAAGGCAGAAATTTTCCAGTTTCAAAGAAGGTGGAAAATGGAATAAATAAAAACCAAGTTATTTTTTTAAGCCAAAAATCCTCCTCAGGTTTTCAAACTATGGGGATTGGCATACTGCTTCTGTATTGTTTTGCTTTTAATTTTAGGATGATACTGGCACAGAAGGAAGAATTTATGTCAGTGTCATGGTAATGAATGACTTTATCAGCCTGACTTTAGAAAGATAGTCTAAAAACTGAGTTTGCCCAGGCAGACATTGACTGATTAAAAAAATTGTAGCATCTGGTGACACAAGTTTCCGTAAAACCACTACTCATACTGAAAAATCCCAACCAGAGCAGAAACAATCATGCTAAAGTAAGACTGCTTATCATGCGAACTATAAAATAGAACATGCAGCTGCAAATAAAGGGCTTTCAACCCATCTTGATGACAGGGGAAGAAAGGCAAAGGGACAGGAAATTTTGTAAGCGGGTTAAATAAAAAACGTTGTTTCTTTAATTACGTAGTGCTTCTCCCACCCCAGTGACCATGCGGCATATAAAGTGTCAAAGTGATAGCACAGTTCGAGCTGGTTGGGTTTTCCCTGAAACATGAATCTGCAGTACACAGATTTATACAGTGTGCAACTGCGTGGAACACAAACATTCTGTTCCTTTCCCACAAGTGCTGTAATTTATCCCAGGCCCCATTATCCTAACAGTGGCACTCTGAACTGTGCTTGAACTCCCAGTGGTGACTGCTCTCAACAACTTTCAGCAAATTCAATTTTAATCAAGGAAAAAAAACCCAACAAACCAACCCCCCAAAAACCCACGAGGAGGAGGAGGAAAGCAAGTAATGGGAGACTCACTGCTTTTAAAATGCTGACAGCTTCTTTACTGAGCCAGACTGGATACAACACATCATCATGAAGGATGGATTCAAAGAGATCATCTTCATTGTCAGCTTCAAAGGGGGGTTGCCCAGCCATCATTTCGTACATGAGAACACCCAGAGCCCACCAGTCCACGGATGGACCGTATTCTAGCTCCTGGAGGATCTAGCATACAGAAAGAGATTGGATTGAAGAGACAAGTGAGACAACTCTCTCGGCTGCACATTTGCTGTTTCAACATGATATACCCCTTCTATGCCCCAGTGCCTAAGTAGGGCTGAATCCACGCTGATTTCAGTAACAGCAGGCAGGGTTTCTTACCCATGCAATTTGCACTAACACAGCTAAGTGTCAATGAGATGTTGTTCTCAGAAGTACTGACGGAGTTTATCAGTCCCCTGAGTAAATGACTATGCTTGTGAGCAAAAGAGCTGCATATCCTTCCAAGCTGTTTAAAGCAGGTCACACTATAGGGGAAAAAAGATCACATATACAAAACAGACTGGTGGAAAATGTGAAGCATTTCCTTGTCTCTATCTTGAACAAAACAAACTGAACCAGCTTTTAATGCTGCACAGAGATCATCTGAGAGATTTATTCTTGTCCTTTAGGTAGGGCTGAAGGAAGCCAAAAGCATTTTTGTTCAAGTTCCTTTTACAGCATTAAGCTGCTGTACAATACAGGGCTGTAGAATTCACTTTACTTGCACTTGCTTTCAGAAAAACTGGCTACAGCTTCTCATGTGGCGCAAGTTCAACCTTGTAGCAAGTACCTTTAGTGGCAAGTAATAGGTTAGTACGATGGAGTTTTATAGTACCACTTGGTGCTGCAGAACTACTGTTGTACCAGGAACAAGTTTAATTCTTGTCTCCTTTTCACTGGAAAGAAGCTTGCAGCTTGGCTGTGTTGGTTCAGCCTAACAGGGAACCAGGGAAAGGAGAGTGGGTGCCTGCTTAAGGTGAAGCTGGCTGCCTTAAAGTGAGTCAGAATGGCACCAAATCCACCACCTCCTTACACGACACTTAAATGTCGCAGTCAGAAGTCCTGTGGTGAACTGCTTGGGCTTAGTGCAGTAGTTGGGAATCAAGACCAACATAAAACCAAATTCAGTCTTAACATAAAAACAGAATTGAGTTTAACATTTGGATACACAGGTGTGGATCCCAACAGCATTCTTCATTGAAAGAAAATTATATTTTATTACCACCAAATACAGAAAATTAAATGTATACTTTTCAAGTGCTCTGGGCACTCTTTGGAAATCAGATACTGCTAAAGAAAAGGAAATTGAAACATATCACCATGGTGCAAGAGAAATAGAAGCAGGAGATAAACTTCTGCAATTAAGATGACAAATTGGAAGCCTTAGTAAAAGTTCCTGGGTTTTTATTATTGCTTTATTTTCAGTAATAATTCTCAAAGAATTTGTCAAAGGACTCAATTAATATACTGAATCAGAAAAGAATTCATACAAAGCCAAAACCACCACACTGGTATTTATTTTCTTTTAATGCTGGAATACTTCTCTAACTCTGTAACACATGCATTTGTGTTACGATAGTTTCAAGATGATTCACACCTTTTCAGTTGTGCTACCAAAGTTGGACAGCCATGAACACTAACAATATGGATTTATGAATTATTGTCTCTAATGAATAATAAATAACATTTTTTTCCCCACTGCAAATTTATGGTTGATGAAAGACAAACCAACAACACTTCTCCATTAAACCAGCACACTGAAGCTGCAAGTGGAAAGATGCACAGGTTACGAACTCAACTGAGCAGAATAACTGCTCAATATTGGTTCATTTTTAGGCACTTTGAAATGCATCTCATAATATTAAAATTTAGGATATGTAAAAGCCACACTGCTCTCAGCTATTTCTTTTGTCCAATGAATGACTTGAAATGTTGTCAACTAACATGCAGCATCCAGATCTAGTTTCCATCTTTCTGTGCAAGTCTGTGAAGTAACACAAGCATTTCACTCACAGATATTTTAAAGAAAGGAAAAAAATTATATTCCCACAAAGACTGTAGACAAAATGACAGCAAACATATGGTTTCTTCTGTATGAATATGTTCTTTTAAATCTCATTAAAAAATAAAAACATTTTTATAACTACTACAGACTACTGAGATTGCAATACTCAGTTGCATCTAGGACCTTAAAGGCTGCTAAAAATCATCATAATGATGCTGAGTCAGAAATGAACAAATGGAGAAGAATAATTTTAATTCCAGGGAAAAAATACTAGAAAAACCACTCCTATCATCAAGGAATAGTGCTTGTGAGCAGTAGAATAACCAATTTCTGCAAGATTACCTACACACAACTGCAGCAGAGTCTAGTCTGCATCTTGTTTTCATCTACATGTAAAGAGTGTCTAGAATTACACATGTAGCAGTCTGATGAATGATTGTATCTATACTCTCAGTGCAGTGCAGAAAAATACCTCCGGAGCTATATAGTCAGGTGTGCCACAGAACGTCGTGGTGGTCACTCCATTCAGAATCCCTTCTTTGCACATCCCAAAGTCAGCCAGTTTACAGTGGCCTTCTGCATCCAGAAGAATATTGTCCAGTTTCAGGTCCCTGAAATACAAAGGCCTCAAATTAAATCGACTCTCAAATTTCGATCATGTGCTCTTGAATTTCATAATAAACTATAGAATTTGACAAATAAATGGTTTCACAAACACCGCTGAGAAACTGTCCTTCACATGTGTGCATGAAAAGTTGGTAGCAGTCACTAAATAGACCTAGTTAAAGGCAATAAAATAAAGAAGCAGGCAATTACAAGCATTTTGTAAGACCAGGCTTTTACCCTCTTTAGCTGCAAGAAAGCACAGCTTTTATGTTTTCAAGACAGCATAGAAACATTTGGGAAAGATCTCAGTTTCTTGTTTGCTACAAATCTAGCACTCTGTCAATACGAAATAGGTCAATGAAGCTATTCTCTATTTTTTGCATTAGTACTAAGCAAGGAGTACCATACTCTATCATATGGGTTCAATTAATAGGTACTTTCAAACTTGGATTAATTTGAATTTGATTCTTAACGTATACTACCAACTCAAAGTTTAGGTTGCAATGAGAGGGATGAAAAACAGCATTCCCATCTTTGGGAACACTATTTTCTGCAGCTTAAACCTGCTCAAAAAAATTTTTCACAGGAATATTTTGCATTCATTGTTAAAGAACATATCTTAGCAGCTGTTTCTGATCACTTGTTGTACAAATGTCTTTGTGTCAAAACTACACAATTGTCTGCTCATTAAATTGGGTCAGGTCAAAAAAAGGTTGAGAAAAGGATATCCACCTTTCCTGTCTTGCCCTCTGCATATTTTCTAAATATACCATTGATGGCTATTACATGTTCCAACACAATAGGTGCTAGGTACCATTTAACTTACCTTAGACTTAATTAAAAAAGGATCCGGAAAGTCAGTGCAGATAAGAACTCTCACTTGCATGAACCACCCCCGCTTCCCAATTAAAACCTCTTCATCATGTAGAAATAATAGCACAAACATAAAACAAAAGCAAAAAAATACCACTTATACTGTGTGGACCATTTTATTTTTATGTTCATGACAAGGCTTTTAGGTACCTCTGATGTGTACGAAAGATACGTAGCATATTTAGACATAAAATAGATAAACGTATAGAAATACATCTATATCGTATTGTATGTACGAATGCATAGAGAGGAGAGAATCAAAAGCAGAACACGTCTTTAGGTGACTTTGTCGACACTTTCTGATCAGAATTCTTTTTCCTAGACTAATTAGAGACTAATTTCCTTAGGTTGAATTGATTAAAAAAAAAGAGTGTGTGTGTGTAGGCAAGTTCTATATCAAAGAAGAGGAATAAAATCCCATGCCAGCCTCTGTAAATGAATTTCACTCTAAAAGCCTATGAAAAGATTTGGGGTTTTTTGCAAAAATCCTTTATGCCAACAAATTTGACCTGAGTGAGAAATGAAAAGTCTTTACCTTAGAGGATTTCTTCCAGAGAAATGTCTCCCTATCAGATCCCAGACTTCAGAACCATAGGCACCAAACATAGTGGAAGCATTCACCACACTAATTGATTAAACAGCCCTTCCAAGGCTGTAGTATGTTAAGAGTTTTTGTAGACATGTCCAAGGCTACAGTATGCTGGGATGTCCCTAGAAATGTTCTTTTCTGCCTCTCACCCCAATTTCAGTTGATGGATTTTAGTTTTTTTTTTCCCCTTTGACACTTCTTAAACATTTTTTAACATGCTGGCCCATATACTCCTCATGCAGGTACACAGGCCAACATAAAAATCAGGTATTTCTGGGACACAGTGGACTTGCTACTCATGTGTGTATAATCATTGCACATCTGCAGTAAATCACATACTTGGAAGCATTGGACCACTTACTGTGCATGTAGAGACAGGTCGTGCTGCGTACACATTACAAAGTGGTTTGTGCATGTAAAAGAAGTCTGACACGGCACAACAAAGTCATATTTACCTCAGTAACAGTAAAACCACTGTCTCCTACACAAACTAGCTTTATCAGATATGGTTTATGTAGCTGAAGTATACGCTGGCTGTATGTTTGTTGGAAGCAACATCCCCTACATCACACTTCGCTGCCTCCGTATCAGCTACACTGCTCTTGCAGGTCCTCAGTGGTCACCCATGTAAGGCCCCTTGGAGCAGACTACGCATTTTATCATTCCTTAAGGTCATTAATTTCAGCAGTTCCTAAACAATCCAAGATCCAGCTGGCTGCAACATAACCCCCTACATATAACCATTTAATACCTCAAGTAACCACCTCTTCCTACCTCTGAAAAGTGATTTGCAAGAATTGTCCAACATAATGCCAGGGCAAACAGGTATCAGCAGCTCTGTGTCTCCCCTCCAAGAAGTCAAATAAACAAAATAAAGCTCCCTGTTTCAAATATCACGTGCCTTCCCAAAACTGCTGCTTCAGTCAATTGCAAGTGTTACAATAAGAAGACCTCCATTCAAACAGGACTATAGCAACATCAAATAGAATGTGATCATCAGGGTCAGACTCTTGCAGATTGAAGAAGGAAACAAGCTTGTAGCTGTAGCTGTTAACCTTCCACGTACAGTGTTATCTTGGATATTCCTTAACTAAGGAGGAATACAAGCTATATTTCAAAAAGTCAAGATGTTCAGTGAAGAAATCAAAGTATAATTATATCTGATGTAATCTTGGAACCACTTTCAGCCACCATCACAATAGACTGTTAGAAACAAGGTCATAATACATATAATTATGACAGGAACTGAAGAAATTTGAGAGGTTTCTTAGAAAAATGGATCCACCTTTATTAAGTGTTTTAAGTATTAAGTGTGTATGAGGAATCACTTAAATTGTATCTTCACTCTGATCCCAGGACTTCCTCCTGCAGGCAGGTGACACACTGGAGTTGTTAGGACCTACAAACATTTAACTTTCATTTAATGCCATCCATATGGTAGCCATGGACTTGAATGGAGATGTAGTCAATGATACAGGAAACTCCTAAGCTAAGAAAAAGCTCAACAGCAATAAAGCACTAACAGTAAGGCACCACATAATGGATAAGATATTCACCATTCTCTTTATTTCCTTAAGGGTTTGTATAAGACTCAGAAATTAGCAATAAAAATTTAACTTGACAGTGGGAAAACCAAATAAACAAACTGAGCCAAGAGAAAACCAGGAAGAGTCTAATTATTAAATTCAGACTACCTGTAAAGACTGACAATGAAATTTTAAGCCTATCTGTAAAAGTACAAGACAATTTAACTTTTTTACCATTTACCAAACTATAATCTTACTTGACAGAAGAAAAACATCTGGGACCCCTTCATCAAGCCAAAACAGTGCAATGAAGCCTATAAGCCTCTTCAAAACTTTACTGAAGGCACTGAGGACATCAGCTTAATTACTCATGCAATAATGAAACTTAATACCAGTAGATTTGTGTTATCACAAAGTGCACCAGAGTTTCAAAAGAAATTTGGAAGAGGCTAAAACAACAGCAGTATGACTCCCATCAAAGTACATATGGGAGGTTAAAAGGTAAGCTGGGAGTCTGCCAAAGTGCCAAATTCATAGCTAGCCCACAAGATTATCATAGTCCATAAAAGTGCTTGCACCAAAAATAATTGTCAATTTATAGTTGCCAGATTAAAAAAAAAAAAACCCAGAAAAAAACTCAGAAAACCAAGAAACTTCAACAAATCCCTCTAATTCTTCAACTTTGGAAAAAGAAATCTTAGTTACCTAAATAAATATGAGAGTAGGAATAGATAATGTGCTACTTAACACCTCACAGGAAAAAAAAACCCGAACAACAAAAACATACAGAGAAAAGGAAACAAATGAGAAAGTAAGACAAAAAGAGTTGTCAGGGAAGTTTGTCTTTCCAGAGCAGCAGCCTCACTGAAAAAAATTAAAACTTTAACTTTTAGACCCATATTTCCCCAGGACTGTTTTAAGAGACAGCCAGCTTTCCTACTCCTCCAAAAGTAAAGAACACAGCCAAATCTAGAATGTAAAATAATTGTCTGTACAGATTGTTCCATTCTGATCCATTCTTTTATTTGTTTCCTGGATTTAGAGCTGGTTGTCTATCTCCGAATCAGAACATACCAAATAATACAGTGTCAGATAGCTCAATGACAAAGATCTATTAAATTCTTTTTTTTCTCATTTTGCATTCTCTTTGTAGCAACTAAGAAAGTCATCTGTGTCTGAAAAAATGAGTTCCTACAACCTGAGTAATTAATTACGTGCAACTGCAAACAACCTAACCAGTTAAGCCAGGAGAATGCTCAGACTGCTTGAATGTAGCAATGCTACATTAAGCTGTTTCTCTCCTTTGTTTTTTTGCCAAGATACTTTGTAGAGTCACTTCAGTTGACTTGAGCAGTCATTGAATGAAATGCTGTGGGTTTTTTGCCTTTTTTTTTAAATTTTCTTTCTTTCATTTTCTTTTTTCCCCCGCAGAAGGCTTTAAACAGAAATTTAAGCCTTGGTCTCTACTTCTGCATACCTGCCAGCATCACAATCACCTTAGAAGTTGAAATGATTGGCAGGATCTCAAGAAAGAATCAGGATTATGAGTTAGGTTTGTGCAAGTTGGAACAGAAGAGCAGGCTGACTACAGGCAACCTGTGAGAAAACTTCCGTAACGCTCACTCCCTCCTCCACACGCGAGTGTCATGAGACACTGAGTGCCCCGGCTTCCTCCAAAGGCTCAGTGGGTGAGTATTTCACAGGACTGGGTTCTTAAAGTCTGAATCCCACCAGTAGCCCGAGAGATAAGCATCTTGTGCGAGTGGCACTGTGTGTCACAAGTGTCATTTATTCACACAATTTTCTTGTTGAAAGTAAGGCAGTTAAACAATCAAGATGGGTTTGGACCAGTAAAATCAGAAGGTCTGCCAAACATTACTAACAGTAGCCTTTCAACACAGTAAACAGCAGTGACTAAATAAACACATATTTGAAGGACAAGATCAAGCAGCTGAGAAATATGATCACAAGCTGGCAAGCAACCACTTTACAGCAGCACTTTACCACTTCTACTCTGACTGTTGATTGAGCAACATTTCACAGAATGAAGCATAATAACCATTATCCACAAATAACAACACTGGAAGCAAGAGTTTTTATTTATAGGGTAAAAATTAAATGAAGGATTGTACCTCACTAAACACCTACAGAATATCAACATCCAGAAAGATTTGAAAACAACGCAAGTCTAAAGTATGGAACTACTGAACAACCACTTTTTTGGTGACTTTCAACTGCAATAAACCCTTTCAACAGGTTATTTGAAATCACTGCCATTGTTCCCCTGCATGGGAAAATCACATCCTCTCTGCAGGCTTTAAACAGAAGCTGTTCACAGAAGAAACCACAGAAGGTAAACGGGAAACTTCCTCCAACAACATGGAAAACCATCAGAATCATTCTCTAGTTACTAGTGCTACTGAAATTCATAACTGAAGACAATATGATCATCATATCAATTAGACATTTCAGCAAGATAATTTTTTGTCTGCTTAATTAAGACTTCTACATCCCTAGAATTACTTTCTCAGTTACTGAGCAGTATCCAAATTGCTTTTGAGACAAAGATGCTCACCTGTAACATCAGGTCTCTCACATACTCAGCACGAATTTACTCTTTGGTGTCCTCAAAATTTACACATTAGTGTCCTCGAAATGCTGATAACTAATGTATTAGGTTACAGTTCTAAGCAAGATACAATTATATATGGATCTAGTCAGAAAACAAAAAGGAAAGTCAGCAATTTTAAAGTTCTGATGTTAGCTTCTTCAGTGTTTAGATCTCACCAACTTAATCTCAGTATCCATACACAAACAGAACAGGACAGATATATTAGGAGACCATACTTCAAGAATACATTCTTTTGTTGCTCTAAGTATTTTAGTCACAACTCATCAGCAATGCTGTTTTTCCCCCCTGCAACAGATCAGAGATAAATGGGAAAATTCAAACCATACCTACTAAGAAAACACAAACTAATAATATTTTTTTTTCCCATTTGAAAACTTCTATGGGGAAGAAGGAGCCCATACTCTGAGGTTACTGAGCATAAACAGGCAATAATTGCAGTGTCGTTGGGTATCAGGTTCTACCAGTGACCTCCCTTATCCATGTAGTAAAAAATAGGACACACACTGGACTGTTCATGCTTGTGAGTGAATTCATGACAGTAGAGCAGTTTGTGTTAGCAGGGAGGAAGCAGGGGGACACCGGAGTGAGACTAATAGTGAGAAAAAGATGGTTCTGCTGCTTTTGTTGTTGTAGGATATCCCAGTTTTGCCTGTGATTATCTGAAAGTCTTGGAATTTCTCTGCTTTGTTTTTACGTTGATCCATTGAGTAATTACTGAATTTATGATACACTTTTTTTGTCACGGTTACATTACTTAATATCATCAAAGAATAAAGATAATATAAACACAACCACTGTAGTAGAGTCGTACTCAGTAATGTACAGAGAAATCTCCTGTGCAGACTTGGAAACTGCTACTTTCCAGTGTCAAGTTTGGAATAAAGTGAATCCACCTTATTCTGACGTGCGTCAGTGTGCGTAATTGCTAATGGCAGATGAATTACTATCACAGACTTGGTTTCAAATAAAGTCAGAGATGCTATAATTCATGTTCTTCGAAGAAAACAGTGATAGTTCAGATAGCAGGGTAGACATAAATGGGAAATGTAAACTTTTAATGTGACCATAGTGACACTCCCTTGTCAGGCACATTTACTTTAAAAAACACACACATTTACTTTCCTCATATAACACAACATCCACCACCCTGCCATTTGCACAAACAATTTGTGGACTTAGGGGTGGCAGAGATGTGTGGAGGGATGTAGCAAAAGGCAGCTTGCTATCTACCCACCAAAGACATCAGAGGGAGATAAACACATGATCACTGTCTATGGCTCTGTAAGCCCTTGTTGTTACAAGGCAAAAGTGAGGCTTGCAGATGTATAACAGCACCTCTCCAGCACTGCCTACCATGAAGAAACCTTTCAGGTCAGCAAGGTCCCAAAATGGAAAAGAATGCTGTAAGTTAGTACTTACACGGTCCTGACTGTTTACTGATGTCTTAACGACATCTTGAACAAAGGTTTGATATTAATTTCCAGCAGCTTAAGGAAACCAATGACTTTTATAATAGCAGAAAAACATTTTCTTTAAAATTATTTCTTTATATGGCTTTCTACTGGCTTTGACTATAACTTTATTACAATTGTCGGTAGCAGCTTAGGACATTGCTGTGCCTGATCTGCTTATCTTATTATGCTGGGTTTCCTTTAAATAAAGTGCAGGCAAATAAATATATTGTACTTAACAGCTTTCCTTTGTATGACTTTTCCTTTCTTATTATTTTCACATTTTTATTTGTGAACCTAAGTGAAATATGTACAAGTTCAAATATGCATTATGTAAAACATTCTCTTAGACTGGCTAAGCGCAGAAGGGAGCGGTCTCTATTTCTCTTTCAAGAGAAGGTTGCCTTATGCATTCACATCATGTTATTTTATAAACCTCATCCTTCATGACTCCCACACCTGGGAATGCAAAACTTTTTCCACGGGTCTGAGATAGGAATGTGATATAGCACTACAATGCTGCCCCTTGACTTAGCTTACTGCCAAAGACTTGATTTAGACAAGCTTTTTGTAGGATCCCAGTGGCAACTCTCCCTTCCCGTTGCCCACAGGCCTGGAATTTTTGTACCAAGTAAAAACTGCCATGAACGGACCTGGCTTCATATAAAGCCTATTGAATAGGACAAAAGACGTGCCTCAGAAACTTGCAGCTAAAGTAGACAGCAAATGATTTTCTCATTTTGCAAGGTTTCTTGAGATTTTACAAACCATTTGTATTTCTCTCTGGGTGAAAACACAAACTGTTCAGAGCTTTTTGTGAAAGTAAGGTAAACAGGCCCCAGCGTGGTGCTCCAGCCAGGGACTGGCTCTGCATGGGGCTGAGCAGCCTGCAGGTCCTGGTCCCCCCACCCTTGCTGAGTGTCCCGACATTAAGGCCACCAGCAGTTCCCTCATGTATTTTCTTCCTTCTTTCTCACTCTCTCTACCTCGGTTAAAACCACCATTTTCTTACTTTTTCCTTGAAAACTGTAGCTGAAATATTCTTATCTGGCTCTGCATACTCAGGGTGGGAACAACGGCGTGAAATCTGTCCTACTGCTAATGATATTTACTGCTTCAGCCTCCACTACAAAGTTCATGTGTTCAGTCATTGCTAAATAGGTAATGTGATAGACCTTGTCCTCACTGACACCTTGGTGATCTCACTGAAGACAAGAGAGGTCCCCAGGCTTAGCCAAGGACTGACTCAAACTGTGGTATGCTACTCTGTGAGGTTCAGTGCTCTTATTTTTGTATCTCAAATAACATAAAAATAAGATTGTGTATTATAACAATAGGTTAGGTGGAGCGCAAAATAAAAGTGCCTACTATGTATGTCCATAATCCTTTTTAAAAAAAACAATACTTAATCATTATTTGATAAAACCACTTGATGAAAGACACTGAAAGGATGGTGCGAAGCTAGAAAAGCTTGTCAGATAAAGTTTTGAAAACTCAATTCTGAAAAAATGTTACCAGAACCTTAGAAAGCAAATTTATCAGTAGACACCCTAAAGAAGTTTGGATCTGCTCGGAAGTTTTTCTTTGGATACCAAAAGCAATGTTGTTTTTCTTTTTTTTTATTTCTCAGTGACCTCAGTAGGTAGGATGACAGAATCATTATCATTTGAACAACAATGGAATACAAACCATGCAAGCAGAAAGAAAAGAGCACTTGCATTTCAGGGATACAGTTTCTATGTCTAACCAAAAAGACTGAAATATTTCCTTCTTCCAACTTTCGAGTGAAGCTTTTGTACGCAGAGTAGATAAACACAGAGCCAATAAATGCATGCCTATCTAGGTAGCACCTTGCATTTCTGTAGCATTTCTCATTGAGCTATCTCAGCAACGAATCCTTGTAATAACCCACAACAAGAATCTTTTATCTAGTACAGATATGACGAAAAACGGAATTAAAAGATACATTGTAATCTGTCGCTCCCAGCGGCACGAGCGGCAAGGAATGGCACGACAAGTTCAGAAGGAAAGCAGTTCTGATTTTTATTAATTAATTCATTCATCTTTTATAACAGGGTTCGCAAAGAGTGTGTTGAATGGCATAAGACAGTTGGGTGCTCAGCCATCCACCCCTTGAGGGGATTGGTTAAGCTCTAAGACACTTATTCTAAAATATTAGAAAGCTAGAACCATAACAATCTTGCATAACAAACCCAGGTGCAAGATAAAGAGTTCGTTTACAAAACCCATAGCAGTGTTTTTCATAGCTTCTGTGAGAACTGCAAAGTTCTCACAGAACGCTGCAGAAAGCTGAAAGATTTCTCTACCAAAGCTTCTCAGCATCCACAGTAATCCTTTCTCTATCCATCAATTTTCAAAATTTACCTTAAACATGGATTTAACTAGAGCTCTGAAACACTTCATTCTGGTTTTAATTTTGTATTCTGTATTTTCCAGGATTCTGACCAGATTTATGCCACCAGTCATCAGAGGTTAACTGAGGTACCATGGTTTGTCCCAGGCTCCCTCCATGGCCATCTCCACAGGTACCTTCAAGCAGAGGACGTCAGAACATGTGGGCTGCACAGCTCCTTAAAGCAGTCTGTCTTCTCCACTGACTGTAAATGTACTCCAGGAGAAGCAGAATCCTGACTTGGAAGCTTCAGTTGTGTTCCTAAAGTTAGGTGAGACGAATCTGAGCCTTTATGTACATTCAGTATAAGCTGCTTCCTGGCTTCCTTTATCCCAGCTAGAGATTTCATCCGAATTAGTTGTAAAACTTCCATTTTTGTAAGTGAAAGTCAAACAAAGGCAGATTTCTAAAAAAGACCTGCATTTATCTGACTTCTTAGTCATGGTGGAATTGCCACACACACAATTTGCTAGGCTTTTAAGTTATGCCCTCTAATAATTCTTAATTTTTCTCACTTAGGTCACACGGAACTCTCTCCCGTGCAAAAACTCCCTACATGCATATCCATCAAAAAGCCAGACATCTAATTTCTCTGCTTTGACACACCAAATAAAGGGCTCCAAAGCATTATTATTCTACATTGTTTCAGGCACACAGAGAGAGTATTCTGAAAAAAACCCTAACAAACCAGAAGAAAAGCTGCTACTGTAATCAGGCACGATTGAAGGCATTTCCTGTATTTTGCTATCAAACCCGTTGTTTTTTCCATTACATACTAAGTGAACTTTAGTAAGGTCAAGACACCAGAGAAAAACAGGATCAGAATATCTTTAATCAACTAAAGTTGAGTATTTTAGTCTCTTTCTTTCAGTTGTTTAGCCCTGGATCTTATCCGACATCTCCAAATTTCTTCCTTAAATCACAGATACATAAACCAGGTCAGTTTGAATTTATGATTTAGCCAGTTGTTTTCAACAGCATTTAACTTGTTAGCCTTACACTTCCCCTAGCCTAAAGGTCAATCAACCTCATGCTGTGTAATAAGACCAGTATTATTTTAATATGATGTAAGTCCAACAGGGGAGATGAGTTTTCATTCCCAATCACAATGCTGAGCAAAAAACTTCCCTTGCTGGAAGCCTATCGTTTCCACCATGGTGACTATAAAGATCAAGTGTAAGTTCTGAAATTACTATGAAATGAAAGTCAAAGCTGCAATAGCATACGGGAATTTGACCCAATCTTGTGTATTGTTATCCCCTTGTCACACTAAATGAAGATTATTTTAAAGTATATAGCCCCCTGTCCTGTGCTCTGACACTATTATTTTTGGAGAGAAAAAGTCTTTACCTTCCATGAATGCCAGATGACATTTTCCTTGTTAACATAATACAAATGTCAACACCTGACTCGGAAATGAGCAGCACCAAGCATATTGTTGACTGATTGAAGAAGGGAAAACCAGGCCGTGCTAAACCCAACAATTCTACAGAGAAAGCTTCTGATGCTTCCAGACACATGGAACTAGTAAGCAAAGAGACTTCAATATGGGTGGTAGGTTGCAACAAGAGCCTAGACCTTTCTCCCAGAGAAAAGGTGACCTGCCAAAGATGAGCACAGGCTCATCTTTCACCAGAAAGACGACCAAAGGACTGAGAATACTACCATATGATGAAAGGCTGAGAAAACTGGGCAGTTCAGCCTTCAGAAGAGAAGGCTCAGGGGAGACCTTATCACCATGTTCCAGTATTTAAAAGGAACAAAGAAGTTAGATACTCACTTTTAACAAGAAATCACATGGAAAAAAAGACCATACATTATTCCTGGAGAGATTCCGATTAGATGCAAGAGGAAAATTTTTCACAATGGGAAAAATCAGCCATTCAAATAATCTCCCCAGGGAAGTGGTGGATCCCCCAGCAATGGACACTCTTAAGATTGAGCTGGACAAGGTGCTGGGCCATCTTGTCTAGACTGTGCTTTTATCAAGAAAGTTTGTATCAGATAATCCTGGAGGTCGCCTTCCCACCTGATATGCTATCATTCATTCTGATTCCCAGCAGCTAGGAAGAAAACTTGCGCTTTGGTCCAGTTCGTTACCTAAATGAGAAGACCAGGCTGCCTGAACACTGCGATAAGACTAAGAGCAACCTTATTATGCACCTGCTGAACACAGATGCAAACAATGAAGGCTACTCAGTGCTAATATAGCTTCTCTTCTTAATTACAATAAGGTTGTTTATTAAAAGAAAACTAATGAAAAGAAATCGCAACTTCTCAGCAAAGGAACCAGACCGTCAGCATATTCCAAGATGAGAACACACAGCAAAGATGAAGAGCTTGTAAAATACTACAATCTACTGGTAAAAGCACAGATCTTCTACATCCTCAATAATGCCTATTTTGTGCCTCTATCTGGAATAGATAGATCCACTATTAGATTCAGGGGAAAAGTGAAAACATGGCAATGTGGGGAACCTATCTTATAACTTGAACTGGTCTTCTTTTTCTTTCATTCCTTTGAACAAACTCTGTATACACACTCTGCAAAATTTAAAGAAGATGTTTTAAAAAAAAAAAAGAAGAAAATATTTTAGTCTGGCAACCACAACACAGGACATAGAACAAAATGGCCAAACTCAGGTGACTGGGAGCATATCCTGAGGAAGCCATTAATGCACCAGCAAGAGCCAACATTTCAGTGCCTTTTCTATACTAGCCAATGCCCTCTG
This sequence comes from Struthidea cinerea, assembly GCA_013397865.1. NCBI lineage: Eukaryota > Metazoa > Chordata > Aves > Passeriformes > Corcoracidae > Struthidea > Struthidea cinerea. The sequence goes on along the minus strand of VZTI01001559.1, from coordinate 1,048,485 downwards.
CACCTTTAGGAAGCCCAGAATGTGTAAAGGAGAACAGCTGCTGAATATTTTTACATAAAATGTTTCTTTTTATAAAAGAAACCAATTTATCAGGATCCTTTTCCTTATGCTCCCAAGGGTGTCCTTAGCAGGGAACAAACAGAGCTCCCAGCAGTAAGTAGACTCCTGTTAAGCTCCGTATCACGTTTCTATGGAGAAAAATGCTTTCTTATTCAGAAAAGAAAAACTCTGCAGTGAACTTTTGTACAGACACTGATTTTTTCCAACCTCACTTTGGTCTTTTTATGGAAAGCATTTCCACAGAGTGGTGCCTGTAATATTACAGGGAAAGGACTAAATAAATTATATAGCATAAATGAAATGATGTAACACAGCAAGAATGTTGCTTCCAACAAAATGTTTACTTATATGGAATCACTAGAAGAAAGGTTTTAATAATTTTTGCTTCTATTCTGATTTTAGTAGCATGGTTCACATGCCTAAACATGTTTTTAACCTACCACATGGTCTCAGCTTGGGAAGGGTATGTAGGCTCTTCATTTAAAACCTTTTCTAACCCTTCTGTATTTATCAGGGATCAAAACAGCAGCAGTCAACAGCAGTTAACCAGATTTCTGCAGAAATTCTTGTAAAAACTGTGAGTTAAGTTTATTTTGTCTTCTAACCTTCTAAAAGCATTCTATTATACAGATGGATCTGTCTGTTTCAAAATTCTGTAGAGTTAACAATTTTCTATTATGTTTGATGGATGATCACTGCAGTGGAGGGATTCTGGCAAAAATTAAGAAGAGTATTATTTCTCTGTAAAGTATGAAGAAAATGAATGAAAAAATGGGAGTTGCTTGCCTTTATATGTTGATCTATGCATAAAATAAACTCCTAATGCTGCTTCCAGACAGAGGTCATAGAAGTTGATGGTTCAAAATCCAGATCTTGCTTTGATATATAATTAAAATGGGCTATGTATGTTAATGCAGAGAACTATATTTTATAAGATACTCTTTTAAAGTTACAGTTGTGTAGCAAAATCAAATTACTTTTGCTCCCAACCTCTGCCAGAAAGCTGCACAAACATTTCTAGACAATCTTTTCATGTGCAGGAAGTTTCAACTCCAGCATTGTTTCCAATGTAGCTGCTGCAGCCTTCCCCCATCTCCTCCAGAAAACGTGCTTGGGAACGCTACTTTGGCTGCAATGCCAACTTATAATGTCACCACTTAAAATCTACTTATACAAGGCACCCCACGATTTTTAATTAATGTGAATGCAATGGAAAGATGACTCATGGGTTACTCACGTGAAATAAAACATGGCATGACTTAGGAAATTTACAGTGTACTCACTTTTGCCAACATCAAGGTTAGGAGAGTGCTATAGCACTTTACGTTCAGCTGGGAAGACAGACAGACTACCAAGAGAAGCCAACAGTCCAGCCCAAATGCAAGAGAGAGGCAGTTCTGAATAAAGATTTGGGAGGCTAAAATATGATTTTAATCTCTAACATTTGGTACTTACTGGATAGTCATTGCATGTAAATACTAACTTCAACAGGATTATAATATTCACTATTGGTCAGTGTGGGCTGTTCTTGAGCAATTTTGTCAACGTGAAAAAAAAGTTATTTTGGGCCTGAGGAATTATCTTTATAACTTCTGCACGCTCAGCCTCTTCCGAGAACTGCTAACCAGACTATGTTCTGACAAGATCAGAAATTACCCCATAAAGCTCCCAGATAGTTATGTGGGCAAAGACTAGCACAGAACCTAATTATACAGGTTATAAATATTATAAAGTTTAATTAAATTATAATGTACAATAACGTCTCTTTGCATCCTTCTGACAGCCTTAAACTGAGCACACTGAGTACAATTTAATTCCATTGTAAAATTGCTTTTCTCTTCTGGTGTCAGAAAGAGGTTTTTCTGCAAATAAGAGTCATGATTTTTAAAGAAACAGTCTCTTATATGCCAGATAGTGGCTTCTCTATACTCATGTCATGTCATAGTCACATTTACAACATATTTTTATTATGTATTATCATATTCTGAATTCCAACTAAAAAATGCATGAACAAACGAATCTCTGAGAAAGATTATCAAAATGCTTTTCAAACAGAATGGGAGAGGAGAGGTTGCAGAAGTTGTGCCATATCTCTAAGACATATACATGATATATTAAACTCAGCATTGCCCAACCCTGAAACAAATAAGGGTATCAGTTTATAGTCTCTGTAGCCAATTTATAGTATTGTTTAGTTAAGACTTGATAGTGTAGCAAAAAAAAATACTAAGGGGCACTGTGATTCTCAACTCATACTCATTAAATGATGACACAAAATACTCCATCAGCAATGATACAGTTCCACCCTTTCACCCTTTACTGCCCACTCAGCCCCAGACATCAATCCTTCCACAGTCTTCCTACCCCCATAATTCTGTTGCTATAATTAGGCAAACATAACTGTGTTTGACTGCTTTCTAAATGGATTCTATTACACAAGGTGTGCAAGAAACAAACCCCATTATTATATGTGTTACAGGCACAATTTTTTGGTTTTAGTATAATCTCTCTTGGATTGGGTTTATACAGACAATTGTTTTGCCCTAACTAAGAGCACACATATCTGACCCAGGGGAGAAAAGTCTCTAGCGACAGTGAGTTATATCAGATTCATCACTGAATTGTCTCTGGCTTTATAAGCTATAGCTCACTAATACCAGTTAATGTTTTGTTGTTGTTACTACACGGAGAATTTCCAGGATGCTGTTTCAAAAGTTCTTCAAACCCTCTTGCTCATGGACAAAACAACTACTCAGTCTGCAGATGTTTTAGAAATCATGGTGAAATCCTCTTCCTCTTGGGACATCCACAGAAACCCCAAACTTCTGTCCTACTGTGCATGCAAGCATACCACTAGCTCTGATCAGGAGCTGACAAAATATCCCCTCCTTTTTCTTTTGTGAATTTTCAGAAGGTGAAAAGAGAACCTGCCTAAAAGCCAGGGTTGTCCAAAGGGTTTCTCTCTGCTCTGCTTGGGGCATTTCTCACTCAGTGTCTGCAGACATTAGCTTACAGGGTTTTAGCAGAGGCAGCTTCAACGAGCTTGCAGCAGAGTGCCTTTAGCCTCATACAAGGCATATGCTGCTGAGCTGCTGCCTAATTTCTTCATGCACAATCTGAGGATCCTTTTATGCTAGCAGACATTTAAAGACTTTCATATAAATGAGAATCAGAGCCTCTTGATCATAGTTACGGCCTCTCTGGACCCATTACAGATTATCAGCACATGAACTGGCAGGCATTTGGTATGCCTTTTATATCCTCAGTATACAGTACCGTAAACACTAGCTGTCCTCTCACTGGTAGTTAAATTTAGGCAGATACATACTCAGGCAGTTTCTTAAGTGCCAATTATTTTTGTTCTACAAGTACTCCGTTAGAGCTCTTTCAGATTTACTGATGTTTGAAAGCTTTTAAATATCCATTACCCACTTAACTGACCATAGCAATTCCATCTGACTCATTATTTGTGTTAGAATATATTTAGGCATTTTTTTGAATGTGTCTTAGTAGACCACAGGATCTCCCTTGGAAACCCTATAATAAATCAAGTAAATACTTGGTGAAGTGCTATAATGTTTACTTGTGGCTACTTAATTTTATCCCTTATATTCCATGTTTTGAACATATGAAGTTCCTCTGTTCAGGTTATTAGTGACCAAGCTTTCTTTGGTTCATTTTTTTGGGTACTGCTTCTGTATCACCCAGTTCATACCAAGGTGCACCCACGCTGGCTGCTATACTGGCAATCCACTGTTGAAGCTATCGCATCCTCCCCCCTTCCCTCGAAGGGGCAATCACATGCTCTAGTACTGGAATACCTTGTGAAGAACTTTTACAACTGCCACTGTGAAATCTACACGAGAAAAGAAATGCACACAACCGCATGCACTGTTTGTATTTGACAGAGTGACATCTTCTGTGTCTTCCATACATCAGGAGAAGGAAATTGAAGCCTCGAGGAAAAAGTATACATATGTCAATACCACCATTATTTCTGGCCTCTCACATCTATTTTCTCTCTCTCTCTGCTGTTTTGTAAGACTGACCACTGGAAAAAAATTCTTGAAGCAGGAGGCAAGAAGTGAAGACCCATGGGGTGTGTACACTGTGAGAAGTGCTGCTTGGGCTTCTCATATGCCTCTCTTCTCAAAAGCTGGATGTTACTGTAGAAATTTTTTAAAATCTAAAATATTATACCCCTATCATAAGTGGTCTTGGGGGATCAAAATTCAAATTGGTGGTGGGAGCAAATTGTCTGTCCCTGGAGCCATCCACCCTTGGGTACGTAACAGTGCAGAAACCACACTATTATCTCCCATCTTGGTAAAAGCTGGCCTTGGCATCGCTGCTATTCCTGCTTAGCCCTGCTCCACATCTGCCTCCTCCACATGCACTCAATGCTGCTGAGATGATGAAGACTCCTACTTACGATTATTTCTCCTACTGTCTGCTGCTCTGGGGAGCTGCTTGTTCAGGCTGTGTGACACACTGGCAGCCAAGGAGAGGGGCATGCATTACTGTTGGCACAAGAAGGGATTTATTACCACTCTGGCCTTGTTACTCCTCACCTTTCTGCTCACTTTCAGCACTGTCAGGGCCACCAGAGCCATTTTGTTCCCCTTTCTGATTGCCTTGGTTAGGCTTCACCTTGTCTGTCCAAGGTCTTTCTGAGGTAATCCTACCACTATTTATGCTGGTAGCAGTAGAGACTTTGGTGCACAACCCCAAAGCGCTGGGGTTCTTACTGGCTGTATTTTCTCTGTTTTAGCTTATTAGGCCTATTTAGTTAAACCTCCTAGCGAACAATATTATTTCTGTTTTCTTCCATTTGAGTACAAGCTGTCAGCTAAATGGACATTTTCAAAGTTTTCAAAGGATTCAGTGATAACTCAGTTATGTCAGCTTTCGGATTGGCTAAATTCTCATTTTCCACTGCCTTTTGCAGTGTTAAGCAAAAGAACGTATGGTTTTTAATAACAGTGCCTTCTCAAACGGGAGGATTTGCTCTTTTAGAATAAACACACTGTCTATCTGAGAAGTCAAACCAAGGTCCCAAATGATTCAGGAAGCTGCACAAATCATGCATATGAACAGTCTCACAACCAAAATCAGCCTTTGAGTAGTGATCTGCACGCAGGAATGTTTGCTGGAGCAGCAGCTAAGTGATAAGCTCTTATATAACAAGGAGTTGGATAAAAGAGGGGGTGGGAAGATGGGCAAAGAGAATAAATGTAAACCTTGAGCCAAAAGTAGCAAGGTTCTGGCCAAAAAATAGAAGTTGTATGCAAATGTCTTTACTGAAGGGCATAATCCAAATTTTCTTTTAAGGTTGTTCAGCATTTTTGTCATCACTATTAAAAGAAACCCAACAAAATAGAGTCCTTTACTTGTTTTCATCTAACATTTTGCATTACTTCCCAACTTCACAGCCCAGAAAGCCAGTTGTATCCTGGGCTGCACTCAAAGCACCATGGGCAGCACGTTGAGGGAGGGGATTTCATCCCTTTACTCCCCTCTGGTGAGACCCCACTTGCACTGCTGCATCCAGCTCTGGGATCCCCAGCACAGGGAGGACATGGACCTGTTGGAGACAGGCCCACAGGAGGGCCACCCAGATGGTTAGAGGGATGGAGCAGCTCTCCTGTGAGGAAAGGCTGAGAGAATTGGGATTGTGCAGCCTGGAAAAGAGAAGGCTTTGGAATGACATGACTGTGGCTTTCCAGTACCTGAAGGAAGCCTACAAGAAAGATGGAGGGGGACTCTTTACAAGAGCATGTAGTGACAGGACAAGGGGGAATGGCTTTAAACTGCCAGTATTTTTAGATCAGATATTAGGAAGAGATTCTTTATCATGAGGGCAGTGAGTCACTGGAATGGGTTGTCCTGTGAAGTTGTGGATGCCCCATGCCTGTAAGTGAGGCCAGGCTGGACGGGGCTCTGAGCAACCTGGTACAGCGGGAGGTGTCCCTGGCCATGGCAGAGGGTTGAAACTAGATGATCCTTAAGGTCCCTTCCAACCCAAATGATTCTACAATTCCATTATTCGGTGATTCTTTGTTGAGAGAAGCATCTCAAGAGCACAACAAAATCTTTGTTAGAAGCCTATCACCTCAGAACCACGTTTGCTGTGCACTTCTCTGCATTACTATGAAACTTTGGCAGAGGCATTCAACAGCACGCAAAAGAGCAAAGCCTCACCCTTCATGTGACATAGTTTTAACACCACTGCAACTGGGTTATAGAAATACTTTTCATTGTTTGAAGACAAACATGACTGAAGGGCACAGTAAAATTCAATCCTAACTTTTGCCTGTTAGCAGGAGAATTACATGTAGGAAGCACCTTTCGATTTTTAATGCATTGTGAAACAGAAAGCATTCTTTTTCTTCTCTTGGAAAATTGTTTGCAGAGCATGATTTTGTTTGGAGCTGGTGTACATGATTCTGCAGAAACAGCACCGTGTCTCAGCAGTTTAGGAAAACTAGCGGGTTTGTCCTGTATCAGTACAGTTCTGTTTCACATGTGCTGCAGCTTTACTGGATTTTTATTTTGTGTATGTTTCTCTGAGTTAAAATCTTCTTATCAAATGCCGAGAGATAACACACATTTCTTCCTATTATAAAATAAAGACACAAACATCAATCATCTAAAATCAGTGACATTCACCCAGAAATAAATATAAATAAGTTCTGTAACATTTCACTGCTATTATCTGTTGAGAGGCACTGCTGCCCTTTCTACTGAGGGTACCGGAACATGGCTGCCCTCAGAGGAATGTAAACTTGGCATTAACCCTGGCAGATTCCCACTCCCTGCTCACTCTCATTTAACATTAACTCACTCCTATACTGTTATCAGAAGGTAAAGGTCATAGCTTTATTTACACAATACAGCACTATACAAATGGTCATTAAACAAGAAAAACTTGCACCAAATAAACACAAAGCAAAAAAACAATGCTGACCTCTCTACCAAGAACTCCCCCCTGGAAGTACCTTGTCATTCCCCAAATAAGGTTGATGGTGCTGGTCTATCCTTCTAAATATTAACTGCCCAGCACTGCCCCCCCACATACCCAACTCCCACGCAACAGCCAACTAAGGACTTTTTTATGTTCCAAACCCAGGAAAAATTTAGAAAGCATTCTACTGTTGGCAAGACCATGTGGTTCACATCCTATTCCCACAGCCTTTACTCATCCTTCCACAGCTGGAAACCTTGTCAAAGGCTCTCCTATACGACAGAGCCTTTAGCACAATACATAAGCTGGGCAGATGGCAGGGTGGACTCCCTTGGTCCGAATGCCAGAAGCCTGGGAACCAGCCCTCCTTCCTGCTTCTCATCTCCCTCAGCTCCCCTCCTCTCCACCCCGGCCCACTGCCTTTTCCTGCAGGGAAGACATCCTGCTTATTTATGCATTTCATGACTGCTGGTCTGCCTAAATCCAGCAAGAAAAAGTGCAAAGAGGGCAGGAGGCCACTGACTAAAATCCCGTTGGAGCTCATATTCAGTTTTGGAAAGTAGACCAGGCAGAGCAGAGAGAGCGTGGATGTAGTCCAGGGCTCAAACCCAGCCAGGAGCGCTTGTCAGGTGGCGTGGCTTGGGCAGCAGTCCCTGGAGACACTGGGACTCCAGACACACCTGCACAATTCACTCCTTGCTTCCTATTTTTACTGAAGGTGATGGAAATAGTTTGTTGCTCACTTGAGCCAGAAGCAAACTGTAACTTCTCTGTAGCAGACTGCTGCAACAGGCAGTTTATGTGGAGAGGACCTTGTGTTCAGTGTATTCCTGTGCTTAGGTGTGAATATGCCAGAGGAGGGTACAAGGTCTTGGCCTCTTTCACGGACCATAGCTAAAGCACCAATTTAACCTTTAACTATTCAGGGTTACAATAAGATGATCTTTATACTTAAATCAAAATGCTCCGTGTCTAGTTTTGCTTAAA
>VZTI01001559.1:991224-1040432 GCA_013397865.1 Struthidea cinerea | reverse complement strand
TTTTATTTGGCTGCTGCCACTCAGAAATAACACAGTAAGGTAACTTGGGAGAATGATGACTTTTAACATGTTAACCACTGACCATGCAACATTTTCATCAGTGTAAATATAACTCCTTATTACTCTGCCAAGGTTGCACTGAATCACACAACCACCAATGAAGTCAGACTTTCTAAATAAATGTTCTTATTTCACATAAAAACACACTAATGAAAGTGCTTTTAATTTTAGGTAGTTCTTCTTGCTGACACAGTGGTGTGTGCTGCCCTGATAAACAGGAATGCTGGGAAAACTGATCATCCAGGGAAAAATTCAGTTAGTGTTCAAACAAGTTCTTAGGGTAGTTGTGTATGGAAAAAGGCCGGAGGTACTCAAGGATTGGCATCAGCATATTTACATCCACATTTGCTCGCTCAATTCAGCGTTAATAAATCCTTCATCACGACCAACACATTAATTACAGAGTGCAGAGAGCCTCAGAAAGCTGCAGCAAGTTACAGGCTAGGTTATTACTCATATTGCTGAGGAACATAATAACCCATAGTTATGAATAAGGACTCCATCATGACCAAGTGCCGCGTGATTTGAAGGCAACACCTCACAGATCCTACATTTGAAAGTAAAAATATTTGATCCTACCTTAGTCAACCCAAAGCAGGTGACAGTAATTTCCCAGTTAAGATATTTTTCATACTTTCAGGTGAATTGACATTGTGTACATTCAGTTTCTTTCTTCTGTATTCAGAGAGAGCACTTGAATGATTCTGGAGGATCACAGAGATCAAGCAATATGCAACCACTGAAACAATTCTTACAGCTCACAATTATTTCCTAAATTATGTATGAACTGGGGACATCATCATTCACGTTCGCAACGTGGTACCCTGTTCTAGTGCTGACCTTCCTGCCTGGGGGGACAACAGTTCTTTGTAGGTATTTCAGGCCAGAGCAGGTCACTTGTGTCACCTCACTTGAACTCCTACACTGAGAGCAGAGACAGCCACCCAGGTGCTCCTGACCTCAGCCCAACAACTGCAAGTGAAACAAGAACATGCCATGTTTACACAGATCTGCAGAAAGTGCACAGGAATGTTGAAAGTCAGTACAAGAGGGGAGTACAGAACTGACAGTTTCTTAAAACGCACAGTTTGCTGCATCTTCCCTACATGAGAATATATACTAATATATTTTATATATACTAATATACATTAACGTATTATGATAACTGACTTTAAATACACCAGACTCCAGGGGCAGGTGACACTGAACATAGTCCACAACCCTTCATCACCAAGTTCAAACTCCAGTCCAGCTCACAGGCAAGATCAAAATGAGATTCATAGTCTAGTCCTTAATTCCTGAATCTTGGATACATTTTTTCAAAGTGGTGCAATTGTAATTGCATAACACAAACAAGGACAAGTGCCAGAAAATGGGATTGAAACTTCTCTAGTGTCTGATTGACTCTACTTGTATTATCAGGCCCCAGCCTGCCATGGGCCCGAATAGCTGAATGCCAGATGAGAGGGAAGGTGGCAGGGATAATGCAAATATTTTTATTAAGCTGTTGAAGTGTTTCTGACACAACAGTAACATTGCACCTTTAAAAATGCCACAATGAAAATTATCCTAAAGTTTATCTATCATACAAGATGCATTCAGTAATGGGAATACCTTTATATATAAAAGTTGTGAGGTTCATCTTTATTTCCAACATAAACTCAATAAACACAAGGAAGATAAACATAAGGAAGACATGTAATTCCATTGAGCACCACGGTAATTGGACAAGTCTGGGAACAACTGTTGGGCCAGCTGCAAAGATGTGAACTCAGAGAATAATTTCTATTGCCAAACAGGGAGCTGGCTTTCTCTTTGAACTTCAGGGGAAATGAGGATAAGCTATTATAAAAGATGATCATTTAGTATCATCATAGCACTTTCTAAAAACCTAACCAACAAGCCAAAGCATGAGCTAAAGCTAGTTATTTACTTCCAAAAATATAACTTTGTTTAGCTCCACACAAATACTTCCACATACAAGACTGAAAAAAGATCAGAAGGTATAGCAGCTATTTTAAAACCTACATTTCCATCAAATGTCTTAGTTTATTTATATATTCCCCACTTTCCTTGAAGTAGTACCCACACAAGCAGCATTTCCCACTTTGGAGAATAACCATTAATTTCACACCACAATGTTTTTTCTAGAAATATAATTACACAGAAGACAAGTATTCTTTATTAAAATATCTGAAGGCATGTTGGGTAGTTATGACTGCTAGTTATTCAGGAGCAAAGGTTGTTTTATTTTCTTTTTTTTCTTTCCCTTTTCTTTCCTTGTTTGCCAGCTAATAAGAGCTTTGGAGATGTAAAGAGTGACTTGATCCCAATGCATTGTTAACATTGTAGTAAATAATGCAGTGAGGTATGGAATACTTAGGCAGATACTGTTCTGTGCAAGACAACTATTCTTACGTATGCTTGACACAAACAAATGCATTCTCCCAGGGTCTGGCACACTGTGCATGAATTGTAACATTTTCTTATGATTAATTATTTTAAAATAATTTCTAACTTCTTCCTACTACTTGTATTTTACAGCGCAACTGGGATATACATTTTACAAATATTTGAACTCCTAGTATCCCACAGTTTGGAAAAAGAATTATTCTTACAGACATAGCTACGTCAAGATCCAAAAGCCTATGTAAAAAAAAAAATACAACTGAATCTGTTCCTAATTTCTTCCTGTTGCTTTTAATAGCTTATGCTTTCATCCTACAACTCATGTTCTCTTGTGTCTTCTGCTCATACACTCAGCATAACACTCCATTTACAAGTTCAGCGTCACACTCTAACATGCACGTCAGACATGTCAGCATAGTGTCTGAATCAGAAGTTGTGAGTATACTGTGAAGTTTAAATAATGAAACATTTTTGTCTCTGAGTGACATTCCTCTTGTGATGGAAGCGTTCTGCTGATGAAATCATAGAAAGTACACAGGCACATGAAGCGATTCAATGCATCCAGCTAGGAGCCAACACACAGCAGAAGCTACATATAGGACAAGGGAAAAGAGGTCGGAAAGAAAGAGTGGAGAGAGAAGAAGATGTGTGTTAAGAGATGGGAGCAGTGAAAGATGGGGGGGGTGAATGAATGCACGTTCATATAAAGAAGGAAGATGCAATTTTATCCCAATTCTTTCTTGCTGGCTCACAGAAATCATTAAACTGACTGCTAATTACAAGGTGTCTACCTCCAGTTTCCAGGAAGAGGAAATTAGCCCAAGTATTTCATGGAAACAAATCCTCAAAATCCTTCACTTTTCAAAGTGCCAAGCTTGTCTGTTCCCCTTATGAGAGACACTTAAAAATTTGGAGGTTGCCACATTCTATTATGTGAATGTACAAATACCTAGGTTTGGAAGTAAACGCAGACAATGAATAGGAAATATGATATGGGCAGGAAAGGTAAGAAATGTGTTGGATCTTCTGCACTTGAAAACAAACCCATGTGAAGTGTCAGGGCCAAAAGTACAACCCAGTATGCAAACATCACACCAGCGTTAATAAAAGATGGAGATTAAGAGCTGAAGCTAGCAAAGAGTTTTATAAAGAAAACTAGATTTTTTGATAAAAGGACCACTTTCAAAGAGATTTACTTTCCTCAGAAGCTGTGATGTTCTGCTGCTTGCCGTGTCTCTGGAAAGGAGATGCCTTTGAGAAATTTCCCTTTGAATCCCTTTGTCTGTGGGAAAGCCAATTGCTTCTAATGGAACTTACCACCCAACCCTGATTCCTAAATATTTAATATTCTTTTCTCAATTTTTAGTACTCTTAAGATCTGCCTTTATATGAACCCACTGATGTGACAAATTCCATATCCTCATCTTGATGTTTCTCCTCATGAAATTTGAGACTACCTGCCCCTGAGATCACTACCTCAAATCAAAACCGATAACCTGAAAGAGGGTAGGAATATCAAGGGAGAAAACAGAGGTCAGTTAGATCTTAAGGACTCAGAGGTTTTACTACACAGGACAGATTTATATTACAAAACCTGTTAAGCATGCTGCTTGTGAAAGCCCAAATTTATCACAAGCAATAACAGGCTGCTAAAACAAATAAAAACAGAGAGGAAGCGTGAAATGACAAGATAAAGGATTTAATAAACACATTAACATCAGGGTGAAATTTTTCAAAGCAAATCCTTACTTTTAATAATAAAGCCTATCCCTAAATGCATTCTTCATCCCAGCACAATGTGCACTTTTTGTGTGTGTGTGTGTGTGCATGGGTGTTGAAGATTAGAGACTGGGGCCAGTGGGGGAGGTTCAAATAGATGCAGGGCACTTGAAAGCAAATCAGAATTTGTCTCCAAAGAGCCACTTCCTGCTGGTGACTAAGCCTTCACCCAAACAGTCAAGAGGAAGGGGCATAAGTAAAGCATTGCAAACGACCATCCCGATTGTATCGGAGTGGAGACAACTAAGACAAACAAACTCAGGAAGTGGCAGGGAGTTAGAAACCGAGAGGAAAATCTATGGCACAGAGAGGAAAGTGAAGCGATTGCGCCGATCTGCAGAAAGGTCACCTCTGGGTCGCACTATGCCAAGCTTTCTCAAACCCACTTTATTTGGACTAGAACACAAAACTGGCACACACAGCTGGCGACTGCTGCAGAGGCTATTCAAATGTTAACATTCTCAATGATAAACAGCCAAAAAAAAGTTCTGTGTAAGCAAATTGGAACAAACAACGGATCTAAAACTGGTTGCTAAGAGACGGAGGATTTCAGCCAAAACCATCCCGAAGCCCCAAGAATACTTTATTTTTGATCAAAAAAAGTACCTGTAGATGACGCCATGTTGGTGAAGAAACATGAGTGCTGATGTGACCTCTGCAGCATAAAAGCGGGATCGAGGCTCGTCAAATTTGCGTGAGCGCTGGATTTGAAACATTAGGTCTCCTCCATTTACATACTCCATGACGAAAAAGAGGCGGTCCTGAAATTAATTAAACAGTGCTATTTAGCTAATTTCTTTTAGCGGCATAAAAGACTGTTTGAAGCTACACATTAGGTGACTGGAGCATTGACATCAAGAAATAAAAGAAACTAACGCTACGATTCGGAAAAAGGAGAAAGCCGACAACCAAAACCCACCAAACCTAAAGAAAATGAGATGAGTCTCAAAGTGAGAAATGAGAAAAAGGCAATCAAAATACTGTATTAAACAACACACACACATAAACCTCCACATATCAACAAATACATATGGAATTATAATCAATGCCATATAATACTAGAGATACTTAAGTGATGTTTCTTTTATAACTTAACCATAACCATGAAAAGATAAGTCAATTTTATCGACTACTGACAGGCTGCTGGGCAAATTTCAGTCTCCTTCTTTCTTCACTTCTCTCTTACCAGTTACTTTGTCTGCAAAGCATCTTCCCCAAATAATGTAAAAATATTTTAGAATTGTTAAGCTATAGAAACCAGTGCTGCTGATCTCAAACACTAACATATGGTTTTCTTAATTGCTTCAAACTCTCATAATGAAATAGGATTGTATTATTAAGATACGTATCATGTTCTTTTTATTTTCTTCTAATGCTTATCACTTCCCTGCTCAAGCTTTCAAACGTATTTCTGTGATGGAGGACTAGAAACGAACTTTCCTTAAGAACAGCAACTGAGATTCTCAGGCAGTCATACCATTAACCCAAAAGTTAAGCATGTGTTGAAATAGTCAGAACTGAAAATATCAGTAAACTAAAGATGTGTTTGGCCTCTTGAACCATTTATTGTCTAAACTGGCAAAGCAGGTGAAGGCATAAGGAAAGAAATGACACACATCCACTTGATATAATATAGATCCTAATTTTTTAAGTGTTTCTTACAAATTTTCATATTTTTCCCTAGTCTGCACTAATACCCCTAAATCTTCAACTCCTTGCCCGTTCACCCTTGGTGAATGGCTACTTCACATTCTTTATTTCCTTACTGTTAATTATCTACAGCTATATGCATATGAGTTTAATTAGAGGTGGAGGTAATCCTGATGTGATGTGACACAGACATTTCTTTCCCTGGTCACACGATTCACAGGTGTGTGAGCACGGACTTCACCCCTCTGCAGCTCTGATGTCACACTGCAGTTTGGCTCTAGTTCCCAGTGTCTGGTGTGCTGGGTTGAAGAAAAGGAGACAAGATGTGACATTGCTTTGGACAAGGAAAAACAACAGAAGATCGAAGTTAATTAACCTCCACCTAGTGAATCCCAGCCTGCAGATTACATAGTTTATACATATGAATCCAGAAATTCATAAATGTTTGTCATTTGTTCTTAATCATCTACTCCATGACTCAGGCTCAGAGCACAGCACTTAAAAGTACCCTTAAACTCAAGCCTGTGCATTAATCCTGCTCATTAAGTGCCTAAATGTTATACTGATCAGGGATGCTTCCTGGAGGAGGCTAGAAATGCTTGTCTGACTTTTTGCTGATTACAGAAGGAGGATGAAGAAAAAACTTTGTGCCTTTCCTCCTGTATCTTGGGAACACAGAAACTGCCAGACCGGATGAAATTTGGAAAGCCAGCTGAACTGGCATTCTTGGCAAAACATTGCTCATGACTTTGGTCCATTTTCCACCATTTTTCTTACCATTCCCTAGGAAGGAAAACATCTGGAAGAATAGCATCAAAGCTTCTGGCTGCATCATACACTCAAAAGAGCATGGAGTCAGAGCCATGCCTTTGTTCTTTTTGTAATGCTCAGTACTGCAGATATGAAATGTTCAAAATCATAGTGCAGATCTTCTGACAATAGTGTAGGGTTTAACTATCGCCCTTTTTGCTTCTTTAAGCAAAAATATGGGTCCTGGTGCTGTCTGTCTGGTTTATCTTTGGAACCAGTAAGAATTATAGCCTTGCTTTAAAAAGAAAATCAGATAGTTCTCAGACGCTCTCAGGATTTCAGAAGCTAGAGCTCAAGGATGACCTCAATACAGTCAGTTTTGTGATGAAGCCAGTCAAAAGCATAGCTGTACTGCTACTGGAGTATAACGTAAGAGGATACGACACCCTAAGAAGAAGATGTGGGCATTGTCCTTTGTTAGGCTTCTCACTGCTGCACCACGGACTGAGTACCTCTGAAGAGCAGTTCCAAGTGTCCCTTTGCAGGTCTTTGTCTAAGATTATCTTGCATGGACAGAGTGCAGTGTTTCAAGCACAAAACCCATTGGACTGCAGGCTGAGGAGAGCACGACTAACACTTGGCTAAAGTAACTTCTCCTAACACTTGCTGAAATTGAACTTTCTTACACTGCTATTTTAACCTTTCTGAAGTCAACAGTCTGGACTTGAGTGGGCTCAACAAGGAAAACGAAGCTGAAATTCCCATTCTCTTGAGCAGCCATACTCATTCCCAACGTTGCTATCATTTTGCTGCATCTGTGTGACAAGTGGAAAGCAAACAATGCTGATTAGAAGTGATGGTGCTGTGCCTTACAGCTGTGACTCCCAAACCGTGACCCTCAACTTGTCATCGAGCTGGGAGCTGCTGCTCCCAACAGTGATAACACAAAAAAAAGGCTGATTTACACAATTGTATAGATGAGGACCATCTCCTAACATGTCAGGATGGATATACATTTTTTCAATCTCCTATTAAATACTCTGTCTTTGAACCAAACAGAGCCAGTGCTTTTTGTGACACTTACTAAATGCCTAATCGCTGATTATAAACGTCAGAAATTGTGTTTAGTTAAAGCTTCAAGTTCTTTTATTGTAGTCCAGTCTTTTTTAGGTCACTTACAGTTTAGCTACCTGAAAATTTAACCTGGACTCTTTAGCAGAGTATCTTGTCACCAGACAGTCTGAACAAAAGGTTTAGCGGAATTCCCTGAGCTGTACACTGATACCTATGAATTATCTGTCTGTCTGTCTATCTATCTATCTATCTATCTATCTATCTATCTATCTATCTATCATCTATCTATCTAATCCTCTTTCATATCTTCCGTATTATGCACATCCCATTCTCAATTTGAGAGGGTATTTCTGACAGATTCCGCAGCTTACTTGACAATCTCATCAAAAGTATACCTACTAAAAGCAGAATTAACAGCTCAGTAATCAAATTTGCTCTGCTATTGAATTTTTCTGCTACACATCTATATTCCAAGTCACTTTTCCAGCTTTCCTCAGTAAATATTTTAGTTTTCTAGTGAGAATTCCCAGAAAAAAAATTAGTTTGAAAATTCTGTTCTCTGTTTACAGTGAGTGTGGGAAAGCCCACTAGTATGGAGTAAACAGTAAGATGCACAACATGCACAAGCACAGCAGACCAGAATGCCAACATTAAAAGGTATCATCTTTTTTTTATGAAATGTATTCAGTCCCTATGGAAACTACTTTCTTAAAAGCACTCTCTGGTCTTTCTTTTTGGTCAGGACAATGATGTGATCATCTGAGACTCATATTTACTTGAAAAGAAGATGTAAGAGAAGAAAGAATATTTTTATGAATAGGAGCTGAGATTGGCAAGTCCATTTTTTTAAATTTCCATAACCTCAACAACAACAGACACACTATTTTGATTTTTGCACTCAAACTTTTTTCCCTTTCATCAAAGGTTAATGTTCAAAATAGAGGTTCCCAACCCTCTGACTCCTTCCTTTCTGTCATAATGTGAGCACACAGACAGAGTGACCCAATGAGACCTCTGAGTTCAATGCAGAGGATGAAATCCTCCCACTAGTAGTGAAATAACTGCATTATTCCTGATTATATGTATCTTGCTACATGAACCACCAGGAGTTATTCAAATATTGAAGTATGAGAATATAAAGTGAACACCCTTAAAAATTATACATTAAGGGACAATGCAGCGTTTACTCAGCTAAAAACGAGATACAAGGTATGACTTTATTATCTATTGTGTTCCAAGAGAAAATCGAATGGGTTTGGTTTGGACTGCATTATTTTGGAACTTTGTTTTCATAACATTTGGGAAGCATGTTTTGATGAATAAAATAAATTTAAAGCAGTCCTGGGAACTCTTTAATTATATAAACTGAAATAAAAGGCAAAATCACAAACAAAGACATTACAGATTAATCCTCTCTTGGCACCTATAAAGCAAAAATAGTACTGCAAAGAAAGCTAATATGTTTTCTGAACTAAAGTAAACTAATATGTTTTCTGAAGTAATTTGATTCTGTTTCAGGGTTTATTTTAGCCCTTAATCATACCTGCTTTTCCTTGAATTTCTCAAAAGATATGGTTGAATGAGAAAACTTAAAATAACAAATTGAAAGAAAAGCAGAGCAGAGTGCATGGGTAAGAGATTTTGAAAGAAAACTGGATATGAAATAAACAGGCTAGAAATCAAAATGAAAATTCAACTCTGTATTTCTGCAGGATTTTTCTGACCATAAATGTAACTCCGATATTGGAATGCATAACGCCCGTCTTAAAATCTCTATGATTCGAGTCTCACCTCTCAACTTTCTTAAGTTGAGGAGTTAAGTTAAGGAGTTAACTTAAGTTCCTTAAGTTAAGGAGACTCTTGAGAGTCTCCTGCATGCTTTGTGTCATCCAAACTGGACACCAAAAGCAACCTTAGTCTTCGTCCTTATCACTGTATGGAGAAGTAGGCGTACTAGTTAAACTAGAAATCTTGTTTCATCTCTCTCATTCCACTCCTCTGATTTTGTCTCAGTTTAATTTTTCATCCTTCTTGACATTTGAGATAGCCACCCCTTGATCTACAGTAAGTCCTTCTAACTAATACTTCACACTTTATTGCCATTCTCTGATTTTTAGTTTTATTTATTTATTTTAATATCTGATGAAGTATTATGTGCACTCCCTGACACTTTACATTTACTTGGGTTTAGCTGTTACGAATTTCACTGGATAGAGGTTATTTTTTTTCTTTTGGAATAATGTACATGTTTTTAATTGGGAAAAGGAGGGGAGATTTCCAGAAACATCAACAGCAATAAAATCTAAGGACATAACAGATTCAATCCAGCTCCTCTTTGTGGAGGTGTGATTAATGACCAAGACCTTCCTACAAGTAAGACCAGATAATCTTGCCAATCAGTTCTGATTTAACAGATGACACTATACAGTCTATCAGTTGTTTAGATGTGGAATAATACCATTGTTAAGGAACAAGCTTCTACGTAAACCCTCTATGAAAGGTTAGACATGGAAAGACTTTGATGTATTGTTTTCATTAATTATTGTGTAGATCTTAAAAGACTTTTTAAAAATTGTTATCAGTCATTAACCCGTCTGTCCTTCGTTTGTTTTCCAATTAAAGTCTTGTTAACATTAAATCGCAGTCTAAAGACAATCCATTGATAGACACAAAACCATGTACAATTATCACTTCAATCTGAAGAACAGAAACTTTTTTTTTCCCTTTCAAAGGAGTCCTAACAGCTGGGGAACCCAATATGCAGTTCAACATAGCCTCATCACTGAAACATTACAAAACAAAAATAAATCATGCAATCTGTCTCCCAGTCTCAAAATTGAGATGTGCATCCATGGCACAAGTCTGAGAACAAATCTTTTCACTACTGTTTTTTGTCCTCCAGTTCAACTTTTGCAATACCTAAAATCATTCCGGAAAGGCAGTGAACACGGACTCAAGAGCAGCCTACTCCAACAACCATTTTTTCCTTCATTTATGTTTTCATACAATTGGCTGTGACTAAATTCTTCCTGATTCTCACTAGTCCCCTAAACTGAGTTCTTTGTATGAATACAGATGTTTCCTCCCAATTTCAGAAAGTTGCATTGGAATTAGATTTCTTCAGAGGGCCCTGAAAGTATCAAGGAAACTAATATGAGTATCAAATACAGGTAGTGTAAATTAGTTCACATTCTAGTAGAGTACTGTTACATAATGGAATTTGTTTAGCCACTAAACTTGTTGCAAAACAAAAGTCAAAGATACAACTTTTATTGCTCAAGAAGTCAGGTAAATGTATCGCCTTGGTATGCTCTGTAAGATGATATTTTATTCCTGTCATGCATGTATGGAATTCTTCAACTAACACAAAACTGTGATTACTTAACTCTATTTAAACAGGATGCTCAAACAGTTTGTTTAAAATTACCTAAAACTACAGCAACTGTCCCACCCCTCAGAACTTAAATAAACATTTCCTGCTTCTGATGGAAATTGCACAGGCATACTGTACGCAAAACTAAGTGCAAACCTTCACCACCCTGAGACGAAGACTAACCAGGATGGCAGATTCATTTTCCACAATCCCAGCATTAGGAGGGACAAATATAAATCCAAGAGAAAAACCAGGTACCACACTAAAGAAAACAACAAGAAGCTCTCTCCTGTTCTTGTGATTCCTTTTTGAAGTTCACAGTAACAATCTCCAACAGGACACTATGACACGTTATCTGTCTCTGATTGCTGTGCTTATAATCGGGGCTAATTGTGTTGTTTTTCCTGTGTTGTACCAGGGCTTTCAGGGAATTCCAAATAAGAAGGGGACAATTTCTACGAATCCCATATTTCTTAGAATAAATGACCTGTACACAGGAACTGCTATCTTAAATTTCAGGAGATATCCGCATCTTTCACTTAACACAAAATGCACATGTTCAGATGTTGTATTAGAGGATCTTTTTGTCAGGTGGACACTCCAAATTTCTCTCAAGCTGGTGAATACCATTATAGTTAGGGCTTATTGCTCAGTTTTACTCAGCTTTGTGCAGTATTTAATTTCAAATTAATTTTTTTGCCCTTGAAAGAATTGCCTCAAAGTTAAAACATAGACCAGAGAGAATCAGAGAACCACACAAAACTGGATAAAGAAGTCTTGCAAGGTCATCTATTTTATTCCACAGCTGACAGGATCAGCTGTACCTAACCCAAGGGGAACTAACCTTTTCAATGCTGCAAGGCAGTCTCCGGACACTATAAGCCAGAGATCTAAATCTGTGAACCTGAATGGCCCTGCTGAGTGGACTCAATTTGGCCCACAAAGACCTAGAAGCAGGAGCCTCTGCTATTCTGGTCTGTCAGAGGGCAAATGGGTTTGTCTGCACTCCACTGCAGCGAAGTCTCATTTCTGCCAGAAATGCCCTGCTCCCTTTTCAGTCCCCGTGTCAGCAGCAAAAGCCAGTAGTGAATAGTATTCCTTGACCATATTCAGCCTCGCAGGGCAGAAAATTGTATCAGTTACTGAAAATGAACTGATCTTCTCCTAAAAATCACCACTGATAAGCACTTCTTCACCTCCTCTGGCAGTCTGTTTCTGTACTTACAGAAGATACCACTGGGAAATCTTTCACTGCTGCAAATCATTTGCATTACTTCTTATTCTAACCTTACTCAAAG
The DNA here is from genome assembly GCA_013397865.1 of Struthidea cinerea. Classification (NCBI taxonomy): domain Eukaryota; kingdom Metazoa; phylum Chordata; class Aves; order Passeriformes; family Corcoracidae; genus Struthidea; species Struthidea cinerea. The sequence continues at coordinate 1,028,039 of VZTI01001559.1, read as the reverse complement.
TATCAATTCCTAGCTGTGCTGGAAGTTATATAATACCTCCAGAGAAACAATTCTGTGCTTTCTACCTTTGTTTCTTATAAAAAGAACCAGCTACTGTTTTTTTCTTGATTTTACAAAATTGATTACAGAATATTTCTATTCTGTTTGTAGACACCTCAGATATTATGTTAGTTGAGAGCCTGTGGCAGAAAAACCACTTCTAAAGTCTTGAGAATTGTTTTGAATGTATCTGGAGACACTCAAAAATCCCCTTCTACCCCATCATACCATACCACGTGAATGGACAGAAAAAGCCACAAATCAAATGCAATTAGTTTTCAAACAGTGCTTTCAGAATCAGTACGGAGATTCTCAAGTCTTTCACAGTGTCTTACTGTAAAGACTTGTGTTGCAGCATATACTCAGCTGTGAGTTCCTTGAAAGGGGTTTTTAAGCAAGATGTTTGTCTGAGATCTCTGTATGCCATAAAAGAGTCCTGGTATGTCACTTTTGTCATGGAGATTTATGTTGTCTCCCTATGGAATATCAATGGATACTGGAACAAATTTGGGTTCTTAACATGTTTTTCATGCCCATAACACATCCCATAGCACTATTCAGCAAGGCAAATGGGGCTAGTTTTATGTATCTTGAGATAAATTGGCTGGCTTGGGTGGGGGACTTACTATGTGCCAGCAGTAGGTCACAGAACCAGGGAAGTAACAAGTTAATGATTCAAAGCAGGAAACATTATCCAGGACCTCATGGACATTACCTATTCTTTGCAAAAAGTTCAAGGGATCATTAAATTTTACCTAGATTGGCACTCAAGAAGAAAGTTTTATTTAGTGGCATTTCCAAAGACATATTCAGCAATACTCTAAAATTGTCCAAAATGAAGAGAAGCCAGCCTGTCCCAAATTCATAGAGAATGAAAAAATGTGCCATCTGTTTATCACCTCAGCACTAATACTTCTAGAAAAGTTTAGTTGATTGTTTCAATTGTTGAAAGACTCTAATCCCACATTACTGTGGCAAGCAAAATTCACTGACATTGACATCACCTGTGAAATGTACAGGTCTTCAACGGTACCATAAATGCTGGAATATGAGAAAGCATGGCTATGAATAAAATCTATACTCTAGACTTTGCAACCATCAATTATACATAGCTCAGAATAACAGATTACCACTACCTCCCTCACACAGATCTTTTTCCTGGGCAATTTATGAACACCTGATCTTGAATACAGTCTTCCTACTGTTTTCTCTGATAATGAATTTTGTCAGATTACTATCTGGACCGAATTTACTATGCATTGGATTAGCTGGTGTATCAGGCTCATACTAGGTCTAGTAAAAAGAAAACATCATCCAAAATTTAATTATTCCTGTTTTTTAAAAAAAATATAAAATTCAGAGTAATTCAATGTAGCACAGAAACAGCAGGTGGAGAGCTGTCAGCTGGCTCTCCTCCACAGAGCTCTCATTTTACTCACTGAGAATATGACAAAATTCTAGCTCTGAGTTGCCTGAATAGACAAAAATTTCATATTAAGACCCTAAAATACTCTCATGTGAGTGTAAATATGTTCAATTTTTTACCTCCTTCCTGCTTTAAATTAAGAAGAATTAAAATTTTGGTTTTTGTTCTTCTTGGTCACTGATGGATATTATACCTCCTCCCCATGTGAATGTTTTCTATGTGACACCTATAATATAATATGATATCTAATTTTCTGACACAGTATCTACAGGGCTTAGGGGTGAGATTTTCTTTAGCTCAAATGGGGTTTAGATCAAGATTAAATTTTTAATGTTGTAATATGCGGAATTTATTAGCCAAGGGCATGCAATGAAAATGCTGAACAAATTATGTGCATTTGCATTTCATCAGCTCAATCCCCTAGCTTCCAACCTTAGACATGAACTGAAACAAAAAGACTTCTAAATTTGGGAAAATCTTCAACCCCAAATTATCTTGGAGGGATATGTGTTGTGTTATCACTGGATTTCTCTGGGAGCTGGGGCAAACCTTTCGGTGTGGCCCCAGCTGCTGTGTCGGTAGCTTTGAGCTCCACGGTGAGCTCAGGGAAGGAGCAACCCTGCTCCCTGCCTGTCTCCTGAAAGCCCAAGCGCCAAGAGCAAGGACCCCAGAAGGGTCCCAGCTGGTGCAATACGGTTCTTGTGCCCTTCCTCTCATATAAGGGAGAAACACAACTGGAATCCTCTGCAGAAATGGTGTGGTTTGTAGTTCTAGTCACTTCAAAAGGGGTATCAAGTAGGAAAAGCTTCTCAGGCCATTTCCCTAATACCTTCATTTGATGACAGATAAGCTGTGAAAAGCGCCTTTTATGAAATTCTTTGATCTCATCTTCTTTTGGTGTTGTTTGGAAAAAAGAACTGTTCTGGTGAGATAATTTTAAAGACCTCTCATTTAATGGCCTGATGCACATGGCAGAAAATTATATCAAGCCTGTAAAATGTCATTATGCAGAAAATGTTACAATGTGCAGGCAGCTATTAATATTTCTTTGTTCTGATTCTTATAGGAAAAATATAAACACTGTCTTCCAAACAGAACTAACTTTAAAGTTTTTGAAGGCACCTCAGAACTTCTAAGAACAACTTTTAACCTGTTTATATTCTACCAGGGAGCTTAGATAGAGATGGCACATGTCATAGGTGTCTCCTCAGACCCTAGGCTAGCTCTGGTACCTTCCTTGTCTTTGCAATTCCTGTTTTCTCATGCTGTTTGGGCATCTAGTTTATGTGTTTGAGCACACGGGGAAACATATCAGATGCTACAAAATAATAGGGCACACTCTGGGGAATGCAACCAGTTGGTCCAGCAGCAGTGATATCAGAAGGAAAAGGAACCCAGTTAAGGAAGATAATGAAAATGACAGGCCAACATACTCATCTGGCAATGATAGAAATCGTTTCTCAGAAATTATCCAGTATTGCGTAAAAAAACCCAACCAGAAGTAATCGGCTGAGTGGGCAAGTTCTTACATCACAGTCATGATACGCTGGTACCAGAGCTCTTTGTTTCTAGGAATGCAATCAGCTGGCTGAAAAGCAGAAGTCATCTTCTCAGACTTACGCACAACTGCCAGTTGTGATCCTGAAGGAATCTACAATGACTTTACCAATGAGTTACTTGTAAACAAGCTATCAAAAGCTGTCTGTTGAGAAATGACTTCCAGTCACATATATCAGGACCAGGCATACTGAACCAAAAGGGGCAGACTACAGCAGAAATACAAGAGCATATGTTATATTGAAGTTTCTCAGTTTACATTTTCAGAATTTGTTAGAAAAGAAAGCATAAATGTATAGGTATTTCCTCTCTCCCCATGCAAGAATAAATTCTTGCTGTTGCACCAGACTGTGAAAGAGTTTTCTTGCATTACAGAATTTAGCACTGGGAAAACCTGCTCCTTTTTCCAGCTCAGAACTCTACTTGTCCATGAACACTGTAGAACACATTGAACACTGTAGAGAGAAAGAAGGCAAACCAAACAGGTACAAGAAGTTATTCAAACATTTGATATGTTGTCCTGTAAGTTAACTTGCCTAATAGGAGCTTGATTTGAACAATAGTGCATTTATTAATAAAGAAGTAAACCAGAATTCTACAAAAGCTTTCAAACTTCTTTTCCTGTAATGTGGGAATGAGTGTTAGAAAAACTGTGCTGCAGCAGGGCCAGCTTCTTTACATACTGCCTAGATATTCCATTTATGATGCTCTGTGTGTTACAGAGACATTTGCTACCAGATATTCTTTACTGTTTTTAAATTGTTATTTCTGCCTAAGTAGGAAAAGAGGTATGGTGAAAAGACTGGTTCTTCCTCCACAGACAATTTTTTTTTCCTGCAAAAGAGTAGCCAAATGAAACTAGGAAAATTAAGCATGAGCATTAAAGAGGGGGCTTTTACCAATTTTGCATTACAAGCTTCTTATTCTAATAATTTCACAGTCTGTATAAGTCATTCATAATTAGTGTTTCCATCCTTTGCATGTTACTCATACCTCCTTACTCTTACAACCAACTCAATCACTTTGCACTAAGGAAAAAAAACCCATCATTATTCACTGATGCACCTAGAAGAGCACAGTATTTTGTATTCAGCAATTTTACACAAGTCAGAGCACAATAAAACATTCTCTGGCCTTGTTTTAGGACTCGGTTTTCTAACTTTTGTACCTTAGAGCAGGCCACTGACTCCTACAGGGCCTTTTGCGAGATTAAGTGTTAAGGAATTGACTTATACTTTTAGAAAGTTTGTGATGGGGGAGGACAGGGAATCCTGTGCTCCTTTCAAAAGACAGAGATGAATGAAGTCTTTGGCAACATAAAGATACTCGGTACCAGAGAAACAGCTCTTCTGTATTATGTGAAGCGTTTCAGTAATGTTCCCACGTACTTAAAAACGAAGGTCAGCCAGTGACAACAGTTGGTTCTAGCTTGACAACACAGCAAGAAACTTCTACTGCACTGTGATCATCCAGATGGAAAATTTATATGAGATACTGTCATATCAGTTCACAAACTATGCCCTGGATGCCAGAAATAACTAAAAGTCTAGAGTTTACTTGAACATGATGTTCTGAATAGAAAAAGTAGTTGTATTTGTACTAACAAAACCTTCCTGAGGATTTTAAGTTCCTTAAAATGAGACATTAGCATTGAGCAACCGTGTCTCCACTCACATGAAAAAAAACCCAGCAGAGTTTGTTTTGCTGTTTGTTTTTGGGAACTCGGCTAAGCCAAAACAAAATAATTATGACACCAAAAATAAGGGTGTTGCTTTTCTGATGTAAGTTAAGAGATGTTTCCATTCAGAAATGTCTAACTCCAGATTTTTATTCAGGACCCCTCTTTTCTTACAGGTATTGACTCATAGTACTCTGACAGGCACATTAACATGCTGATGCTTATTTCCTCAAACTTAAGCTCAGTCCTTCACACTGGACATATCAAACAAAAATGTTTATCTCAGATATATATTATTATTAATTGTCATAAAATGCCGTAACAAGACCAACTTTCTGCTGACACTGCACTTAGTAACACAGACTGAAAGCTTCTCTGCACCCATACTTGGTATATGCCGATAAGGGACAGAATTAGGATGTAAAGGGAGAAACAGCAAGACAAATGGACAAAGAAACATTAGAAAAATTTCAGGGTATCTGCCGCCTAACCTGAGTTGCAGCCTTTGCTGACTGCTGGAGCCACTGATGAAGCCCCAGGAACCAACTCCCTTTACTAACCTCCAGGGGTGCATGTTATACCTGACTTTTTACAGATGCCCTGCTTACTTCCCACTGAGCAAGCCTCAGCACATTGACGGCAACAACAGAAGAAGAGATGCTCATCCACACTTTGGCAAGTGTATCCTTTGTTGAGACAGGGTCACACAGAGCTATTGCTGAATCAGGCCATTTGGGAAGAGAGAGACTAAAAGCTCCTAACTTCATGACTGGGGCTAGACCAGACACATAACCTCTCTTTGTCTCCTCAGGCATCACCTTTCTTATTCCTAGGCTGTCCTAGGCAACTGCTAACATAAGTTTCACCAAATAGTGATAACAGACTGTTGCTTCTCAAGTTTTTCAGGGCTCTTCCTGAAACCTTGCTGTGGAAACATGACAACATCAAAATTCCCTCGTCATGGGGAGATGGAGGTCAGTCAGAAGAGCAGCTCACAGACAGAGCTTCTGCCCTGGGTAAATGTTCTGAGCAAATCCGTGTGCAGCTGCTGTTGCTAAGCAGAAACCAGATAACCTGCTCTGCCATAGAGCAGCTGCCTGAGAGGGAAATAACCTTCTTATGCTCTCTCCTGTACCTCTGGTACACACCACTATTCCACCCACAGACTCAGTGTTTCATGCTCTGATTTGACCTCACGCAGGAGAAAACCACACAACAAAAAAGGAACATGAAATTATGACAATGAATAAAGACTAAAAAAGTTAACATTAAACATGATTAAAACAAATTCAAATAGATATGTCTCCTTCAAAATAACTAACATATGGACAGCTTCTCCTATCCATTCAGAAAAAGGTAAGAGACCAAAATATAGAGTGCCACCACATGAACTGATACAAAGAGATGAGGACCACGACAGACTATATATAATAATAAAGGACCCTCGGCTAAGCTGAGCACTCTCATCTTCTGCAGCCTCAAATGTAGCATTTATATCCTCCTTGCACTTACAAAATTGCTAATGATAGAGTTCAGGGCTCTAAGGGCACTGCCAGGCCCCAGTGCCCTGTCCAGTCTTCCCTGGGGAGGGACAACCCCTTAACACTGCCATGGGAGCTGCCTTTTGGACCAGCTGAGGGCTGTAGATGTGTACCTTCGGCCCTGGCTCTCAAGTGAACCCTGCTCCTGTTTCATCCCCCCATGCTGTTGGGGGCTGTCAGTGGACACCCTGACCAACAGACAGCTCTGCTTGTCACATCTGGACCCTGTAGCTAGGTCTGCACTGGCTGGTGAGCGTGGCCTGTGCTGGGTTACTCTCAGCCCCTGGTGCACAGGCTGGCTCTTACTTTCACAGACAGTACGTAACTATTTCCAAAGGTATGAACAATTTTAAACTAACGGTGATTAAATTTATACCCTCAAAAGAAGGCAATTTATGTTGGTACAACGTGATGCCCAGGAATTTCAGGTACAGGAAGATTTTCTCTCTGAAGCACAGGTGGTCCCCTGCATGACTTACTCACTAGCCAAGCTGCTTCTGGGAAAGACAGTGGAGGGATAGAAAAATTACTGTGTCAATTTGAGTCCCTTTGAGGCTACAGATGAGAACTTTGGTCTGGATTGAGTAAGGCTGAGCTCCCCCTAAGACTCAGTAAAGTGTTAGTAGCTTTCACAAACAGATCAGCAGTTTGCCCTGAAGCAAAGAGCAGGGACACACAGAGCAAGGGATGCCATGAGGACATGACCAAGGGTCACTGACCTCTGACTTGGGCAAAGCTTTTGTGAGATCAGATTTGCACCTGCTGCTTGGGTGAGCGTACGTATGGAGGCTTTGGGTTGCATATACTCACTGGGCAACTTCAGTGCATACGGAAGCATGGTCAGTTGAAAACATCAGTCCTGGTAATGCATGCTTGTATTGCACCTTTTGAATATATATTTATTTCATTGATGAGGTCTCCAAATTGAGTTACGTTTGCTAGCTGCTCAATGAATTTCTATCTTCCCTTGGAGGAAAAGTCTTTTGATACACAGCAAACACAGACTTCAACTTATCTACCATGTCTATAGTCTTTTTAAATTATCTAGAAAACTGCTTCTTTGATTTGTTCTTTAGCTGGTTAAAGGTTAAAAAGCTTTAAAGAACACAGCATTTATTGCAACATCAAAGATGGTTACAGAATAGCCTGGCAGTTTACTTCTCTGTAGAACGCCCATAAAAAAGAAAGATGTGTGCATCAGGAATTTGCAGAATGTGTTGCACTATAAGATAAACTGAAAAAGGAATGTGTATGTGCATGAATAGAGTAATGTTTCTATTTTGACATTTACTGAAATCGCTTAAGTGGTACCATTTCTTCTGTAAATTGAGAAGGAAAGACGTTCTTGAAAAATACTTAAAGAGATGACAGAATGGATCCAAGTCAGAAAAGTTTCATTCCAGGTTAAATAGAAGATGTAACATGCTTCAAATCACATGAGAGAGAAATTACAAGGTGGAAACATTCAATTTACACTAGACTCTAGCTATTTCTACAATCACAAAATTTTCAGCCATCTGCTGCCATTACAAGCAGAGAATGCAACCAAGCAGTTGGGGCAAATTAACCTCACAACCTGTCTGTGGTTCATGAAGTTTTCAAACACACCCTGCTCAACAATTTCAGTAAATAATAGAGTCCCCTCAAAACTACTTTTTATTTATTCATCTCAAAGAAATGAAGCGTAAACTTGTGTAATGCAAACTCCAGTTCACTCCAAAGGTAAGTTGCAGTAACGTAATCCTGGAGTAGAAAGTCCACTGCACAAAGGAGTGTTACAATATGAGTGAGATTAAAATCATCACAAAGATGGTGAAAGAGATGAATGTGGAACTGCCATTTATCAAATCCTGCAATATTAGCACTGGGACATTGTTAAGCAGTAAAACGGGTAAAAGAAGTGTTTCTTCATAGGAGTTTGCTGCTGTAGCTGTGGAGGCAGACTGTACCAGCTACTCCAAATACGAATTAGAAACATTTATGGACAACAGATACATAAGCAGCTACTAAAAGGGATAAGGCAGAGTAGTCCCTTTTAACATCCTTCTACAGCTCTGGGTGCTGACAGAGTATGAAGGGAACAGACTGCAGAGAGCAGCACTTACATGTCCCCTCTAAATAACCTCTTTTATTGCATCGTGTCAGTAGCAACAAAATGGATTAGACAGACCACTGATCTTACTTGGTAGGACACTTTTTATTCTCACAGGTCGCAAAAAAATTACGTGATTTATATAAATATATAAAGACATTCAGAAAATGGATTTTTTTTTAATGATCATTATCCTAGCAAAGGCAGAAATGTACCTGAAAAGTAACTGTATTAGTACAACAATTATTTTAATAGAATCTGAAGAAGGATTCAAATTATGATTGCAGCAGCTTGAAAGAAGAATGACAGCCTAAAACATAAAGGTCATTTTTATTCTGGAAAAAAGACTGAAGATTACCTTGCTTTGGGCTGTTAGGCTCTGAAAATTTTTCATTTAGGATTCATGAACTAATATCAATGTGTGAAAATATTAAAGAGAAAAGAATGAACAAGAGTTGTGTGTATCAAGCGTTCAAACTCTGTAAAAGAATTTCAAAGCCTTTTCCTCTCCATCTATCAATGAACTGTGACATCTGCTAATTGCGACAATTCAGATCAAATGTAAAAGCACAGCGAAAAAACTCCACTGATCAACTACAAGCTTCCATTGAAAGCCTGTGCTTTCAAGAATGTAGTGGGATAATAAAAAAATAATAATCTCTTTTAGAATATCATGTTGTGAATAAAACTGATTTTTGTTTCAAGCCTCCAATCAGATGGATTTATAGACCCTGCACCGATTGAAATGACAATTTGAATAGACTTGACTGCACAATGGGACCTAATACTTTTACAGTCTCTTTTCCCTGTACATATTTTCTGATCACACTGGAATCCCAGGAACAAAGCCAGGGATGCACACCTAGGTATAGATTGATTTCAATCTCCAGGTTGAAACAAAAAACCAAACCTCCCATCAAAACCAAAACCAACCAACCAACCAAAAAAAACCCCACCAGAAAATCCAGTTTACAAAAAAACCCAAAACCAAACAAAATCAATTAGCCTTTCAAAGTCCAGGTATTTATGTCAATGGGAATTTTACACAAATTCATATGATGTATTGAAACATTAGGGTTGTACAAGATTATCCTCCTAAGAGAATACTTGAAAGTGAAAATGACAGGAATATTCTAAAGTAACTTAAAAAAAAAAAAAAAAAGCAAAATGACCTTTTTTTCTGAAATATTTTTTGATATACATGCATTTTACTTTTCTAACATGGGATCACCTTTAGCTTCTCATTGTTCAATGAAAAAAGTTGACACCAACTCACAAAAAATGTTTCAATTCCCACATAACGTGGGCTTTTTCTTTTTTCTCTTCATTCTAACTTTAAAGCCAAACAAAACATACTCGTATGCCTACAGGAATAAAACAATAAAATTATTTCAGCTGCTGGAGTTGAGGAAATAAAAACACAATGCCAGAGCAAGAAAGAAAGCTCCTATCTTTCCATCTCTTTTTTTCTCTCGCTACGTTTATTACCCTGCTGCTAGAAACAGCTATTTCTATTACCTAGCTGCAGACCTAGAAACAGACCTTCATTGCTATTTAACAAGTTATTTTTTAGGATGATTTTGCTTTGCTAGCTTCAAAGTGCTTTCTGGTCCAATCATTCTGATCATGTTGTTAGGAATGTGAAGCCAGTCTGGGAGCAAGCACATAGACAGCACTTAGGGATGTGCATTTTCTGAGGGTATGTGCAGTGGTTTACATGTTTCATCAGTGTTGGAATTCTACAGAATGTGAAGAGATTTTAAAAGTACTTCAAGAGCACAGCAGCAGGGAAGGTTTTCCCTGTGTGGCAAGTCCAATCATAAGACACCCTTTGCAGCAAAGCTGCCATCAGAATGAGGACGGTCCCTCCACCCAAAGCAGGAAATATTCCCTTATTTGAGTGTCATTTAAAGTACCCTTTCTATGTCCTGTTTAATAAGCAATTTACTACTACTGTGGAACCTTTTTTTAGACTTTTCATTTTCCAAATCCTTTCTGTGTTTGAAATCAGTGCACCACTGGGGTGAATTTCCACTCTAGAGTGAGTTACCAAGGAATCAGAGTCAACATAATCAGCAGCTTCTTTTGCACTTCTCATTTTATCCTTAGTGAGATAGCAGTCTTACTCTTACCAAGACAATAGTTACAAAACACCTGCTTTTACTAAACATTTTAAACTGTAAGTTCCACAAACTCCACTTCAATAAACCATAAAAACTGCACAGCAGTTGATTTTGACCAAGCGTCAACAATATAATGCTCCACAGGCAACTGAAAGCAGACGCCCTTCTCTTCCAGCCACCAAACTTTAGTTAAATCCACCCTGCCAGAAAAAGAGTCTAAGTGTAATATCAAAGGTTTCCCCAAGAGCCCTAAAGGCAGTCTGGCAATAATCACTAAGGGTCCGTTCACCACCTGGTGATTGCAGGAGTGTGTTATTCTTCATCCTGCTCCTTCTAAGGCCTCAAAGCAGCCCCTTCACAGCAAGCAAAGCAAGGATCTCAGACCTCCTCAGGTCTGTTACATGCAATTCTACTATAGCATGGAAGTAAAACCAAACCCAAGAAGATGCTATTTAAGCTTACTGTTACTAAATGACGAAAAAAAAAAAAAGCCACTTAATTTTAATTATACAGAAACTGGAGGATATGATGGTTTAACAGAGTGGGACAGGTTGGACCTGGTTTAAGTAATCATTTTTGCTAAACTCTGTGTCAGCCAGCACAGCAAGTCTTACCACTTTTTCCCTGGTGAGGCTTAGAAATTAGCCCTTTCACCTTACTAAAATGCAGTCTTGTTTTATTGAAAAAATATTTAACATCCTGGACAGCAAATTGGTTGCTTCCAAGTGTTTCTTTCCATCACAACACAACGAGCTGCTGGACTTTTGCCAGGGATCTTGGCTTATGGAGGGACAAAGAGCTTAACCTGCCAAAAGGGGTGGCCATGGAAGTGTCCCGAGTTGCACTATGCTCTCTGCAGCTTGCGTAGTGTTCCAGTGCTGGTTTATTTATGTCTTACCAGAGTAGAAAACATGCAAGTTTAAGTAAATTGAGGTCACATGATGTAGTAAGCTTCTACAAATCTAACCCCAACGTGGTATTAAGTTCTTGGCAAGCTTTTAGTAATATGATCTCATATAGAAAAATAACCTATTCACTGGTATGAGCAAGTCAAAACTCTCTTGAATCAATGGATCTGTGATTATATGGGCCTGCCATGAAGCTGATATATTGTGTTTAACAGCACTGGACACTGACCAAGTCAACTGCTATAGTACTGCTACTTGATACTATTGTCTATGTGCAAACATTAAGCTGAATAGGACAAAATACTGACTCAAGCCTTTATCCAATACATAAATTGAAACATCCTTTGAAGGTTAAGAAAATGATTTTTTCTGTTTTCATTACTGCTTGCAATTCTATTAGTCTGATGAGGAGCAGCAGCAAAGCTGTTACACAAGATAATGAATAATTTTTTTCTACTTAAACTAGACGGAGAAAATACTCTGACATTATTCGTACTTGGGATGAAGAATGAGAACATTTCTATTCTATACTAAATCAATCAGGCCTTGTTTGCAACCTGTTTAAAACTTTACAAAGCTCTAAAAGCCTTTCGCTCTTACTGAATCCAAAAGATAAAGAAAACCTTTGTTCAAAAAACATAAAACTATTAAAAAAGTGAATTGTGTAAAACCTAGCAAGATTAGAAACAATAAGCTATGACTAAGCATTCTGACAACACAACACTTGTTTTCATTTTTTTCCTCATAGCACATTATTCAATTTCATCTAATTCTATGACACTTCATTGAGATTTATATGATGAATTATAAAGTTATACCTACTAAGCATTTACTCAGCTAGATAATTCTTTTACTATAAATTCTTTTTCCTACTACAAAAGTACAGTTCAGTTGCTGAAAGAATGATAACCTTATGATGTTATTTATCTGGGCAGTGCTGCAGGCAGTAAAGGGTTTTATTCTCAAAGCAGAGTTACTTTGAGGTAGACCCCTTGGTATCTCCTGGAATGAGAGAGAGTGGGTGAAGGAGAAAAGCAGCTGGGGAATAAGCTTGCAGTACAGTATTTTCCAGACCCAAGAAATTTCACTAATTATACAGTGAGACTAATTATACAGTCAGACTATTGATTCCTTTGTGAACAGAAAACAACTTTCTTCTGTGTAGCAGAGGAAAACTAATATATAAGGTTCAACAGATACTGCACATATTGGTAAGACTGCACATCACCTCAGTTTAAACTGCAGAAATATGAAATGCACACAAATTTAAGTGTAATGTTATCCTGATTGCTGCTTCTTTTTTCAGTAGTCTTCAAGAATCACGTATTTGGGGGTCTAACCCCAAAATCACACGCTCTCTGAACAGTTCTGATTAAAGCATCAGCTGCTCTGCAACATTCTGGCAAGGTGATTCAACATTTCTTCCATATGGAAAATCAGGCAAATATTTTTCCTTATGTCATTCATTCCTACTTGCAGACTGTCTCACAGGTTAGAGCCAGAGGAGTTCACTATTTGATTTCCTGGGCTTAGTTCTCCTGCAGTGAGCACATTATGAAGAAACATTTGAACTACATTTCAATATTTCTAGCTCATGCTTTATACAGCATTCTGGCAGTTGGAAACTATTAACTTGGTAGCTTCTATTTATGAATATGTGTCCATCACTTAACTGAGCTGACTGTATTTCAAGTGTGATTTTGGGTTTAAATAGAAAATAGGCATTTGTTTTTCTTCAAATTTTGCTTGCAAAGCCATCCTCTTTTATTCCTGGAAGTGTTCATGACACAGTCACTTGCTGTGCTGGCTCTCTTCTGGAGAGTTTAATAGATAAATTTTGAGAACTATTTATCTCTTGAGATAATACATCACAGTAAACTTTTTTTTTCTTTTTTAAAGTATTTCTTTCTTACTGAGTTTCACAGTTCTCATCTTCATAGACTTATTCTTGTTTTTCCCATTCATGAAATAATCCGGGGAATGGCTAAAAAAATAACATTACCACTTTTACCATCCATGTATTTTATCACTGAGCACAGCATCAAGGTGGTAGGTACAGATGGATTTGCACCTGGATTTGCAACTGACTTCATATAATCAACGCTATAATGCAATAATAATCTTTCAAAACCTTCTGTATAAAATAACTGCCAGTTACTTTAAAATAATACTTAAATTTCTGTCATGCTGGATTCAGACACTGGAATTTTCATAACTTTTCAACAACTTGTCCATTTGCTTAACTATCTTCTAGGAAGTTTGCTTTAGGAAACCAAGTTTTCAAAAATCTTCAGCTCCAGCTCCTATGCAGCTCCAGAAATGCTTTAAGAAAAACAGATCAGCTACACTTAAACACAGTGCTTTCAAAATTAACTTATTGTTGGACAGGGCTTTTTTTTTAGCCTTTGAGGACTATCACAAAGACTTAATAAACATAGCTTCACTCCCCTCTCACTTCAATGAAAGTGCAACAGAGATGTCCATTTAATGGTAGCTCTGCACGTTATCTCCCACTGGCCAGGTGAGAACACCAGACAGAAGTTTAGAAAAAGCAAGCAAGTATTTTTTTTTGTGTTCTACAGATAAAGTTAAACTAATACTTTAGACAGCATTCTCGGGATTCCATGGGAGATACAAAGGAGGTCCTGTTGTGATTCTCTAGGAGAGATGTGAATTTAGAAACAGTATCCTCAGGAGAAGATACAAACCCAAGACAGATGAAAGGACTGCAAATAATATTGTGAAGGACGTGTGCTACAGATTTACAACAAGCCCTGTTCCACACAAGTTTCTCATGTACATATTTTTATGAAAACATATGGAATGATGTTTCTCTTGAAAATACACAGAATGATGGATATAATGAAACACCACATCAATACTATACAAAATATATGTATCCATTCCTACATTGGAAACAACCAATTAAAAGATGTGGGAAAAGCCTCTAATTTTACCTTTCAGTTGTCTTGTCTCTGAATAGATGTGATGATGTGACTAGGATGTGACAATAACACTTAAACTCTTTTGTCATCAAATCATGAGCCATTAACCACACAACAGCACATATGTTACTGAAATCACTCTGATAAAGAAATTTATGGTAGGCTTCAGATATTGCTGCAGAATTCACTTTACTGGAGACTTACAACAGATTTAGTAAATCCAGTCAAGGTAAGCCAAAGAATAGCTCTCCCTGGACAAAACAAACAGTGTGTATATATAGATACGAAACTACTTAAAGACAAGAAACAGCTAAAAGAAGGGCCAGATTACGTACCTCCCTGAAGTAAGTAAAATTGCATGCAATAGTAAAGGCTGGACTCAGGGCTAAAGGACTAAGCTTGATTTCCCATCACTGTGAATATACATACGCATACAAAAGGGTGTGTATCTCTTGTAAATAAATGTAAAGCACTCACACAAAAAAAGAACATTGCAGAAGCAGTCAAAGATTCAAAACCCAAGAAATTTCAGAATTAAGAATGTTTGTATACCCTGATCTATTCCTGATCTTCCTCTTTAGACTGCAGCTTGATAGTGTTTACTTACATGATGACTACATTTTCTTCTGAACCCCCAATTTACTAATACAGGAAAACTTAAAGAAATAATGTAAATTACTGATTTTTAGAGAAAAGATCCTAAACAAGGCATTGCACTGATTACCACAGACACAGAAATAGGCACCTCCTCTTTTACTACAGCAATGATCTGGAATAAAAATGCACATAATCATGGAATTAGGGACTGCCCCACACTGAATACTCAGAAAGCTGAATTTTACAGGAAATCTCAGTACAGCAGTGAATTTTCCTAAACTTGTGTTTGGCTGTATGACTTCATCTCAGTGTTGCACAGTACACTTTTGAAAACAGGTTATAGAGTTCATCTTTTTAAGCTAAGCACTTAAAGGCTTCAGTGATCAGCTTCTTTAAAAGTAGCTGCCTGAAAATAGGAGGAAGATATTAATGTATTCCTTGCCAATCGTTTCCTACTAGATGTAAGTGTGGGTGAATCACAGGACTAACATTTCTTGGGAACTATCATGCAAATTCTCATATTGAAAATTTTAAAGTACAATATTTTATACAGAATATTCAGAGGCTTATATGGAGGAAGGAAAAATATTGCTCGTTACAATAGTAATGAAGAGAATCAGGCAAGAGTAAGAAAACCAAAATTAGTATCTTCCTAAAAGTCCTCAGTGCCTGAATTTCACCTTGCACTGCTCTGCGGATAGGAAAAAACCTCTAAAGGAAGGGAAACCAATCTTGGTGTGGCTGGCTAACATTAAGCCAACTTTAAAAGCTGTTGTCCATCATTTTGCCTTGTCAGCAGGTAGCTTGGTAGGGACTACGTTTATGTCCTTGAAGGCGTGCCCACCAATATCTGGGGACACATTACACTGGAGGTGCTGACGGAGAAGGGACATGTTTAACCTTGGCAGGGGGAAGAAGGGGAACTTAACAATAAGCAGTTTTCTTTTAAGCAGCAGCTGGTTTCTTGAACTTCACTTAAGCAGAGGAAGTAGCATCCAGCTGGGCTATTGCTATAACAAAGGCCTTCACTAGCACAGAAAAGGGGCTGGGCAGAAAAGGGAGGAAGAAAAAAAACAACCCCAAGATCTGACTTCTTATATAAGATACTTTGTATGCCAGCACAGTTTCTAGCAGCCATTCATTGCTGGAATCCCTTCCTCTCTAAGCTTGTTGCCACAGAAAAAAATGGAGAGTTTGAGCAATTTCAAAGTGTTGCAAAAATTGTTTCTGAGAAATAAAAAGCAACTAAATATCATGATGCTGCCTCATAGAAGAGGAATGTTTAGCACAAGCACTATTGTGGTAAGTGCCATGTAAGGAGATACACTCAGAGAAACTGCCCCCCACCCCAGCCCCCCTGGATTCTTGGATACCTCAGCAACATTTATTTTAGGTCGATCAAAAATAGAAGGAAAAAAAGCAGGGCTGGAGGAGACCAAAATGAACGCTCTGGCAGCTTTGAAGGGCTCAGAATTCACTCTCTCCACTCAGAGGCAGCAATTCAGATACAACTGTTGGCTAGAAATTCAAACTCCTGAGTGATCTTCCCAAATATTGCTACTACATGTTACTCCTACATATTCCAAGCAAAACCAAAAAAAAACTACTAAGAGAGTAAAAAATACTGAAAGATTGCCCATTAAGAAACAGCCCCGATATGAGAAGATAAAGTGTACATACTTTCTAAAAATAAATGAAGATGATCTTTGCAGCCTGAAAGCAGTAGCCAAACTCCTGACAGTCCTTGTCCAACAAAGTTCTTAAAAATCCATTTTAGAGGAGACTGCCAACTGTACAGACAGGGTTTCACAGTTCGAATGGAGCCTCTTCCCAGATGGACACCAACCACTAATGGAAAAAGGATTACAAACTGAAGCACAGTTGGAGAACTGGCCAGGAAAGTCCCCTGCAGAAGAGCTGTGGAGGCTCTGGGGCTCCTGTTAGTGATACAGGGATGTGACTTGTACTGCAGTTCACTATCACTAATCACACGTGGGTGACTTTTAAAGCTCTAACAAAGGGGAAATAAAACAATGGTTTTCTGTGTCATTGTGATCTTCAATAAAACTCTGACGTGGGCAACCATCAAAGTCAAGGAGTTACACAAGCAATTCCCATTATCAAAATGAAAATGTGACATACCCCTCAAAATGCCCAGATTATTCTTGACTGTAATCCAGAAACTTCAAAGACAAAACACACAAGGGCTGGAAGTCTGGATATCTACTAAAACAACCAATATACTCATTCAAGCAGGCTGTTCCTAAATATCAACAAGTTTTGTGTCCTGTACATTATAAATGTAGAGTTCATATTCACACAATAGATTTTATAAGAGTTACAAATTAATGTGACAGTGGTGGTGGCTTAATGGCAGCTCTGACATTTAGGTTCTTTTGAGTCCAGACAATTCCTTTGGCTGTAAAACATACATGTTGTTCACCAAGAATGACTGATCTGGTCCAACACACATGCTATATTTTCCAATAGTTCTGATGGCCTGAGCACCAGTAAAAATGCTCATACATAGGTTTCATTTTGACATTCTCTTGTCTGTATCCACAAGTATCTACAGTTACATACCATTTCTGTGAAATTATTCAGCAGCCAGTATGTTTCTGATACATGATGGGAGTTCTTAGAACACTTTAACATACCTCTTAAGGCTAACCCTACATAAACTGTTTTTATTATGCTCCCAACAAAAGAAAATGCCCTGACTTATTCTCACATTAAGATTTGCTGGTGCTATCAAGGTGAGTGACCTTGTGGCTCTGGGCAGACCGATCGAGCTGATCAGTCACTGCTTTTCAGCGTGCATGTGCCTGTGTGTGTTGTGCACATGAATGCATGATGGGTGGAATAGTCCCTTCTCTGCCTAAATTTTATAACGATTTTATCACCTGTTATTTGACATTAAAAAAAAAAAGTGTTAAAATATGACAGATTTAAAATAAAATTGAGTCTGAAGACATAGTAAAAGCATGTGCTTTTTCTACAAAATCAACAAGGGAACTTAAAAATAGAGTTAATGAACAATTCAAAAGGTCAGTAGTTCTTACAAAAACGCCCTTAAAGACCCTTAATACACACACACAAAAACAACTTATTAACTGAAAATAATAAACAGTTCCTCCTATTTTTCTTGCCTTTATCATTATGACAATATTAATGACAAACCTTTCTTGCTTTCATGGACCCCATGAAAAGAAATGCAAACACCCTTCATAATGTGAAAAGGCAGAAAGCAATTCTGACTCTAGCTGGGTAACACCTGCACACATGGATTTTTACAACGTGCATAAATCCAAAACAATTTTTAGTTCTATAGGAAAACAGTGAACTGACAATTTTCTAAATTACAGATGGAGGATGATGCAAGTCATTTAATGGCACACACATTTAATCTGTTAGACCCTGACCACATAAGAAAAAACCAGAAAGTTTACAATAACTTCAATTTGACAAAGGGAAATTTACTCAACTCCAGTTTTTGGAAGTCTATATTTTTTGGAGAACTATACTGAATCTATTCTTTGTGTATTTTTTGTCAACATAGTATCTCTGCAAGTTTCTTTTTAGAAAATCAGATCCTAATTGTTGCTTGCATGACTTTTCCCCTATGCCACGGTTGGACTGCATAATGTTTTTCCTGCATAAGCATGTCTATAAGAAGTCCAGACAAGTTCAGGAAGAGTTATATAACCTTTTTTGAATTTTTAGGGACTGTAATTAAAGCGATAAGATTATGGCAGAGATCCTAGAACAGATTAAGCACAGAATTCTATGATGAATGAAAGTTTGGGTCATTAAAAGTGCAAACCTAGATTTTTTTCTTTTAACCACACTCAGTTCAACATGAAGGACATAACATTTTGCACTTAGCAAGCACCTTTAACAGGGATCAGCAAGAGTACTGATGTATACGTTAAGGAAAAACACAAATGGATTAAAAAATAAAAGGCAAAAAATTTCTGCTAGCAAGCCTGACTCAAAACGCCTGTGCTGTATCTAGATTTAAAGTAATTACATGGAAGGACACAGATCTAAGAAATTTACAGGAATCCTTAGGGGAAAAAAATTCCTAAGAACTTCTTACAGAGATAACTTTGATGTTCACAAGACCTAATCCACACTGAATTCATGTGAATCAATAGTTTCATAGATCTTTAAAGTTGTCTCAAGACAGAGCTTAATATTTACTTTAACGTACTGAGTGCTGGGAATAGGAAGCTAAAAGACTCTATGTCTTGAAAACTGGAAGAAAAGTGAAGTCACCTAGCCTCCAGCAGGGATTGTGTTGGTTTCCAGCAAAAGCAGCCTTTCTGCTGAAATGAACAGCTCACAGATGTAACACACTCCTCCGTACTTCCCTTTGCACAGATAATTTCTCTCTGTGTTAAAAATCTGCCAGTCTTGCAACACAGAAAATAACCCCATGGACACCTGTGGTGACCCTCCTCTTGCTAGATGAGGACCAGCAGGTATCATTTCCATGCACCATCAGTCACAAGCCTTCACCACTGAGCATTCTTCTTCCCAGTGCCAGTGAGATCCAGTGGGTTTTTGTGCAGTCCAAAGCACTTTTATGTGTGATTTGAACTATTTCTCTAGTATTGGGTTAAAAAGAAATGTTAAAAAAAATCTTATATTAGTACATATGAATGAATTTAAGTAGAACCCATGTTTAAAATCATTGCAGTGGCTCTAGCTTTAATCTGTAATGTGGATGTGGTTTTAATCACAAAGATATATATATATATATGTATGAAAATTCGAATCAATTTAAGAAGAACAGTCAAGCTTTCTGTGTAGGTAAAAAAAACTTAAAAAGGCAAACTTTCTTAATAGTTCCTAATTTTAAAATTATAGCAGACATATACAAAGGTTTTCATACAAAGGTTTATGAAAATAACTAATGTACATAGGTGAAGCTGGATGAACATACAACTACCAGGACAGAAATACATTCTAGAAAAAGTGTATGTGCATGAACATACAAACATGTTGCTGCACATGTTTTATACACATGGTTGGGCCAGAAAAACAGCAACAGACGAACCTGTTTCTGTCTCCTGAAACAAACTGTCCTGAATCTTCTTTTCTGATTTAGAACTGGAAGCAGAAACTGTTTCAAAAAGTAGTCAAGAGTGTGTACAAATACAACCTCATGATGGACAATCAAAATAGCCGTAGCAAACTCTTGTGCATGCCTTTCAAATCACTTTGGCTCTTCCACTTTCCAGTTTTACCCATTTCATCCCACAAATTACTGTAACAGTGAGCAAGGCACAAAATAAGTGTAGCCAGCAGGTTAAGGCTTGTATCTATCTGACTGAGCCGGGTCTTGTTTAGACACAGGATGTCAAGACTGCAGACTTCAAACCAGCAGCCATGCACTTGGCAGTGATGCAAAGCAGAGCAGTGGTCAGAGAGCAGGGCTGATCCTGCCTAGGGAGCTCACAGCCCTGTGAGAAGATAGTGACAGGCAGTCACAGGCGATATCTCGGCAAGTTCAGGGAAAAGTGCCCGAAGAAAGGAGAAGACACCAGGACGTGCAAGTTCCTGAAAGATCGATGTGTCTGGAGAGTGCTAAGACCAGCGTACATTATTCCACAAATGCTCTGCAATCTCTAGCTGTTCTCGAAATTAAATGCTGCATTTGATACATAGAAATCTACCGGCCAATTTTTTCCTGTCCTTTAAATATGCATGTTCAGATATTTTACATTCCATTTGGGATCAACCATTATAAATCCTCTACTGCATAGGTAACATACCGTCTAATCCACATAATCTAATGCTGTGCAGAACTGAAACAATTACTTCCAAAGATAGACATGGAAAATGACAGCACGTCACCTTAAGACTATAATCAATTGATGTGTAACAGCTACTACAGAGGCTTCATTGGCTACAAACACTACACCAACAAATAAAGCAAAAAATCCACCAAAACCCAGAAACAAAACAGCAACTGCACACGCTGCTCACACAGTTGCAGTGCCAAAAGCTGAATTTCTAACAGATGACAAAATGACACGTCTCATCTGCAAAACATACTTCTTTCTGGTCATGGCAAAAAAATAAGAAGGCTAATGTTTCTGACCCTTCTGAAGTCAGGGGGAATATAACCATTATCTTCAAAAGGATCAAAACTGACCCACAAATCTTGTTTTCCATTCTCATGAGCAACTTAATAGCAATCATGAGAATAAAGAGTTTAGCATCACTTCTAAGGTGATTACAGCCACAAAACACCACTTTGAAAAACCTGCAGTTCAAATTTTCTTTTTACTCTTTTAAGAAGAAAATCCATTGCTGTCTGGGTAGGCAGGGCTACATGGGATTTCTCAGCTGGCTCACTGTCCCAGCAGTGAACTGCCACTGAGGAAAGTGACAGCCTCTTCCACGCTTGCTGCCTCACAGGCACCAGTATGAGGCAGGTTAGAGCTCCTCAATGACACATAGATTATTTTTTGCTGCTTCAGTTTTCAGCTCTACCAGAAAACTGACTCAACTTATCCATACAAGGGCTTACTGGAACAGATACAATGGGAAGACTGGATAGCCCCAGCAAGGGGGAGCAGAGGGCAAGATGTCCTCAGCCTCCAGCAGCAACCCGTCTCAGATCAGTGTGCACATATCATTACACTGCACTGTTAATTGGTCAGTGTTCCAACAGCCTGGAATAAAACATGTTTTGTTTCTGTACAAACAGATCCAAATTGTTTGCTTTCCATTTTTCACCCCTCGATAGTTAATTTCACTTTTTCAGCTTCATTGAATAAAGGTTGTCACTACTAAAACACAAACAAAACCTGATTGCCCCATGCCACACAGCTTGGGCAATAACCTGAGAAAAGTTTTCAATGACATTTACCTGCCTGTCAGATACAGGCTGAGTACATTTGCAGTATTCTTTCCATAAACATTCTCATCAGGTGACACACTGCATCAGTAAAATGTTATAGACCACTCTTAAAATCTATACAGTGCCACCACACAGTACCCTGCTTTCATCTTTGTGAGCCTAATCAAAAGCAAAATTAATCCTATGAGTTCTTGATCAAATCACAATTCCAGCTTCAACTTCTATAGCATCAATTTACTGTTCCATGCAAATAAGAATAACGTAAGGAATGTGAATTTTATTTTTAATACTTTTTAATGTATTTAATACTTTTTATACTTTTTAATGGCTTTAAAGACAGAGTTTTCAGCACTCTTTTCTACATATCAAGGCTGTCTATAAAGAACATATAAGGATCACAAACATGCAAAACCAAGTACGGGTTTTGATAAGCAGTAAGTAAATTTGAAGAACATCTATAGACTCAGTTTTGTTTCTTACCTGTCAAAAATTGCATCTGTAGAACAATAGCAAGCTTTAAAGTGAGTTCAATGGCCTTTTATACTAAGAAAATAAGCAGAAATGGCCAGTACACTGGTGAGATTACCAGCATCAGCTATGAAAATGCCAACGGTATTTACAAACAGTGGAGTGATGGCAGCTTCATAATACTTCAAGAAGACACGGAAAACTCCTTTCAGGAATTTTTTTCACCACGTATGCAAAGTTAAGGCAAAATGCCTTTCCTTAAATAATGCATGAATAATGCATTTTCTTTGGATAATGCAAACAGGATTACAACTAAAAATTTTATAAGACCACCTGTAACAGATATTTGGTGAATTTCTAAAAAAAAACCCCTAGCAGTATCGAAGATTGCTGACACATAATCTCTCTCTATCTTTCTGGTAGACAAATGTATTTAAATTCAAGGTTTTATAAAAATAAACAGGCTATTTTTCTTTTCACTATTAATTAATTGATTTCACTTTGTGTGTCAGAAAAGCATGATTATATTTATTTTTCTAATTTCAGTTTTTAAAAATTATTTATTTATTATTAAGTTTTAAACTGGAGTGTTCTGTCCCTGAAGCAGCAAAATTTTTATATAAACAACCTCTTGCTCACATTCATCTGTGTCTAGAAAACAACAATTAGTGAACTGTATATTTATGAAATCATAGAATCAAAAAATTGGCTGGAAGGGACCTTAAAGATTATCTAGTTCTGATCCCTGTGCCATGGGCAGGGACACCTCCCACTAGACCAGGTTGCTCAACTAAAAAAATTGTGTCAAAGGCTCACATAATTATTTTAAAAATAAATAATAAAAACCCCCATGCAGTAACTTCCAATGTACTTATCTTACTTTTATTGCAGTTGTGATGTTATGTGAAGGCAAAGAGAGGGCAAAGTTTTTGTCTTTCTTAGTTCAGGACCAAAACCCGCACAGAGGCCACAAGAGCTAAACTGACAGGCCAACACAGCAAGCCAGTAAAGCAGAATGATGCAACTGGTGTCTGATAACTAACCAGATTTAAAAAGGAATCTCATGTTTTAGGAGAACAAGAACACCAGTGGGATACATTTTTCTTTATACGATTACAAAATGTTGAACTCGTAGTTTATATTTGCCCCACTGGTTTTACGTTGCATTTCTACGACTGTTCCTGGACAAAAACATGTCCAGGGAATATAACATGCTGTAACCAAGGCCCAGTGTAATATTTCATTCTAAGAAAGAGTATATTAATCATTAAAAAATGTTCTCTGGAATTAGGAACGAAAGAGCAGTGGGAACAATTTGCACGAACTCAGCCTTTGTGATTCAGTACACACAGCAGCAGTGATTTGAACGTTCCCATTCAGTACTTTGTGGTTGTGCTAACCCAGCATTTCAAAGCAAACTTCAGTTCCACTGACACAATTTCCCATGTCTTTAGTTCCATAGGGGAGAGAAAGCCTTTTTGAAAATTTCACCTACTTTCACCTCGAGGCTTCATGAGACTCCTTTGAAGTTTACAACCTAAGGTTTCTATGGGACAAAGATTTACATAATTCGAAGGAGAGCTTTAAGGAATGGTCACAAATTACTACTCTTTAAATTAACAGACATCTATTCTTACAGGGAAAAAGAAGGAAAAGCAAAAAAAAATTAAAAACCTCAGTTTTTTTCTTTAACAGATTATCATGTTTTTAACCTTTTAAGCATTCTACTGTAACCATCTAATAATTTTATTTGTACTCTGCTTATCTTTCTGAGACCATCAGTAACTTGACAAAGGCAGTAACTTGCAAGCAAAACTTACGGGTAGGACCAAAAAAATTATATAATTCTTCATTGTGTCATGATAAGATCTGACAACCCTTTTTTCCCCCCGGAGTTTAGATTTTTTTATTCAAATATAACAGAGTAAATTCAGCTTGCCAAGACATAATGTTCTCTCTGCTATTACTTGAATAATTTAATTTAGCATTTGTTTCAAGAATATTTTCAAAAAGAACCCATAAACTCATATGTCCTCTAACCTCTTCAAGCAGTAGCTTCCGCATTTCCTCAAAGAATGTAAACAACTCCAAAAACAACACAGTACTAATGGATAAAACATTACTTTTCTCTGTACAAGACCAGTAAATATTCCCCCTTTCTCTCAGTGCTATTTACAGACTGATGGTAACTGTGCAATCAGATAACGGTTAATGAATTTTAATGAAGTCTGCATTGGCTATCAAATCCTGAACTTGGTGATATTTAGATTCTAGGGAGCTGCCTGTGGCTTCTTAGACCCAAATCATCAGTCTAAATCCAGTTAAAAACAGAGTGAAACAATACTCAGATATTGGCTTACACATGTGGCTGAGATTACATGTTAGCCTAAGGGATATTTGAACCACGTCGAGTGTTTTATATAATAATACCACATTGAAGAGCACTTAAGAAAGCAGTTAATCTCCTCGGGCATATCACCCAGCAACAATTCTTTCCTAACTTTTCCCACAGATTCATGGCAAATTTCCAAAAGTTCAGAGGTTTGCTGAGTTTAAGCCTCTTTAAATTCAGATTCCTATCTAAAACTCCCTCAGTTCTGATCCAGAAATCTCATTAGATATGATCTTCCCCTTTCTCATTATGCTACAGAATCTTTGCAAGCTTCCTTTCCTGTTGCTGTTGAAATACACCAGTTGCCATTAAAGGCCTTGCTCTTGAATACTGCAAGCATGAGAACATGTGGCACAAGATCGAATGAGTGAGACTTCAGGAACATGACCACCAAGTTTCTCAAGTCTGAATGCAACCAAAAATGACTTTCCAGGAGTTAATTACATCACAGGGCTATACAGAATTTTAAAGCCCTGAAGACAGACCCTCTTCCTGGCCAAACCTTATTACATTTTTACTCTTTGTCTAAAAATACAACAAGAGAGATTTCTTGCATGCCCAAATAACCTAATTAACTTCTCTCTAAACTTGTCCCCTACTGTATGGGTCCATAAAGAAATCCATGTGTTATATTCATCAAGATATCCAACACACCTATTGTGCTTTCTGAAAGTTGTCTATACTCAATCATTTCTTTAAGAAATGCTCAGGTAAATGTATTAAAAAGTGGCAGAATTAAGTTTTTAAAAAGCTTCATTTCATTTGGACTTGATGATCCTTGTGGGTCCCTTCCAACTCAGCATATTCTGTGATTTCTACTTCAGAAATTCCACAGACGAACACTGCAGACTGAAAATTTGAAAGAGGATGGCATCACTCTTTGGCATGCTTCTTAATTAAGCCTAATGCATTATGCATGATGCCCTTTTGGCTCTGGCATGGCATTGCCAGCTGTGGCTCACTGCTGACCTTCCTGACAGGAAAGCACAAGATAGTGTAACACTTACCTCTTTTTTCAGCACCTTTCCTCTCAGCAATGGAAAAGCAACTTGAGAAGCGTTCTATCAAATTTGCTATGTACTGTTTACCTGTATTACAACATGTAATACTTTTTCTATGCAAGGTATGGATAACAGAACACCATGGACATGCGTATCGAAATACCTGCAGTGAGTCCTGTGTTTGTTCTATCTGACAAGCCTCACTCAGCATGTTCAGTTGGTATTTCCAGGCGCTCAGATACATTATTTCCTTACTCTAGAAGATGATGACAATATAGTGCAGCTACCTCAGTTTTGATATTTTTAATGGCATAGACACTACTTTCAGAAAATATCATTTAAAAGAAAAGGTGTAAATATTTATACTGCATAATAGGGCTGTCTTTGCAGATGTGGTATTAAGAGGATTTCTACACTCCATGACGGTGAACAAAATGCAATGCTCACTGACAATTACATTTCCAAATAGCTTCTCACTTTTAACACCTACCACAAAAAATATTGTGTGCAAAGTGCCATCTGATTACATGCAAACCTGCCATCTTTGGCTCAGGAAATGCCCAAATCATCATTTATCTCATTATATTGGGATAATATTCTGGAAAAAAATCATTATATCCTTTACATTCTTCCTGAACATATGCTTTGGCACTATTAGAGGCTGGGCCAGACATGCTGTTGGTTGCTCTGCTCACATGTCTTATGCAGAACTTCATGAGAACAGAATTCAGTTTTGTCTTTTCTTCGGCCCTTTATACAAAACGGTTCTCAAAAGGGGATGAAAGGAATCTAGCAAGAGCTTTAAATTCACATTTCAAGACAAAAATACATGAGCACACAGAATTAATGAAGACCTATAAATACATGCAAAATCCCAAGCCTACATACAACATTCCCTGTCCAACATGTTTTCATAACCCTTCCTGGAAATGAAGGTCTTTATGAATATCCATTGATCTGTGTAAATCCCACATACTGACTTTTTTTCTTCTTACGATAAACATGAGTTACCTGAGCCAGGCTTGTTCAATACCTATTGAAAGTCATTATTCATACACCTCTCTTTGCTGTCTGGATTTCTGCAGTTCCATAAATGCAATAGTGACTTTTAAAAGTGTTAATTGTACCTACTTTATTTTCCATACTTTCCTGTTTACAGAACTTGATTAATTTTTGGCAAAGCATATACTTCACACAGCTTAAAACCCTGGCAATTCACAAGTACAAATTAGTCAGACAACAGGAAACACTGTCCAAAATTCTGCTGTCATTTAAGCCATCTAAAACCCTCTGAAATGAGTAAAGCTGCACAGAAGAAAATAGTGTGTTTTATTTTCAGGGCATAGTTTTTTCTACAACTCAGAGAGAAGTTTTAAGCAGCAGAATTCTGTGTGATTTTAATATCGGGTTTCTGAAAACCGAAAAGAAAAAATAAGTACCACTACAGACTTTACAAGAAACTACTTATCAGTAAGGATATTTCAAGTTAGTTATTTTGTGTGATTCTGTGAAGCTTCTTGGAAAAACCTATTTATAGAAGCTTATGAAATGGATCCCATTCATCCTTCTATAGGCTGAATGCGAAGTTAAATACCTAAAAAGACAATTTTCCTTCTTGTGAACTTGGCAATGTGCCCATACTCTGTAAGGAGGGGTTGCAAGTAGGTCTTTCTTGGCTGTATTAAGGATAAAATGGGGTGATCCCTCTAGGCCACAACTTAGATTATGGAAATATGCAGACTTAATACTAGCTGGTATTATTCTATACACAATTGAAGCAGCTAAGTTTGTAAGTTAACCTTCAGAATGCCTTCCATAAACACTCTTTGCATTGCTTGAACTACGTATTAATAAGCACAGCACAGCCAAGACTTGGAAGGAGTCTTTATTACTCACGTTTCCTCAGTTCTGAACAATTACTTTTTAATGACTGATCAGTTTACTGGAAGAGAACAGAAAGCCTTAATTGATGAGAGACATTTTACTTGTACATATTGTATAGATTTATGTTTACTGTTTCTTACTGTGTGTGGAAGCTGTATATACACTTCACACAGTATTTCAGCCTTGGTGCAGAGACTCCGCGGACTCACAGGCCCACAAACAACACATCACTCGCTCTCCTCCAGGGAGACACTTCTCTTAAAGGCTGAGTTGATGTTATAGATCACCTTTGTCATAACTTTAAGGAGACAGAACAAAGCACTGAATACTTCTCAGCTTACAGAATGGCCTTGGGCTCCCCTTATGTGGGAACACAGACAGGTTCCCTACATGCTTCCTTACACACAAGCATGAGACTGTGGACTGGGCATCACTACTCTTACACAGCTCACATTAACTATGCAAGAATAAAACCTGCATCAAAAACCTGTGTTTGGTTTTGCTAAAACCACTCACCCACAAGTGAGATAAAATGGCATGAACAGTATTCCCTTAAACCTTATCACATACCCATCAACAGTGTAAAAAAGAATCTGATGGTGTGGTTTTGAGAAGAAGAGACAAAGCATAATCTAAGCTATACCTACCCAAGTTTGGCCCATATGTGGTGTACGGAGCAGAAGACATGTTATGCCAGAATTACTCTGTGTAGATCCTAAAAACAGCAGTGAAAATTTTAATAAAGTTGCAAACCCAAATGTTTTGTGAATTCCACTTCATTCCCGTGGTGAAATTCTCTTGTGTACAATTATAATTTACTAAGATTACTGTCGTTACAAAAAAAAAAAAGTAGTATTAAAGTGCCCAACTGAATTCTGAAGAGAATAATTTCCTGCATTTAGAAAAGAAGCTGCAGAAGAATCAGATTTTATATGCAGTTTCCTTTTTCCTGACTCTTCCTGTGGGGTGCATTAGTTGTTTACTTGTAAGAGCAACACCCAACAAACACAGCATAAAATATTTCCCCACAATCTCTCGTGTGTCATGGGCTTTCTTTAAACAGCATTTTAAAAAGTCAGCTGGCATAAACAGGCATCCCAATAGCTACCCATGTGAGCATTACATTTTCACTTATTTTAAAGACAGGTTTTATTGTTGCAAATTTATTTTTATCCTCAACCCATTAGAGGCAAATAATTAATTGTGTTTTACGGCCATAAAATACAAGAAAAAGCACAAAGGGTGCTAGGACAAGGGACCAGTAGGTCATGTACTCATGTACTCAGGTCTCTTCTGTCCAAATGAGGGAACCTACAACAGTTGTGAGGATGATCTCGGGATGTAGGTGCAGAGGAAGGACAGAAAGGAAGGTCACAGCACATGTCTGCAGAGAGACAGATCCTGTTACAAACCAGTCAGGCACATTCCTTCCAAGCGATGCTGCCACAAGTCACATTGCCCTTATCCTTCCCACTCTCCCAAGGCAAAACTAAACTGAAAGCCACAATCCAGCTTTAACACGCAGGATTTCATTTAAAGCAGCAATATTCAATTATCCTGCTGGATGAGGAACAGTACACCATTTCCACAAGAGCTGTAAGATTAAGAATGCCAGATCAGGAACCAACCAGAATGATGTTAACACAGCCAGAGCACAAGCTTATACAGAGATTCTGGGGACCCAGTAAGTGAGGGCACTACTCCAGTTTCAAAGTCCGATACCCCCATCACCCGGTTTGGATGACAATTCTCCCGTCTCCTCTGATGTCTGCTAAAAGATAGTGTACAAGACAGACAGACTTGCCAGGAAAGTTACTGGCAAAGCATCTGGTAGATACTCTGCAAATTTCTCCCCTCTAACGTGCCTCAACTGGAGAAACACACTTTTCCCAAGATCAGAAGGGTGTAATATGTAATTCCAGCTACTCTGTCCAAGAGATATGAAAACAGCACCTTAAAGGCCCTTAGCTCTCTACCTGTTATTCTAAAAGCCTCATGTCTGCACATGATCAGATCAGGATTAAAATCCTGACGTTGAATTTTACGCTTGGCTACACTAAGATGTCTTTAACACAGTGAACTACTGACATAGTTAACTCTAAAACCCTAACATGCAGGCATGAGGACCAAGGTGAAAAAAAAAAGTCAGCACAAACTCCAGCTTGCCCTCACCTATTTCATGACGGCAGTTGCAGCGAATTCTGGCCACAGATGCTGACTCGGGACTATTCCCGGGATTGTCGAGGCCTCAGTTGGTTACAGCAAAGCAATCCATGGAGCTGCAGCTGCAGCACTCACTTGTATACATGCAAACTAGGAACAAGCCCTAGCTTTGAGAGGGTGTGAAAGAGTCCTGTTCAGTTTGGGTGCTACATCACAAAATAAAAGTCCTTCCTGTCTGAAAGAGGAGCATTTAGACTGATTGATGCTGGAGGAGTAATTTCTCCTGCGGGCCCTTGATGAGCCTGGCTGCACTGCTAGCCTGACTTGAAGTTTAACACTAAAGGGACTAATGTGAACAATGAATCTTCAGTGAGCTAACCAGGCTTTAATAATCCTTCGAGAGCAGCTAGCAATAACTGAGCTGCATAATAGCAAGTTTCCCAAAATGGGGTCATCATGCTGGAAACAGAGGCTTGTGTGTGAGAGAGAGACAATGATTACAGTATTTGATCACCGGCTTCACCCTTCCAACTATTCTTGACCATAGTGTCTACTTTCAGACAATGCAGTGATCGTGGTCAGTGCATTCACGCTGGGTAGCAGTCAACGGCAAAGCTAAATTTAATATATGCACGATACAAATTTCTGAAAAACCTTATTCTGCCAAAATTTCATATGTTTACATAACTTCTTAACTGTATGATATACGAAATATCACCAGATACTATTCTAACTTCTAGTGCTTCAGGAAGTACTCCGAAGAAAAAGTCCAAATCAGTGTATTTTAATTTCTTATGAGATGAACTGCCTGTATAAACCAGTTGGGAATTCAAACATACCTACTATTGTACATATTCTGTGTATGTGCATATATAGCAACACAGGTAAATAAAATATTTAAATTAGGTTTGAATATAAATGTGTATAAATGTATATAAAAAGGTACCATAAGAAAAACAGTATAAATAACATCACTCTGTGCTTACCTACCATTTAATTCTACCTTTTTACCATAGCTAACACTTATCTTTAAGAAACCTTTGTCAATAATTTTATATTTAAATTGTATTAAAATATTTTAGCATTAAAATAGCTAAAAATACAGGGGTTAATTTAGTCTTTTGTCTCACACATACAAATCCACTGAAGCAGGGATAATAATGAACAGAATTGAGCCCTAAAAAGTTCTAATTTGACACTAATCAGTAATAAAAGGCAATGCAAACTTGTGTTAAACTAATTACACCCATATAGCAATATCTGTCTAATGGCTTTAGCTGCTTAGCAACAAAAGTACAAGAATACCAGATAAAATGGATTATAAACTCTGATTAGTCCCAGATGAAGGTAACAGTGGCAAGTCAGTTAGGTTAATTTGCACTGTATATCATAAATGACACTCCTCTGAGCTATTATGGCAGAAGACATTTAAATTTTTTTTTACAAATACACATAAAAGAAATAAGACTTTATTTAACCTTACCAGTGACAGTTTTGGTCACACACTACAGGGATTCTTCCTAAATTAACTTCAAAAACATGACTTGAAATCATAAGTATGACGATTCTCTTTCCTTTTTGTGACTTTCTTACAAAATAACTCACTTTAAAAATGGAACTCCATTTTACCCCTTTCCACTGGACTTCCAAAACCTTCTTGGAAACATTTAAATACAAGCCACAGTGGAAGGAAGACTAATTACTCTTGGTTTTTAGAGGGGTCTGATGCAGACAGAGGTCCAGGGATTTTTCACAGTAACAAAGAGACGTCATGAGAGCTGAAATGGAATAAAACACCCCGAATTTCAGCTTTATAAACACCAGACTTCCAGCATTACTCTGAGTGTGCTAGACAGCAGAAAGGAATAACACCTGAACCACAGTACTCACAATCTAGGATAAAGCAGCAGTAAGCCACTGGGTAGGATGTAACACTTACGGGAACAACATAGTCATACCGGGTCACTACGGCCTCTTCTTGATGTCCTTGTGCCATGTCACATGGCTGATCTCTACCTTGCAACACCAGAACACAGGAAAGAAGTGAATGGCCTTGCAGGTCAGCCCAGGAGCTGTGCTATGGATATACACTGATTTAACATCGTAAGGAAGAGTAATGTTCTCGTGGGTGGCGTAAGTCTAACTATTTACCTGAAGTAACTGACTTTCTCTACCCTTTATTTAACTACTCCTTTCCTCCAAGAGAAATGCTATAATGTTGATTCAGGGTCCTTTACAAGTTCTGCAACTCTATCATTCAACAGGAACATTTTTGTGCACTAAAAATACTACATCTGTTGAACATAGTGTAACGTAAAGGAGAGCACTATTTTCAAATTTATCTAATTTCATGAAGTTGGATAAAAAAAATCAAATGCCAGATGTTAAAAGCAGCAGCTCTCTAGTCTTCTAATTTTATAATGAATTATCATAATAAAGCTTTCACTGCCTTAAATAATTTAAACTCCATTTTATTCCTTAAGTATTTATTAGGATAATTCATTATAAATTATAGGGTGCACACAGACGTGTATGCATCTCATGGGGTAAAGATCTAGAAAATTTTAAGCACTTATGAAGAAAGTTGACAGGGGTGTAGGAGGAATTAAGTGAAGCTACTTATATTTTCTAGACCTTTCCATAAAAAGCACTTTAATTCTCACAGTTCAGAAACATCCAACTGTGAATGAAGACAAGAATGTCTTCAGAGAAAACATGTCTAGAAACATTTAAATCCCCTTTGTCAGCCACCTGACTGAAGCATTATCAATAAAACCTCCTGTTAATAGTATTCCACAGTTGATTCCTGAAGCAGGGTATGAGCTTGGAGGGACGAGGACACTGAAGAGGGGAACTGGGCAGCATCAGATTACTGTCAGGTAAGATACCCCTTACTGAAAAATCAAGGGACCAACACAAGAAGAAAAGAAAGAGAAGATTCAAAACAGAATGAAAACAGTAGCAGCCTGAAAATGCCCTATGTTTTCTCAAAACCTTTATTGAGAAAACAATACCTACACAATGAAGTCCTGAATAAACCAAAGATGATGATAAGCAAAAGTCAGTTATTACAAAAATGCTGTGCCCTGTATGCTAGGCCTTGGGCAGGTTTCACCATGGGAGTGCAAGTACAGAACGCAGAATCCATCGCTCATATTCCCACTGACAGACCACAGGCTGTCACAGCTCAAACCTCTGAATACGCTGACAGACCAATGACCATACTCTGGCAAAACAAGAAGGGAAATGCTGCCATAGCATAAGTGTTGAAAAATACTATCCAAGGGTGACACAGTTTTAGAAGATATGCTGCAGTAAAAGAGTCAAGCTCTTGCCACTTAAAAAACCAGATCAGCTGAGGCCCTGCTGGTAGATTTTACCTTCTTTCTGATGTGTAGGACTGGGCTGTGGAGCTCATACCTCAAACTATTGCAGACAAAACATCCTGTATCAGCTTTGCACACTTTATCCCAAGCTTTGCAACTCTCTCAACTTCCAGATCACTGAAGAAGATTTCAAAACTATTCCTGAAGTACAATACTTGAATATAATTTTTTTAAAAATATATCTAAAATGCTGATTTGGGGAGGGGGGGGGAGCAGAGGGGGGCTCATTTTTTGATGGGCTTAAAGCAAATTGGTTTGCTCAAAGTTTGCTTTTGTATTAAGCAGGAACATAAGAAGTATCAGTCCCAAGAATATTTCTTTAAAGTAAGGAAGCTAGATGGAACTGTTAAAAGAAATTAGACATATAGGGCCAAAACCACACTAGTGTATAAAGTATGTTGTTGTTAGCCATGATTTGGCACAATTTCTGAATTCCAAAATAATTAAAAATATTATTCCTTACTTGTTGTGATAACAACAGATTCATTTAGTAAATGACACTAATGAAAAGTCTGCTCCATGTAAATAATAAAAAATACTGAAACGTACTTACTGTAAAAAGCGTATTAGGCAACTTTTCTGCAGTGTCTTCAGCTGATTACTGAAGGAAAACACTGCAGCACATAAAGTCAAATTTCTACATTTGCATTTTTGTAGAAGAGGAACAAAGCAAGTAATCTCATTACATAAAGACAACCTCTGAATGCTTTGACAATGAACACTGAGTCAATCTTCCCATTAAGTCAGGGTGTATATGACAAATGTGCTCTACTTGAAATATAAAATTTAATTCCAGCATGTTCACTTCAGGGACCAGTTCTGCAAAGTACAGCCGCCACGGCATGGCACACAACCACAGCGTCAGTAACTATACGCTACTGCGAAACACACTTAAAACCTATTGTATTACAGCCCTCGTCTCAATAAAGCTCTTTTAACCACAGACAATGTTTGTTCAAGCAAGTTTTTCTACCTGTTTTTCTACTGAACCTGAGAAAATCATTCAGTGACTAATTTATTTGGTACATTTTCATTTGTTGCCATTCACAAATAATGTATCATTTTAGCAGACATATGGCTTTTACTTTTTCATATGTTTTGGTGTTTGGTATTTTTGGTCCTTCATAAAGAATTCTTTGTAAATTGTTCATAGGACATGCTCAGGAAAACCCTTCAACTTTTCAACTGTGGATTGTGTAGTTTTGATTTGATCTTGTTTGATAAGAGACACTAGCCTATGACTTGTAACTATAAACCACTTCAGTATGAGTTCCTCTGAGCTCAAGAAATGCCACAAACTACAGTTTCTCTCTGATCTGAGAAGAGAGAAGAATCTTTGATGAATAGCTTTGGAGAGCAGGGAGGTAGGCAGAAAGCATGGTACAAAACAGGGAAGAGCAGGCCAAAAATACAAAAGGAAAGGAATCTCTAGAAAATCAGAGTAGCAGTAGGAGAATCTTCTGTCATAATTCACTTTATGTAAAACTGATCTTTACCGATGTTCTGCCACATGATTCACATCAGGCCGCTGATACATTTATTTACACTCTAGGGAGTGCACTAAAGGTCCCTTTCTGTTCACAGAGTTTACACCTCACCCCAGTACAATCTTTCAATCACTTCTTTCATCTGAAATAACATGCTTATTCTAGTTACAAATTTTAAAATAATATGTTAAAACATTTTAAGAGCATGTTCACATGTATAATAAAAGTCTGAATGTGAAACACCCTCCACAGACATACACGCCTTCCTGGGCCACTGCTTTGTGTCAACTTCAAAGCATATAAAATGCTGGCACATTTTCACCATTTTAAGAACTGTATAAACATATTACTTGTTTGCTGTTTCCATATTCAAACCACTATAATCTTGATCCTACTAGCCATTTTCCTAAGGCTTTCCCACTGCGCTATTTCTCTTTCCTGACAGCTTTGCTAGAAGATCTTTTAGTCACAGCTTTTCTGCAACTCTGCACACAAGTACTGCAACACTGGATGTTAAAAACATTTGTACTTCATTCAACAGATGATGCACGCTATTAATGTACCAAAGAAACACAGAAAATGGCACCTTGGTAGGTGTCAATCCACCTCAATAGGTATCATTTTTGTGTATTTTATGCATGTAGGGGTTTTTATTTTTTTAACTCATTTACTGCCATCTCCTGGTACTTACATGGTAATAGTAGCTACTCTTTTTAACAGCAGCCAGTACTCCTGTACAATACTACTGAAATGCCAAAAACTTACCAGAAATATTTTCAAAATATTGCTTCACTTTTAATGTTGTTTTCTTTCAGTCTGGAAATAGTGAATGTTATTCCTTGGACAGAAACAGGCAAAAGACTCATATAGCTTACCTTTGTCTGGAAGCAGCAGTAAAGTTGTGTTAAGTATGGATGTTTCCGTGCTAATGCCAGAATTCTCTTTTCTGTCATTGTACAGTCTACATCATCATCTTGAAGTATGACATCTTTCTTCAAGACTTTCACTGCATATACTTCATCTTTTCCTTTCAGCTCAGCTAACATAACCTAAACCAAAGAAAAATTCCATTTACATATGAACAACAAATGCCATAAATGCAGGGTTTCATATGAGTTTGACCACAATGAAAATAGAAAGACAGTTACATATCTGCCTAAATGAAGCTGCAGTTTATAAAATAAAAAATACCCTAATTTTAGAAGCAGAAGGTATCTATTCTGTTTGTTAGTTAAGTATCTTAATGAGTACCTATTAGTGAAGTCTCAAAAACTAAACAAGGAAGGAAGTTGATGTAAACGAGAAATTTATTTCCCACTTTTATCTCCCACTTCTGGTAGTGAGATTTGAGTGTGACGGACTTTGTATACAATCCAAAGTTACCATTCCAGCTCCTTTCAAGTTGTTGATTTTAACTACCACTATTGTTTAAGGTTCAGGTCCTACATTCTGTTTAAGGTCAGTTCTGGCTTAGAGCCAGGATAATCTTCAGAGAAAGGATTAAAAACAAGGACACAAAAGAACTGCTTCAGCCCTGTTCCCCTGCATGTGAAGTTCCCGTAATATCAAGGAAGGAAGAGTGTACTTCTGAAACAGATTCATATTTCACTCCACCTCTTTGATTCCATGGTGCACTACAGTGTGGAAAGAAAATCTATAAGCCCGTAAACAGAGCAAGGCCCCTTCCACCCTCACCAATTCCCTGCGGTGGGAAGGTATCTGGTGAGTTACAGCTCTGCTGCTTACGCGGTATTTTGGGCGGCTGTCTAAGCCCTGTCATATCTGAGTGGAAATGCTTCAGTTCTGCTTCCTTCAGCACTGAACACACCCACTGAGGAAAAACAAGTACACACAATGTTCTGTGAAATAAGTAAAGTTGAACTGGGAATTATCAAGAAAGTGAATTAACCCCACAGCATTATTCCTGACCTGCTTCTTCCTGCTTGACCACAAGCAATTTTGTTGAACAAAATTTGTATGTGTGTCTTCATCAGCCATATCCTGAAATAATGAAACACTGACGTTTTGTTTCAAAAGACTTTGACCCTAGTTAACGAAATGAGCTAAAGCACAGACAATGCCAGCTCATCAGGAGACTGATACCTTTGATCTGTTGGGTAAAAGAAAACCCCTAGGTTGGAAGCACTTTCTGCATGTCAATATGAACACTTCCAAATCGGTACAGTCAAAACCACCTCGAACATGAGAAGAGAAGAGAAGAGAAGAGAAGAGAAGAGAAGAGAAGAGAAGAGAA